>JAJIBD010000654.1:0-63403 GCA_021461705.1 Cryptotis parvus | reverse complement strand
AAAAAAAAAAAACTTTCAGTTTTTATTCTCAATGAGAAAGTGGACCAACCAGTGGTTTAATTTAAAAATTAAAATCAATATCTATCTCCAGTTTGTAGATGAAACAAAACATAATGGTTAGATTATACATGCTAAAAGTCATAGTGAATAACTTTTATTTTTTTAGCCATGGTGACAATACATGGAACACTTCAGTAAATTAACATGGATGTGCACACAGAAATGCTAAATGAAATAAAACAAAAGCAGCAATACATATAAATATGGTTTACAGAGAAAAGTTAAGTGAGAAAAGGAGACAGGAAATGGTGGGGGTTAAGTGAACAGGGTTTTGCAATTTTCAACTGGGGGAAAGAACATTTAACATAGAAATAAAGAAAAGAGTTGGTGGTTTATCCTGGAATATATTAATATTCATTGCATGTTTAACCAAAGATTTGCAATAGAATATATTGTTAAATATTCAATCAGAGACTCAGACTCTGAATCTAAGAAATCCAGTAGTTACGCTTCTGGATCTAAGAAAAGCAATAGTTTGCTCCTGATTTTCTCTATTCCAAAATTAAGGGGTTGACCAAGTGTCAACAGATATTTTCTGTGTGGCCAGAGTGAAGGCCCTGTCATTGTGCTAGTAGCAAAACTTAGATTGACTTTTACATTTTATTTCAAATCAAATAATATACAATTTGTACTAAGTTTTCCAAATATGATAATAAATTGACATTGCTTAGTATTCTTATCATTGATATTTTTTGAAAAGCACTGTAAATGCCAGATAGTAACAAGGGAAGCACTAATTCAAAAATTGTTCCTGATTTGAAGTTAATTATGCTTGTTCTTTGTTATCCAAGCAGAGACAAGTAAGTGCTCTCTTAATCATCAGCACAAATGTATCAAATTTTGCTTCTGCAGTGGAAAAGATGCCAAGAAGAAACTGATTAACTAGATGATACAGGTGACAGCTGTTTGTCTATATCTTCCGCCCACTGCTTCAGAAAATAAAAAGTGAACTTACAGGTGGGAGTCTTCATAGGGACCAGATGAAATAGTTAATTCCTTAAAGGATTTACAATTATTTTTTTTCCAGGTTTTCCAGCAGTATTCTAAGTGATACTGATTCGTTATTACTATGTGCCAGGCAATATGTTAAGTGCTATAATCACCCTAGTATAATATATAAATCCCTTTAAAAAAGATGATTAAAACCATTATTATTTCCATTTGACAGTGGAAGAAACTAAGAAATTAAGATTAAGTAGTTTATTTAAAGTCAGACACTAGAAGTTCCAGAGCTAAAACTCATTGGCTTCAAAGCCTGTATTTATAACTCTGTTCTGGCAGTGGTTAAATCCACTGTGCTATGTGACCACAGAATGAACTCTTAATCTAGTTAGTATCCTGGGAAAAAAGTTAGCTCACTGATGTCAAGTAGAATTGGTTAAGTATGTAGAAGAGGCTACAATAAAACTATAGCCACTGACTGGGGGTTAGAGAGAAAAAATGTACAGAAAAAAATAAAATATTAATAACACAATTTTCACAGAGCACATTTTACTAAGATAGGTCAATTGTGAATCAAAGGATAAACTTCCTAATTCTGTTTGTAGGAGAAATTTCTAGATGGAGTGTTATGGTGTATGTTGAGAGGAAAGCAAAATATATAGAACATTAGCTATATGCAGTCAACTTAGAATAATATAGGCTCATTCATAAAACAATATTATAAAAGAAGGAGTTAATGAATATTTACTATCAAGTATGTATCATTCCCTGTTCTAAGTACTTTAGAGAAATAGATATTTTAAATCCTAAATTTTATTAAAAAGCTACTGTTATGAAATTAAAAATTGGGTTTATGGTTAATAGTATTGTTGCATCTGACCCCAAAATAAGTATTACCATTAAAATTCAAGATATTCCAGGAATTTCTCTGTGTTTATGAAATCACACAGCCTCCTTTAAGCTCCTTGAAAGGATTTTTGTCCTCTGGGATGCCCTTTACTAGTGGATCTTCCCAGATCTTTCTTCAACATAATCCCTTACTTCTTCACAACACTTGGATACCTTAAATGAAAGAGAACAGACACGATTCATTTGATTTAGTACAGAGTACTACAGGAACCAAGAATGCATTTAATAAAACAACCGCCTGTATTCTATCTTTTTTATGTGAATCTGTTTTCTACAAGACTCATGTACTTTTTAGGAGAAAAGAAAGTGTTGCTCCCTTTTTTTGTCATCTTGGACTTTTCTAGAAAAAAAGATAAACAGTTGGATACATTCCAGGAAAAAGAATTACAGCAGCCCTCCCTCCAGATTTTGTACTTAATTATTATTTTTCTTGATTTGGGGGGGTCACACATGGCTGTACTCAGGACTTATTTTTGGCTCTGCGCTCAGGAGTCTCTCCTGGTCTTGCTGAGGGAACCATACAGGATGCTGGGGATGGAACCCAAGTTGGCCACATTCAGGTGTGCACCCAACCCGCTGTGTCTATCCAGAGTTTTTTTTAAAGGAGTCTGGATCCAGGGTTCATCACAATTGGCAACTGAAGTAAAGAAAGTCACCAAAACTAACACTGATTAGGGTATTTTCCTCATTCCAAAAAATGTGATCTGTAAAGGTAGAAGGGAATGAATCATTATTAAATTCCAAACTTATCACCACTCCTGAATTCTCAGAAGTATACACATGCACTATTATGTTAGGCTAGTTTACCATGATTAACTGTGACTGTGCACTAGATGGTAAGATACAAGGGTCAAGGACCTTTGATATGTTCCCACGTATTCAAGTCAGAACAGAACTTGAGTTTATTGCTCAATAAATACATGGTTCACAGTAAATACAGAAATGATGGATTAATTCATTCATCTTATATGCTTGTTTCTCATTCATTTATACCATTATAATATTGAGTTGGTTAAAAATCAAGCATTTTAGTTTTTAATAAATTTAGCCAGAACATGTTAATGGGTGATTTAACACAATTTTTTGGAGAGAGCGACAATGTTTTTATACATACATAAATAATAAAAAATGTTTCTACAGATATGTTTGTACCTAGACATAATAAATTGTCTTTATTTGATTTTAACTTATGTAAATCTTGATAGTAAAATAGAACTTCATTTTGACAGTCCAGTAAGAGTCTATTCCATAACTAATCTAGCTAATTTATGCATGCATTTCTATACCTAATAAAATATTTATATTATTTTTGCAAGCAAAAATAATATTTATATTATTAGGTATAGAAATACATGCATATATAGAAATACATGCATATGTAGAAATAATATAAATGGTTCCCTGAATCCCACCAGGTATAATCCCTGAGCACAGAACCAGGAGTAAACCCTTAGCACTGCAGGGTGTGACCCCTCCCTTGCCCCCTCCAATATTGTACAAAGTCAGACTGGCACTTCATTAACTTGAAGATAACTTGTACTCTCTCTTCTACCTTTTATCCCTCTCACCCCCTTATTAAAAATTATGTATGCCCTTCAGAATTTGTAACAACCAAATACATTTCTAGCACTAAATTGAAATATATGTTCTTTTAAAATATGTTTAAAATATAACAATTTTAAATATAAATTTAAATATTAAATACACTTACAGTGAGGCTGTTTTGTTTTACTAGCTTTCTTAATTTAACAAAGAGATCTCATATACTATCTGTGCTTACAAAAATACCTAGTTATACATTTCCCAAGCCTGTCAAATTATTTTGGGAGAAACCAGGGAGTACATGTACTTTGATTCATTTTTATTTGCAAAGAAGGAATAGAATGTACTCATTCATTACTGACTATGGCAGTTCTGGAAAGGATGAACCTTTTGGCTAAAAGTATTTGAGCATTATGAAAGCATTGCACAAATAAAGAGAAGTTACCAAGTTAGGAAAGCAAAAAACAAAATGACCATATGAATCTCTTCACTTATTGCTTAGTTATATATGGTCACTGTTTCATTCTTCATGTTTTCCCCTTTTCTTCTTCTTCTACTTTTTTTATTTTTTGCTTTTTTGGGTCACACCGGCAATGCTCAGGGGTTACTCCTGGCTCTGCATTGGAATTTCTCCTGGCAGTGTTAAGGGGACCATATGGGATGCCGGGAATCAAACCCACGTCAGCCACGTGCAAGACAAACTCCCTACCCTCTACACTTTCACTCTGGCCCCTTATATTCATTTTTAAAATTCAACTTTATACAAATGTCGAAAACATCACTAACTTATTAGTTATACAAAACAGGCTAAGGTTTGACCTTGCTCATAAGTTGCCAACTCTTCACTTAGTCTAAATCAATAGGTAACTGTGATGGTTGCCTTTCCTGGTCCTTGTTGAATATTTACCTTAATGATTTATCATTAACAGCATTCAGAATCTCCATTCTAAAAGTTCATAGTTTTTTTTTTAATCTTATACTCTTAAGTATCAATTTAAAATGAAATCCAAAAGCAGAAGCAATTTACCAGCATTCTTTCCAAAGTAACTTCTTTCTTGAGCTGGTCAACTTCCATCTTCAGCTTGTCCTTTTCTGTCAGGTCCTCAATATTGATCACTGGCATTTCTTATCTGCTGAAAGGTAGAGGATTAGTTCAAACGCTTGAATTTCTGGACTTGCTACAAATTGATGGTGGTCAACACTTCCCTCATTTCTTAACTTACTAAATAAACTGTATTCACCCCCTTTGGAGTTAGTTTTAACTTCAGATAATAGTCAATTTCTCCTGAAAGCTTTGACTACTTCTAGTATGAGTCTTTGGATTTTAAAGACTCGTAATCTTCACTAATATGATTAAAACAAGCATTTGAAGCTAAACAGCTGCCAGTGGGCTCATAGGGAGAGGTCAGTTTAGTCAGTATATTAATTTAAACACCAAAAGATTTTATGCAGTGTAAAAATTTGGGTCTTTGATCACCATATCTAGTTTCAAAGCCTTCTACTGTATGATTTATATAGTATAAGTTAATTTGATAAGGTCATTTTGACCTCATTAATCCCATAAATCGCTGGAGTATTTAATCTGGTGTTACCAGAAAAACATACAAAGGCAACATTACAAGTTGATTATAAATAATGGATTGAAATATGAACCAATAGAATAGAAATATAGAAAATAATGAACTTTGTTAATTAGAAATAAGCCAGTTTGTTTTTTAGAAGTGCTTCTTTAAGCAATACCTGAAATTTGATTGTAAAAGTCATAACGAATTAAATAGAGTCGACAAAACAGAAACAGGGATTTAGCAGGTCCACTAAGCCTGATTTACTTGTTTACTTAATGAAAGAAAATATTCTCTGCCTTCTCGGTCATCTTTCTTCTTAATAATAATGATAAGCAATGGTGTTGGAAAGTTGGTGATGCCACTATAAATTTGTCTGAAAAATATTACATGCAGCCACATGGAATATTTATAATCAAAAGCCTTTGATTCTGTGGAGACTGAAGCGGTCATCAAAGCCCTAGTTAAACAGGGTGTTCAAACCCAATACATTAGGATCTTTCGTGAGCTGTATTATGGATTCACCACCAGGATTTCACCATTCTACAAGGAAGTGATCATCGATGTCAAAAGAGGGGTTCATCAGCAGGATACCATTTCACCAAAACTCTTCAGAGCCACCCTCGAGAACATTATGTGACAATTAGAATGGAAAGGAATGGGAGTGAAGATAGATGGTCGGCAACTACACCACCTCGCCGTCCGCTGATGACATTGTTCTAATAACACTAAACATTAGCCAAGAGGCACAAATGCTAGTTGACTGACCAAAAAATGTGGAAAGATAGGTCTCCAGCTGAATCTCAACAAAACTGTGTTCATGAGAAATGAACTAGTTCCGGAGGCCCCATTCACTCTCAATGGAACAAACATATCTGAATGCAGCAGTTATGTGTACCTAGGTCCAGAAGTCAACATGATGAATGACCTAAACCCTGAGCTGCACAGGAGGAAGAGAGCGGCATGGAATGCCTTCAAAGGCATTGAAGAAATAGCTAAAAAGGACAAAGAACCTCCGGCTCTGGGCACATCTCTTCGACTCCACCATTCTCCCTGCATTAACATACACCTCAGAGACCTGGGCCATAGAAAACAGGATGAGAATGCTATTTGGGTCTCCCAGAGAGGAATCGAAGAGCTATGCTTGGAATATCACGCCTCACTCAAGTGAGAGAAGGAATCCGGAGTTCTGACCTCCGTCGCTATTCCAGAATCAGGGATGCTGTCTCTTTTGCCAAAGCATCGAAAATCAGATGGGCTGGACATGTAATGCGATTTGGAGACGGACTGTTGTACTAGAGCCATTACCGACTGGATTCCACAGGATGTCAAAAGATCACGTGGCCGCCCACCTACAAGATGGTCAGACTTCTTCATCAAGACCCTGAAGGAAGAAATTGAGGCTCTTCATATTCCTGAATCAACCAGATGCCATTGGGCTACACTGGCATGTGATAGGGTCAAATGGAAATGTTGCGGGCACATACTCGAGCAAATCGATGAATAACAGGATGTCAAGTGATCAAGTAACCACATGGAATATGTTTAACATCTTGCATTTTCTGGCCTTCCATATTTATCATTTTATTCTTCTCTCTGGTTCCCCTTTTGAAATTATGTATTTTTATGAAAGTGTTCAAGACTCAGAAAATAAATTAAAAATTCATATTGAAATATTCTGTAATAATGATTCTGCAAGCTACTGACCCCAGGTGAAGTAGCCTGAAGCAAAGATACAGAGCATTAAAAGAGACATAATTAAGAGAAAAGCATGGGGTCAGGGGCTAAGGGTCTCATAGACTGAAAATCCCAATTGACCTTCACTTACAATATTTATTACATAGAATCAGTAATCTCAGAAGGAGAAGATCATCATTCTTTGGTCAAATACCTAAATATCTTAATCTATCCAGACTGGATTTTTACACATTCTGGGGCATTAGTTTATGGGGACAAACATCCATGTAAATGGCTTTCTCAAGGGGAATTCTTCTGGGAGAGGGAGCGGAGAGAGCAATTACAGAACCCTTGACTAGCCAGAGTTCCACCTCTTCAAGTTTGAATTTAAAGGTCCCATAAACTACCTATCCTGTCTGCCCCCTTTACCTATCTGCCTAGTATCTGACATGTTTTGATAAAAGTATTCTGCTAATACTGTTTCGGCAATTAACACACTTCCTTGTCTGTGAGTTTTCATTCCCAATACTTTTGAGGAAACATTTCACTTTCTGAATTTGTAATGTTTTGTTCTTTCCTGGGAAAGAATTTTAGAATCTTTTACCTAAAAAGGTGATAAAAAGAACAGTTTATAGAAAGTTAATGAATCTTATACTTTTTTGCTTGTTTTTGATGCCCGGATTTGCTTCTGGCTCTGTACTCAAGAATCACTCCTGGCCTGAGGGGACCAGATGTAGTGTGTGTGTGTGTGTGTGTGTGTGTGTGTGTGTGTGTGTGTGTGCGTGCATTTTTATTTTTTTTATTTTTTATAATCATGTTTTTTATACTTTTTTTTAACAATTACAAAAATGTTCATGTTTGGGTTTCGGCCATACAGTGTCCCAGCACCATCCCTCCACCAGTAGCCATTTCCCACCACCAATGTCCCCAATTCCCTCCTCCCTCCCCTAGCCTGCCTCCGCAGTAGGTTCTCCATCTCTTTTCTCTTTTTCTCTTTCTCTCTCTCGTTCTCTCTTCCCTCTCTTACATGTTGTGAATTGTAATACATGTACCTAGAGGCTATCATGTGTATCTTTTGCCTGTATTTTATGCTAAGTTCTATGTGATAACAGATTATTATTACTTTGAGAGTCTACATGCCATGAATCACGAGAACTTAGAAGAAATGGATAAATTCCTGAATTCCTTCAACCTCCCACAGCTGAAACAAGAAGACCAGCAGTACCTGAATAAACCTATCATCTTCGAGGAAATTGAAACAGTAATTAAAAGTCTGCCCAAACACAAAATCCCAGGTCCAGATGGACTCACTAGTGAATTCTACCAAACCTTTAAGGAGGACCTACTGCCAGTCCTTTTCAAACTCTTCCAGGAAATTGGAGAAACAGAAACACTCCCAAACAGCTTCTATGTTGTACATATCACTCTCATACCCAAAACAGGGAGAGATATCACAATGAAAGAAAACTATAGACTGGTCTCCCTGATGAACAAAGATGCTAAGATCTTCAACAATCTGTGTATTTTTGATCTTTACTATTCTGTTCTTTCTTTTTTAGAGGCTATGCAATAACAGAAGGTTTCATCTCTGATGTCATCATTGTTTGCTATCTTTTTTTTTTTTTTTTTTTTTTTTTTTGCTTTTTGGGTCACACCCGGCAATGCTCAGGGGTTAGTTCTGGCTCTGCACTCAGGAATTACTCCTGGCGGTGCTTGAGGGACCATATGGGATGCCGGGAATCGAACCCCGGCCGGCACAGGCCGGCCTAAGGCAAACGCCCTACCGCTGGGCTATCGCTCCGGCCCCATGTTTGCTATCTTAAAGTATACTCTATTTTATGTTCATCTTACTTCTCCTTCAGACTATGCACAGAAATTCACAAGGGCATGTATTTCTGCAAATCATTTTTTCCTGTTGACAATGTCCTTTTGCACTATTTTTCTCTGTCTTGGGAAACTTCTCCACTTGATAATTACTTTGACACTTCATGATATATATGAATAACTTTTAGTAACTTGCTAAAATAGAATCCTAACTGAAGACTTTCTAATTTTTGTATGACACTTAGGATTTAATTTTCTCTTCCAGAAACAACTTACTATATTATTGTCAAGGAAATGATCACTCATTGGCTCTTGCTGGTTGTGTGTGTCCTTGACCAAATTATTTAATTTCTAAGGATCTTGTTTAGAAAATAGAAACAATGATAATATTTGTTAAATTGTACATTCATTGGGAGGAATAAAGATTGCATCCAGAGCGCATCATGGAGTAAGTTCTTATTTCATATTAATTAGTGTTATTTTAGATAGGTAGACTTTCATATTGAACTTTCAGGTTATCCCAAGTTAACCTTTTAAGTGATTTTAAAGGATATATTTTACTTATTCTTTAGGAGTATGTTTTTATTTTTCCCAAGATGAACTATGATATATCATATTATTAGTCTTGTTATCAATCATCCCTATCCCCATTTCATCACAATGTGATGGGGAACTGAAGACTTAAAACAAAAAGTTAAAGTAGCAGATACAGATAGCCCAGGGAAGAAGCCAACACCTCTAAAGCAAGAAGTAGTTGACTTTCTGCTTTAGCATCTGGTATAAAATCTAGAAATCCAGGGCTGGAGCGGTAGCACAGTGGGTAAGACATTTGCCTTGCATGTGCCCTACTCAGGTTCAATCCCCGACATCCCATATGGTCCCTTGAGCACCGCTAGGAGTAATTCCCGAGCAAAGAGCCAGAAGCAACCTCTGAGCATCACAAGAAAAAAAAAGTCTAAAAAGCAAAGGGCAGATAAGGAAATTTCGGTTATTTTCCTATCATAGACTAGCAGTTCTTAATGGGGGCAATACTGCCCCCTATGGGACCTTAAAACTATGACAGATTGTTGTTCTATTTTTTTTTTAAAATAGAGTTACAGTGAGATACAGTCATAAAATTGTTTATGATTCAAATTTTACATACAAAGATCCAACACCAATATCCCTAATTTATCTCTTGCCCCTCCCACTCCATCAGCCTGATCAGCCTGTCTCTATGGTAGACCTCTGTCCCTGTCTCTGTCTCTGTCTCTGTCTCTGTCTCTGTCTCTGTCTCTGTCTCTGTCTCTGTCTCTTTCTTCCCTTTTCTTCCTTTTAGACACGTTGATACTCTTACTAAAAGGATATTATATATATGTATATACATATATATATATATATATATATATATATATATATATATATATATATATATCACGTTACCTCTCTTCAGGACTCAGTTCTTGTCCAGAGTGATCATTTCCAACTATCATTGTTCTTCTCTGTCCTAATTGCACTTCACTCACCTCACTTTTATAGGAAGTTTCGCCAAACTTCCTATCGTAGACCAGTTCTCATGGTCTCTCTCTTTTTTTCATGGTCTCTTTTTTATATTGTCTTTGGGTATTGTTCTCACACTGTTGGGTTTTTTTTTAATCTCACAAACCTGCCAGATTTTTTTTTTACTTTTCCTGGTTTTTGCTTTTGTGAGCATGTTGGGAGGATAGAAGTATGTAGAGTAGTTTAAGTGTCTCACTAATCCTTTTCATAATTTTGAACAGGTTTCTTTAAAATATACTTTAAAATTCAAATGAGCTGAAGTCCAAAGGCTACCTGTTATCTATTTTATACATTATAGATAACGATCTTAAAGTAAGAAAGATTGATAAATGAAATATTTAACTTATAGAAACTATATTATAGTGTCTATAATACAGGTAGTGTCGAAATATTTCACTCTATTCACTATAATATCACTCTAGGTCCATAAATAATATTTTAAAAAGTAAAATATACTACATATTAAATTCTTATTATCACTTAGGAAAAATAAAAGAGAAGAAATATGAACACTGAGTGTGAAAAGAAACATTTAAATTATTGAGAGAATGGCCAGAGCAGGTCTCTCTGAGACAATGTAATTTGAGTGAAGACATGAGGAAAACAAGAGGATGGACATGTCTGTTTCTAAGACTATATATTTGCAGTAAACAAGTGCAAGGGAGTTATGCTCCAATATGAAAATCCAAGTAGAACCCAACTACCAAGTAAGATACAATGAAAATTAAGTAATGAGCACTTCATAATTCAAGAAAAGAGAAGCAGTCTATCTCAGTGATCATGTGGGTCTTGTATGGGCATTGCAATGACTGGTTATACACTGAGTGATTAAAAAATCTTAGAGGGTTTGCAATATCCAAGGTCAGGTGAATCATGGATCAGGAGGTCTTGTCAAAGGTGGAAATTACCACAAACGTGTGGGAGTCAGAGGTTAGGTAAGACAGAGAATGGAACAGTGTGCTAATAATTGTCAAAAGTGCTAATACCGACCTAGAACCAAGCATTAAATACAGGCAAAAGGTATAAATGACAACCTCTAAATGTATGTTTTGTAATCCACAATGTGAAAGGGAAGGAACAGAGAAAGAGAGAGAGAGAGAGAAGAGAGAGAGAGAGAGAGAGAGAGAGAGAGAGAGAGAGAGGAACCTACCATAGAGGCAGGCTAGGGGAGGGAAAGGAATTGGGGACATGGTGGTGGGAAATGGGCACTGGTGGAGGGATGGGCGCTGGAGCACTGTATGACCGAAACCCAGATATGAACATCTTTGTAATTGTATATCTCACGGTGGTATGATAAAATATTAAAATATTCTTTAAATCTTGGAGGTTTTGAGTTATGGGGTGACATTATCTGCCATGTGCTTTCACAGACTTGCTCTTGGCAGTTTGTTTGAAGCTAGACCATAGAAGATGAGTTTGGAAGTGGAGAGGAGGCAATCTCAGTAATACATGTGGGAAATGACACTAACGAAAATCAGTATTTGGAGTGGATAAAGGGGCAGGTGGTTAGATCCTAAGTATATTTAAGAGAGTCGAGCTTATAGAACATGCTGAAAGATCAGATGCAGAAAGAAGAAGAAAGAGAAAAGACAGGGTAACTGGCAATTTTTTAATTGAACAGCTGATTTTTCTGATTTCCTGAGATCAGGAAAACTCTGAAAGGGGTAAATGTAAGCTTGTGCTACTGTTAGTCGTTAGAATGCACAGTATGGAATTATGAAAAGCATAGATATTTTGGTAAAAAACAAAAAAGCATTAAAATACCAAAGGTAAATAATGGAGAAGAAAACAAAGTATTAAACCCTGAGAACTATTAAATGAGATAATAACTACTTTCAGGTATTTTTAGCCTCAGGCACTGCTGAAAACATAGATATGCCTCTGTATATCTACTATTAAATGCCTGAGTCTACTTTTTATTTCACTATTTTAGTCATTAAAACGGTAACAACTGGCATAGCATTTATTCATTCAGCACATATTTAACAACTATCATGTGCCAGTCACTCTTTCAATAGCTAAGAGACAAAATAGTATATCAGATCAGCTTACCAATATTCTATTGTGCTTAAATTTCACCACTGTAAAAATATACAATGTGTAAAGACTTTTGAAAGATCTACATATGTGTCCCCTGTGGGGGACATGTGGGGGGGTAAAAATAGTTTAACACTGAGCTAGCAAGATTTATAATAAGAATATTTCATCATATAAAATCATGAAATCAATTCAATTCTCCCCCACTTTTCAAGGGAGCTTCCTATAGCAGGGAAGCAGCTCTTAACATGCTAAATTAGCAGGAGCCTAGAGCTGATTAGACTATGTCATCCAACACATGCTATACTTTCTCTCTGGCCCAAGCCAGCTTATTTTTGAGTTATAAGCATTTATTACAATATATTCTGTCATGATGCACTCTCTTTACAAAACAATTCTGCTTCTTAGTTTCTATGCTGTCATTTTAAGACATTTGAAAAGAAAAAGTAGAGTGGGAAAATGAGTTGTTGCTTATTCTATGGATATTTATGAGACTCAAGTTTCCATATCTTCTTCTTAGCCCTTAAATACAACGGTGTGTAGATAGAAAAGGATCTCTCTTGCTTTCACAGATTTTATATAACAGGGACAGTGAGACAAAATTAGTAAACATATTCATTCCAAGTGATGTATGCAATAAACATAATAAAAGGTACTATAAAGTGAGGAGGGGTGTCTGGGATATGAAGCAGTATCATGTAGACTGATTAAAAGTAGTGCCAGTGGTACCAAAACCCAAGCACCAAATAAGATAAAATGAAAATTAAGTCATGAGCAGTTCATAATGGAGAAAGAGTTATAAACAAGTAGTTCATGCAAAGGGACTGAGATGAGAACAAATTGACTACAAGAGAATAGATAACAGTGTAATTTGAGAATAATAAGATCAAGAGATAAGATCATTAAGAGAAATAATGGTTGGATCACAAAGAGTCTTATAAACTCTGATGAGAAACTATTAGAACTTCACTTGCTACTTTTTTTTTTTGTTTGTTTTTTGGGTCACACCCGGCAATACTCAGGGGTTATTCCTGGCTCCACACTCAGGAACTACTCCTGGCAGTGCTCGGGGACCACGTGTGATGCTGGGGGATCAAACCCAGGCCCGGCAGAGGCCGGCCGCGTGCAAGGCAAATGCCCTACCCGCTGGGCTATCACTCCAGGCCCATTCACTTGTCACTTGTATCACTTGTCTTCCCATTGTTCATTGATTTGCTCAAACAAGTGCCAGTAACTTCTTCAATCATCCCTGTCTATGCTAGTGTAACCCAAGGGCAACTGCTTGCTCCAGGAACAGAAGACCCTCAAACCATTCTTTCAGGTCATGGGAATGAGGTCTATTATTGTTAGTGTTTTTGGCATATGGAATACGGCACGGGTAGCTTGCCAGACACTGCCGTGTGGGCAGGATACTCTTGGTAGTAGGTAGGCTCTCAGTTCTTGCATTTACTGATGTACCATGTGGCAACAGGGGAGAACCTGTAGCAGCTCTTCCCCTGTGTATCTGTGTCTCTGGTTCACTGCCGACAGCTCGGGAGCAGTCCTGGATGGGAGAGAGGTGAGAGAAAGGGACCCCAGCTCCATCTCCACAGTAGCCAGTGACTTTAGCCACCGAGACCAGCATACCTGTGCTTGAATTAGCTTCTCTCTAGGGTTGGGCTCTGACTCAAAATTTTATTTTGAGTGTGGTATCATGACATGGTCTAATACATTAAAGCTCACCATGTGACACTAGAGTTACTAAGTAATGGATTTACTAAGTGAAGTGAGTCAGAAGGAAAACGACACTCACTGAGTGATCTAACTCAATGAAGAATATAAAAGAAACAAAGCAAGAGATAAGATCATTCTAAATGAAACAAGCTTTGAGGTAGCAACAACAATCATGTTTGGTGACAAAGGTAGAGAAAAGAGGAATCTTGGAACTTGGTGTGGTGTTACTGGCACTGGTGGTGCAGGTAAGCACTGCAAATATAAAATATTAATATGGAAACTACATTTTTTTTTTGCTTTTTGGGTCACACCGGCGATGCTCAGGGGTTACTCCTGGCTCTTCGCTCAGGAATTACTCCTGGTGGTGCTTGGAGAACCATATGGGATGCTGGGGATCGAAACCGGTTGGCCACATGCAAGGCAAATGCCCTCCCAGCTGTACTATTGCCGGCCCGAAAATTGCATATTAAACTGCACTAGAAAATTGATGATAGTAATTAAAGATGGATACATTTGAACAGCATTGTTTATTTTGGATTTATAAAAGAGATCTAGACAGTTAAAATGTGATTCTGAGGTATATCTGATGAGCATATTTATCACTTAATTGGATCAAACAAGAAGATGATATATCAAGAAAAATTCCAATGTTTTTGAGAATCTAAGCAGAAGCATATTTTACTTAAAGGATTATGGTGTATGATCAAGACTTCAGTTTAGAACATATACTTTTAGAGATATTTATTAGATATCCAAGTGGAGATGTTAAGTAGATAGAGTTTGAAAATTTGAGGTGAGATCAAAATTATATACAAATATGTGTTTGTGTATACACTACATATGTGTGTGTACTTTAAAATCATATGAGAGGATGGTATAATTGGAGAGAAGAGTTCTCAGACTGAACTTTGAATCACCCTAATCTTAAAATGTAAGACGTATGAAGATAGATTGAGAAGGCTAATCAACTAAATAGGGCAAAACTAGTAGAATGTGGTATTAGAAAGACTAATAAAAACATTTTATGAGTGAGGAAATATTTCAGACACCATGAATGGTTAGAAATAACACATATGGAAAACTAACATTTCAGTGACCATAGGAACTGTTGCTTTGAATGTCATATGGACTGAGAAAACCTATCAGATATGCCCTTGGACAGGGGCACTTACTGTTCTGCTACTTCTTAATATGAAATTTTAATTAGAGTGGAATATGGAAGAGGTGGATGATGAGGAAATGGAGGGAGATAATGAAAATAATATTTTTGTTAAGTTTCTCTGGAAATGAGAGCAGTAAAATGGTACCCTGATAGGTAAAGAATGTAGAATCAAATATAAACTTGAACTTAAGTCTGGGATAGAAAAAAATAAGAGAAAGTAAATATAGACTTGTCCAATAGAGACGATTAAAACTTAAGGGCAGGTATGTTTCAGGATATGAGAGGGAAAAGAGTTGATTCAATGGACTGATGAGCATGAAGCACTAGAGAAGACAAGGAGATGGTGCCTAGAGCAGTAGCCCCAGTGTTGGCCTCTGTTGTATTACTTCCAGTGAAAAAGAAAATAAGGATGGGAATGTGGGAGATTTGGGTCATCTTTCCCTCTCAGAATCAGTGCATGAAATTCATGCTAGTGAACTATAACTCTTTTATTTAATTCACCTGATCACTTGATCACTTGACATCCCGTTATTCATTGATTTGCTCGAGCGGGCACCAGTAATATTTCCATTTGACCCTATTACGTGCCAGTGTAGCCCAAAGGCATCTGGTTGCTTCAGGAATACAAAGAGCCTCAAACCGTTTGTTCAGGGTCTTGACGAAGAAGTCTGACCATCTTGTAGGTGGGCGGCCACGTGATCTTTTGACGTCCAGTGGGATCCAGTCAGTAACGGCTCTAGTCCAGTGATCATTTCCAAATCGCATTACATGTCCAGACCATCTGATTTTCGATGCCTTGGCAAATGAGACAGTGTCCCTGACTCTGGAACAGCGATGGAGGTCGGAGCTTGAATTCCTTCTTTCACTTGAGTGAGGCGTGATATTCCAAGCATAGCTCTATCGATTTCTCTTTGGGAGACCCAAATAGTGTTCTCATCCTGCTTTCGTAGGGCTCAGGTCTCTGAGGCGTATGTTAATGCAGGGGAGAACGGTGAAGTTGAAGAGATGTGCCCGGAGCTGAAGGTTCTTTGTCTTTTTAGCTATTTCTTTGATGCTTTTGAAGGCATTCCATACCACTCTCTTCCTCCTGCGAAGCTCAGGTTTTAGGTCGTTCATCATGTTGACTTCTTGACCTAGGAACACATAACTGCTGCATTCAGAGATGTTTGTTCCATTGAGAGTGAAATTATTGAATTAATTAATTTAATTTAATGAATTAATTTATTTATTTGGTTTTGGAACCACCTAGGAGATTCTCAGGGCATTCTCCTGATTCTGTGCTCAGAGATCACTCCTGGCCATGCTTGAGGGTACCATATGTGCTGCAGAGAATCTAACTAAGGCCTGCCTCATGCAAGGCAAGCACCTTACATCAGGGATCAGAGAGATAAAACAAGAGGTTAAGGTTCTTGCCTAGTGTGTGACTACAGCCATAACACTGTTTCAAATTCTAGTCCCCTGAACACAGATGGTTGTGAACCCTATCAACAGAAAGTGTGGATACCCCCAAAACAAACCAAATTAAATACCTTTTTTTGCTCAAAAGGATTTTCTTTCTTCTTTCTTTTTGATAATTATAACACATGAGATAGACATTTATAAAACTGTTCATTATTGAGTTCAGTCACACAATGTTGCAGCAATCAGCCCTCCACCAGTGCACATTTCCCACCACCAATGTCCCCAAGTTCCCCCTCCCCCATCCTGCCTCTATAACAGGCACTATTCCTTTTCTCTCTTTCTCTCTCTCCCTTTCTCTCTGTCTCTGCGTCTGTCTCTCTCTCTCTCATCTCTTATACATTGTGGCTTGCCCCTACATACATTTAGATGTTATCATGTATATCCCTTTGCCTATATCAATGCTCAGTTCTAGTCTGGCATTTCCATTTACAACAATTAGTAGAACACTGGTATATATTTATATTCCACATTCTATAAATACAGTCATTATATATCTGTTCTTTACTTTCTGACTAATGTCACTCAGCATATACTCTCCGAGCCCCTCATGAGGTGCCGGGAGGGATGGCAGGTTCTAGCCCTGGCCCGCCACCCCAGCAGAGCCTCACAACAAGCCAGATGACCCCCACTCCATGACGACCTCCATTTTCCACATCCGGACTTCCCCCTCGTCAGAACTCCACCCAGCAGACCAACCTATCACAGCCCAGCTCGCGGGGCTGCTTGCGCCGCGCAGTTCATCAATAAATGCTGGGTTTTGAGATGACTACAAGAGTATGCTACCCGCATGGCAGAGCCTGGCAAGCTACCCGTGTCATCTTTGATATGCCAAATACCAGTAGCAATTATAGACCTCATTCCCATGGCCTGATGGAATGGTTTGAGGCTCTTTATATTCCTGGAGCAAGCAGGTGCCCTTGGGCCCTACTTGCATAAGACAGGTCATATGAGATGTTACTGGTGCCCTCTCGAGCACATCGATGATGAACAGAAAGACAGTGATACAGTGATATACTCTCCATGTCCATCCATTTGCATGTAAATTCTGTGACTTCGTCTTTTCTGACAGTTGCATAGTATTCCATTGTGTAGATGTTCCCTGGTTTCTTTATCCAGGCTTCTATTCTCGGGCACTCAGTTTGTTTCCAGATTCTGACTATTGTGACTAGTACTCCAATAAATATAGAAGTGAAGATGGAATACACAGTTTTTTTAACATAGTCCTTGTCTGTAACTTAGCTTTTACTTCTACTCATCATAATATTAAAACAAAACAGTAAAGGTTCTAGGAGATATATGTCCCATTAAGCATGCAACCATTATCATTTGCCTGCCAGTAGCATTTATCATATAAAACCTTTTCATATAAAACTAGGATACAAACACATTTTGAGGATCTTAAAACTGTAGTGAAAAGAGTTTCAGAAACAGTAGTTTAGTATGAACGTTTATAGTATAAAAGTGACAATATTTTTATAAGAAAGGGTGCTTTTATTGAAAGGTCAATGTTTATTACTTTCTGCTAAATATAACCTGGAAAATATGGGCTTTAGTAATTAACTCTCAATCCTTTAATCTGATTATCAACTTTGGCAGATGTTTCTTTTAGAGTATCATAGCAATGTATTTAAACTGTACTTGTCTGTTTACTCTCAATTATAAACTTTATGTTTGAGTGAAAAAGAATACTGATATAAAGCAATGCAGGTAGCAACACAGAATCATAGAAACATGTTCCATATAAACCTAGTTATAGTTTCCAGTGATGGGGAACAGAAGGATATGCCAGCGTAGTGAGAAAATCCAGACCATTAGGGTTCAGACAGTGTATGCTAGCTGAGAAACTTTTGAGCAAGAATAAAGTAATTCTCTTGAGTGTTTTGTGTGTGTGTGTGTGTGTGTGTGTGTGTAGGGTTTAACGAGAATTAGCTAATGAATGCAAAGCACAGTGTAAATTCTAAGTAAATACTACCTGCATTTCTCAGGACTGATAAGAAAGGAGGGGTGGCATTCCCTCATGGGTCTCAGGGCCCTAGACCCAAGGGATCCCTAGGGACCCCAGGCCCCAAGAGTACGTAGGTCAGGGGATAACCAAAGCAGCAGATGCCGGGGCCTAGCTCAGTCCCCAACAATATTCACAATCCGTTAAGGTCTCCAGCCCCAGTATCCAGAGCCAAAGACCGTTCTTCCTGATAAGGAACAAGACCACAGGTTCTTGATGCTCTTCTTTTAATCCATCTTCTCTCACTCATCATTCCATCTCACTGCAGGAACTTCTCACCAGGGACCTCTCTCTCTCTCTCTCTCTCTCTCTCTCTCTCTCTCTCTCTCCCCCGCAGATTCTGCAGCAGCCTTCTCTCTTCAGGACCTCTCTCTTTAAGATTTCTGTCTTTAAGGTATCAATTTTCAGATACTCTCTCAGGACCTCTCTTTCCAGATCCTCTCTATTCAGCTCCTGCCTCTTTAAGGGTTTCTCTTTAGGGTCTCTTTCTCCTTCTCCACTCTCTTTGTCTATCTCCGACTATCTCTCTGTTTCTTTATCTGGATCTGTTTCTCATCTCTATATCTTTGTTTCTGTTTCCCTATCTCTCATTTCTCTTTTCACTATTTCTCTGTCTCTATTTCTCTGTTTCTATTTCTATTTATCTGTCCCTATGCCTCTTCTCTTCTTTCGGTCTTCTCTTCTCAGACACTTTCTTTGTCTGTCTGACACTTTCTTTGTCTGTCTGACCTTCTAGCCTTTGGTCCTGTTGCTCTATGGCCTGTAGAACTGTGGTCCTTTGACACTGTGGCCCCGTGGCTTTGATGCTAGCCCTCAGGACCCAGCATCAGGTCCTGTGGCTCTGGTGCTGGCCTTGTGGCCCTGGTGCTAGCCTTCCAGCCCAGCCACCAGGAGCTGCACTTACCCAGGATGCTCTCCTGGGGCTCTATTTATAGCTCACTCCAGGTTCAGAATCCTGGCCTCCTAACTGTCTTAATTGTCAACTACAGGGGGTTATCCTGCATGCATTATAATAGTTACTACTATCAAGATTTTCAATTGGTATACAAGAGTTGATCTATATTTACATATTTTCCCTCCATGTTAAATTTACCCCTCCCCAGTGTCTTGGCCATTCAGATTATAATTCGGGGTAAGTGTTGAAGCAGAACTATGCCAGAAAGATTTTAAATGCAATAATCCACAATTCATCTCAAATTTGTGGTGGTCTTATATAGTTAAATATGTAGTGATTTATGGCCAAAGAGAAAATTATAGGGGTTAAGACATGGTTGACCCCACTTCATTCCTTGGCACTTTGTGTGGTTCCCTAGCACCACCAGCAGTTGATCCCTGAGCACAGATCCAGGAATAAACTCAGTATACCAGAGTATGGACCAAAAAAAGAGAGGAAAATATGTAGATATGTAGTACCCTGAGCAAGAGAAAGGCCCATACAATTCTTAAGCAGATATGACATTGGAAGGAATGCACATTTAGGAAGAAGAGGAAACCTTTTCTGTTTGTTTTTCTCTTTTGAGAGGCTGTAATCTGGAGAAAGATAATGTCTGGCTAAAACCAAATTTCCTAATAGACCCATCCAGAATCAGGAGCAGATTAATAAGTTTCTGGACCCCAAAGGCACAGAAACTAAAATTTTTGATAAGTTTGTATGAACATACTTTCATTTTCAGTTGAGGTTCCTCTTAAGTTTTTATTTATTTTGTCTTCTCTTGTACACTCAATAGAGTAAAATTTTTGAGCGCTGCACTAGAAAATATATATTACAATCTTTCAAAAAATTTTATTAGGTTTCATTTTCTACCTTCTATTGTTATGCCATACCAATGTATTCATTAATATTTGTATAACAAACAGGTGTATACGTTTTAGCTAGTGTATTACCAATTTTCATTTTATTTAATTAATAATCTTGAGCTTTGTATACTAAGCAGTACTCAGGAGACTGTGATCAACTCTCATGATATTCTGACAGCCGAGCTGGATAGTTCATTGCTTGGGTCCAGTAATGGAGTTCCCTGTGCTGGTGATCACCATGGCAGAAGGAGTAGGCTTATAATGCTAGGATCAAACTCCGAGATCATCACATACCATACATGATCCCTTGACCACTGAGTTATCTCCCTAGCCCCTATAGGTAATTTTTTAGATAAGCAAAATAAAAAAGAACCAAAATAAAAGAAATTACACATTAGACAATCTACTATTTCTAGCAAGAGAAAATGATAATAGTAATGAATATTAATCACTTGATCACTTGATCACTTGACATCTAGTTATCCGTCGATTTGCTCAAGCGGGCACCAGTAATATTTCCGTTTGACCCTATCACATGCCAGTGTAGCCCAATAGCATCTGGTTGCTTCAGGAATACAAAGAGCCTCAAACCGTTCATTCAGGGTCTTGACAAAGAAATCTGACCATCTTGTAGGTGGGCAGCTGTTGCAGGACTCCTCTAAGAGGCTCTGCATCTGCCTGGATTGCCTCCTGCAGGTCACTTAGTAGATAAGGGGGTAGTCTAAATGTGGCAGTTTATCTGACAATGTATTTTGTACTGGCTAGTATAAATATTCTCCAATGCTACCACAATCATCATGGGACTAGCTAGATCTTACCAGCATATTTGCCTGGCCACGTTGGATCTCTAAGTAATTAAACCAGAGAGAAATGCTATTTGCCTCCAAGCAAGCAAGCAAGCATGGCTCCTGATAACTCAAAGGCAACTAAAATACAAAACTACCGTGAAGTAGAGGAGACTCTTGTGAAGGCTTGGAGAAATATTTAAGTGGCATTAGTATTAGTCTTTGGTACAGAGACATGCCATCTCAGAAACCCCTTTATCTACCCTATAAAGGCATTTCCAGGCAGATCTTGGCTCAAAACATTAACATATAGCAGGGGCCTAGGTGAGGTGCTGGGAGAAAGTACCTAAGGACATATGACCCTTCCTGCTTACCATAATAGTGAGAGTCTGAGTTGCAGGGGTATAAAACCAGCCTGCTTCCTCTTTCACTCTCTCTTTTTGGGCTCTCCTCTGTTTGGGCTCTCTCTTTGTGAGCTCGTACACTTCTTGGGAGTTTTGTCTTTGTCTCCTCTTTACAGGGTCTTTACACGTGGTGGCCAACATCTTGGCCTACACGTGGCTGGGGGTTCTAGCCGGGAATCCTAAGCACTGGGTTTTTCCCTATTGCTGATTTGTATGCCTGAACCTGTGATAAGTAAAGCCTTTTAAAACTTCATTGGATTCCTGAGTCTTCATCCATTCCCTGCAGGCTTCGGAGGTAGAAGGGAACTTCGCTTCCTGCCATTGTCGCGTACCCCAGTGGTGTCCCTGACAGGCAGCCACGTGATCTTTTGACATCCCGTGGGATCCAGTCTGCAATGGCTCTAGTCCAGTGGTAGTCTCCAAATCGCATTACATATCCAGCCCATCTGATTTTCAATGCCTTGTCAAAGCGAGACAGCGTCCCTGACTCTGGAACAGCGATGGATGTCGGAGCTCTGGATTTCTTCTTCAATTGAGTGAGGAGTGATATTCCAACATAGCTCTTTCGATTCCTCTTTGGGACACCTGAATAGCGTTCTCATCCTGCTTTCGTAGGGCCTAGGGCTTTGAGGCATATGTTAATGCAGGGAGAAAGGAGGAGTCAAAGAGATGTGCCCGGAGCTGGAGGTTCTTTGTCTTTTTAGCTATTTCTTCAATGCTTTTGAAGGCATTCCATGCTGCTCTCTTCCTCCTGTGCAGCTCAGGTTTTAGGTCATTCATCATGTTGACTTCTTGACATAGGTACACATAAATGCTGCATTCAGAGATGTTTGTTCCATTGAGAGTGAATGGGTCCTCTGGAACTAGTTCATTTTTCATGAACATAATTTTGCTGAGATTCAGCTGTAGACTTATCTTTCCACACTCTTGGTCGAAGTCAGCCAGCATTTGTTCAGCTTGGCTAATGTTTGGTGTTATTACAATGATGTCATCAGCGAAGTGGAGGTGGTTCAATTGCCTACCGTCTATCTTCACTCCCAATCCTTCCCATTCTAATTGTCACATGATGTTCTCAAGGGTGGCGCTGAAGAGTTTTGGTGAAATGGTATCGCCCTCCTGAACCCCTCTTTTGACATTGATGATTACTTCTTTGTAGAATGGTGAGATCCTGGTGGTGAATCCGTAATACAGCTCACGAAGGATCTTGATGTACTGGGTTTGAACGCCCTGTTTGGCTAGGGCTTTGGTGACCGCTTCA
The DNA here is from genome assembly GCA_021461705.1 of Cryptotis parvus. Classification (NCBI taxonomy): domain Eukaryota; kingdom Metazoa; phylum Chordata; class Mammalia; order Eulipotyphla; family Soricidae; genus Cryptotis; species Cryptotis parvus. The sequence goes on along the minus strand of JAJIBD010000654.1, from coordinate 40,729 downwards.
GTCTCCACAGAATCAAAGGCTTTTTTTTAAATCAATGAACGTGAGACAGAGTGGTATCCTGAACTCCCTACACACTTCAATTAGCTTGGTTACTGTGTGGATATGGTCGATTGTGCTGAATCCTTTTCGGAAGCCAGCTTGCTCACATGGTTGCCCTTCATCTAATGTTTTCCCAATTCTTTTCAGGATGACTTGAGTCAACAGCTTGTAGATAACAGACAGCAGGCAGATGGGGTGATAGTTGCCAATGTCATGGATGTCTCCGTTCTTGAACAGTAGAACTGTCTTGCTGGTTTTCCAATGGGAGGACACCTTGCATTCAGACAGGTTTGCGTGTGAAGAGCCCAGCCAGTGTATTTATGAGTATGATGGCAGATTCTTCAGGTGTTCAGGTCTGACTTTATCTGGGACTGGTGCTGTTCCCTTCTTTACTGACGAAATGGCATGTTGGATTTCCGAAGGGAGAATGTTGGGAGCGACATATCCATCCTGCGGAATTTGGTATGTGGGCAGGTGGACATGGATATCAAAGAGATATGAGTAGAAGTCATGGATAATATTCTCCATTGCCTTTTTGGAAGATGTGATAGATCTATCAGGACGTTGGTGGGCAGTCATCTTAGTCTTATAGTTGGCAAAGGACAGGCAGGCATTGCAAATGCTTTTCCCGGCTTCTGCTGCATCTTCCAGTATTTCTGCTCTTTTCTCTTTGAGGTCTTCCTTTATCGGTTCTTCTCTGCACTGCTTTGCAAGCTTGGATGTTAGTGGCTCACACCTTGCCATGTTGGCGAATGAGCTTGAGAGTTTCTGAAGACAGGAGTGCTTTTGTGTTTTCTCTCTCGGCATTCTTTGCACAATCATGGAGGTGCTGAACCAATCAGCTGTATTCTTCATCCATGTCGTCAATGATGGTATCTTCCCATGTTGCCACAATGGTGCCAAAGAGTTCCCAGTTGGTGGTCATTCTGGGAGTTCTCTTCTTAATTTTTACAGCCTTTACTCCCCGTTGCATGAAGTAGAATTTTTGCACGAAGGAGACCGTGGTCTGATCCTGTTTGGAATTTGGGGATGACAGCAACATCTGTCAGACAACAAGGTTGATTGAAGATGATGTGGTCAATTTCATTTGTGGAACTGTCCGCCAGGAGATTCCCATGTCCAACGTTTCGCTTCAGCCTTCTGGAACTGTGAGTTCCCATGAAGGGTCTTGGTGACATGATGAACTCAGATAGTCTCTCACTCCATTCATTCCATTCTAGGCCATGGGTCCAGATGTGGAGTCCTTTGGCTGATCTTCTCGGTCCTATCTTGGCATTAAAATCACCGACTAAGATCTTGTAGAAGGTGTGAAATTTTTTATAGAACTCCTCCAGTTCCATGTAGAATTTCTCAGTTTCCTCACATTCATACAATTAATGAATAATAATAATAGTGATAAAAGTAGAGTATATCTTGGTCTTTTACATGATACCATCTTATATACATGCATGGATGCACTCTATGGTTAATAAAGGGCATATTGGGCAAATATTGCCTAAATTATTCAATTCACTAGAAGAATGCCTATTTGATGGGTTACTAAGCGGTGATCCTCTAATCTCTCAGAAGAGATTAACTGGTTTTCTTAGCAGGTAAGTGAACCCCCTAGTTAGTGCCAGTTGATCCCATTTCCAGTTATATATTTAGGACACTAAACTAATAGGCAGCAAGTTCCTTTATTAAAGAATTATCAGTAAAACTCATTATGTAATTATATTATAGAATATGTATCCCCACAGAACTGAAATCAATGATTTTTTTCTCATTACTTGATGAGTTAGACATGCCACCTAAATCTAAGGAGCCTGACAGAGAGTAAGACTATGTATCTATCTTAAGTTTTCCTTAAATCTTGGCCACCTACCAGGCAGTGAACCCTTAGAGGATAGAATATCATGCTCTGGTTTCTGGAATTCCAAAGGTTAATGTGATCCAACTCAATATCTTATCCATCTGTTATGGAACAAAGGGGCATAGCTTATGGAAAATAAAAGATATAGGCTACATTCATAGGTGCCCTTCAACTCATTTGGGTTTTATATGTTTTAATATAAAACATATAAAACACGGCACTAAACATATAAAAACATATAAAACATATAAAATACGGCACTTAGTATTTTATTCCAAGATGTTGGTTCAAGAAAGCGATCACCTTTGGATATATCAGTAAGAATATAAGCTTTATGTGAGAAAATGCTGCTGCTGCTGAGCTTGGGTGCAGCTGCATTTCCCCAGTATATCAGGAAGCAGGAACAAATCCCTTTTTCTGCCCCAAGGGGACCGGTGCCCTGAGGATGGATAAAGACTAGGGAATACAGCCAAGTTCCAAAAGGCTTTTACTCACACAAGTTATAGCAGTACAATCCAAGGACACGAAAACCCCAAACTTCCAATTCCTTGCTGCACCCAAACCACATGTTCAGATCAGGGTCCTCAGGCCAAGATGGCAGCTGCACCCTGTACCATGTGCACCAGTCAGAGAATAGACCCTGACTGGAAGAAGATGGCAAAATGGCAATGGCTGAAAATGGCAATGGCCCCTTCTTCCTTCTCGATTCTTTTTGTCAGTAGCCCTCCAGAGACATCAGTCCATCCTATCCTAGGCTGGGATATCTAGGGACAAAGCTAGGTATGTTCTTTAACAGTTCAGGGCCCACTTTTCTGCATGTGCCAAAACTGTATGGAAATGCAAATCTTCAGGTGGGTCCCTGGTTCAAGCTTAACAAATGCTGATATGCCAGAGCTGACTACCTGAGATAGGACTCTCCCTACAGAAGGGGAGAGAGTGACATCACTGAACCGGAAAGCAGTTTAGAAAATAATTTATCATCTCATGAATATATAGCCAATCCAGCAAATCTCAAAACCTCCACTGAGGTCCATAAACCATTAGAATTTTTCACTTTACCTTTATCTTTAGAATCAGAGATATATTCTTTTGCCTAGAGGTTATCTGGCATATCTCTTTGAACTCGAAAAACTATTATCAACATTATGCTTGATCCAGCATTGCCAAGTATCTCTTGGAATGACCACATGTGTGTCCCCTGTGAGGACCCGGGTGGGGGAAGAGTATTGCATTGGAGCTAGTCTAGATTTATGATAATTTTGTCATAAAAATTATGAAAACAATCTAATTCTGCCAATGCACCCATTCTTTCCTGCAACTCTTAACATATGCTAGCTCTAGGTTAGCAAAAGCCTAGAGCTCATTAGAGCTTGTCCCTCAACAGTTGAATATCTAGGATTTGTGTTCCAGTCTTCACTCTGTCAATAACTACAGCAAGTAAACACGACTAATATTTTTTCTGTCTCAATTAGCATTTCTAATAAAATAAAATTACTATAACGTTGGGATTTAATGTTCCTTTTGTAAATCATATGATAAAAACATCGCACCCTATTCTATAGAATTCTAAACTATTTTGAGTGTCTGTCTCAAGCTATAGCTATTATGTCTCTTACTTGGCATAGCAATGACAAATCCATCTGGGTGACTGTTCTTCCCAGGTCCTTCCCAGAATTGTACTTCCTGTTGATTTTGGTCGAAGAAATTCTTTCCCTCAGCCTGTAATAACCTTTTTGGCCTAGACACTGGTTTGTGAAGATGAGAGTACTATGACAATGTTGCTAAGACTGATTATGGGGTCATGTTGCTCCTTACAGATGGTCCTTGGAATAAACTAAGGAATTTAAAAATATGCCCATGATATTTAGATTCCACTGATATTAAAACTATAGCTTAAAATTAGTATAAAACAGGTACTTTTAGTTAAGAAGGGTAATTTCCTTTTGTTAACCACATTTGAAGAACTCAAACATCCAACTACTTCACTTGATCTTCTTCACTGACCCTGCTCAATAATCACTATGTGTTAAAAATGCACCCTACTTAGCAAAAAACAAGGGAAGGAGACAAAATACTTTTTTAGACTATTACTGAATATGAATTTCTTAGATTATCCCTGAACATAGATTTCAATCTGTGTCATAGAGGGGTGAAAAGCTGTTTTTTGCTATTCTCCTCTCCCCTTCTTTGTGTTAAGAATTAAGCCTGAGTAGATTGAATATTCTGATTGGTAGAACTCTGACGCTGATTTCCAAGAGACATATCACAACATGATGTCTGATTGCAGGTCATCTTCCTAGGCAAATAGGTTTTCTGTGGTCTCGGAGGAAGAATGTACTGATGGGAGCAAAGCCACAGGTATATATATATATATATATATATATATATATATATATATATATATATATATATATATATGAATATCATAAATGAGATATATATAATGCTATATATAACATTGTTTTTATTTTATTATATATAATTGTTTCATTGCCCTATTTCTTGATTGTGATTGATATTCTATCTTAAAATTTTATACCAAGACTTACAGAGGGAACCAATACATGAGATGCCTGAAATGCATACTGTGCCTGTACTTAAAGACCTGAAATACATTTTTTAATTTTTTTTTTTTTTTGGAGCCACACCCAGTGGTGCTCAGGGCTTTCTTCAGGCTCTTTCTTACGGATTCTGCAGGTGGAGGGGGACCAAATAGGGTGTTGGGGGATTGAACTGCATGCAAGGCAAATGCCTACCTGCTGTACTATCTCCCCAGTTTGTGACAGACATGTTTTTGTCCTAGGAACTTTTATGATCTTTCACAACACTCTTGTTAAGATAAAATATCTATTTTATGTGAGGAAACTAAAACTCAAGAATTTAAATAACATGTTCAAAGGAGTAAGGGATAAAATCCAGATCTCCTCTGACTCTGAACTCTTACATCTTATTATATGCAATTTCATTCATTACAAAAGAACTTGCTTTAATTGAAAAGATCCTTTCTTTTTATACATGAAATAGAAGATGCTCCAAAACTACCAGCAGCCAAGAACAAAGAACAGAAGCAGCAATAGTCAATGTTGAATGGCAAATATAAATTAGTCCACAAATTTTATTTGTCATTTTAAAGATATATTTCATCATATTTTAAGTATGATAATAGGTTAAATTGAAAACTGAATTATCCTTTCTCCTAAATATGATACTGGCTAAATATTTGTTCAAGTGCCTCTTCCTTAATCATATTTGGGAGATACTATAATGGTTTAATCAAATCTCCTATGAGTGTTTCTTTTCAAAACCAGTTTTCTGATTTGCAGTGGTTGACTTGCTGCAGTCAGTTTACACTAGACCTGGTGAACTGATTGAATCATCTACTTCTTACTCTGCGCTCAATGATCCTAAAAAGGCGACTTGAAAATAGCATGAGAGGGAGAATTTGACATCAAGGAAATCCGTATATTCTGCTAACCTACCACCCACTTCTATTTTTTTCTCTTTATAAAGCTGGTTAGTAAATATTTATCTCTATATCTGACTGTCTTCTCAGCTATAGAAATCTGGTAATGTGACAGTTTAAGTGACTCTGAGTAATTTCAAATCTAGTTAAATTCTTAGGAATTTGACAACATCATGATGTCAGTATAATTGTAAACTTACACAAGAGGTTAATTGTGCAGTAGACAAATGACCTCCCTGAGAGGCAGGGTTTCTCAAAAACGTTGGAGAGAATGTCTGTAAAACTTTCTGTGTTATTCTCAGGAGACACCAAGAACAATTATTCTCCTGAGACTAGAAAAAGAGAACAAGAAGAGGAAGGGAAAATATTCTTGTCAAGGTAACTCATTTAAATTTTTTTTTCAAAAATATCCTTAATGGTCCATGTGAAATCTTGTAGAGAGAATATTTTGTACATTTAAAAACTAATCTGTTTATTTGTATACATAAGGATTACTATTTAAGTGTGAAAGAGCAATGAACTTTGGTAGCTGCCCAGCATTAGGAAATATGTAGGAAGGGAGTTATTTGTCTCAAGCCTCTAGGACCCTCAATGACAGTCTCTTTGACCGTGAATGTTTCAACTCAAAAACATAGCGGCAAGTCACACACGTGGTTGATGGGGAGCATAAGATGGAATGATAATCATTTTAGGAACTGTTTTGCACTTTTGAATATTCCTAACTAGTTTGTCCCAGAGTAACCAGATTTTTGTACAAAAGAAGTCTCTTTATATTAAGTAGTTTTAAAGTAGAAATAACAGGAATCGTACAGCGGCAGGCCACCAAAGACTGCTCAAAGTGAAAAAAGGCATGAACTGTACAAAAACACAGCGGTCTGAAAAAGTGGTGGAGCAAAAGAAATAAAGTACAAAGCAAACTCTTTGCGTGAGATTCAAGAGCAAGAAAAACTCATCTTCGAGGATCAGATTGTGCAACAACTATTCCAGATCACTTCCCTCTAGTTCCCTGACTTCCCATCACTGTCCTAGCCCCCCACCCCCCGCCTCAATCTGGGTACCCTAGCCGGGCTCCAGGCCAGCAGAGAAAGTTTGGGAGGCAGGTTAAACTTGGGGAATTTCTCTCTCCCCCGTCACACAGCACTTTCCAACAACTGGTCACAGCCTGCAGAGGGTGATTCAGCCCGTCCTCACCCCCCACCCTCTCCACCCCACTCCCCAGACGGCACCAGCGCGCCCCTTCCGGTCCGGTCTGATCTGGGGTTACGTAGACACTCCAGCCCCATAAAGCTTGCAGCGCAGCACTTGGCCACCCAGGCCACTCCGAAGCGGGACTCTGTGCACCCTTCTCCCTCGGGCGCACTCTCAGACACCCTGTCCCGCGGGCCTCTCGGACCCAGGCACCATGACCCGCGTTTGCCCTCTCGGGCTGCTGCTTCTGCCGCTGCTGCTGATGGGGAATGCGCTAAGCGACGCCACTGAAGCGATGCCAGGTATCAGCCGGGTCCCCGACCCGTTTCTTGACAGGCTCCCTCTCGAGAAGGACGCGTGGAGTCACGGGCCCTCTTTTGCTTTTCCAGGACTATTGCAGTTATTTATTCATTTTTCTCTTAATTCTCCTCCTCGTTCCCATCCCTACCCCCCACTGTATTTGGCCCGGGGCTTTAAGATAAGTAGCGCAAAGGAGCCCAGCTCCGACCCAAGTTTGCGCTTTCTCTCCGGGCGCAGAAGCAGAGGGAACGCAACTTCCAGGGAAGTCTCCCTTCGCTCACTTGTGTCTAACTTTCCTTCTTGAACTCTTCCCCTCTCTCTCCCATATAGTCAACAATGCAGAGGTTTGCCTCCTGACTCCAGATGAAGGACCCTGCCGGGCGCTGATACCCAGCTACTACTATAACAGGTACTCGCAGAGCTGCAGCTTATTCATGTACGGGGGCTGCGAAGGCAACGCCAACAACTTCGAAACTTTGGAAGACTGCGAGGACGCTTGCTGGAGAATAGAGAGTAAGTGCTCTTGTGTACCCCAGAAGCCGTTGCACAGATTCTTTACATATGTTAGCGCAATTATCCCGCGCCCCGCTTCTCTCTAATTTTGAGTCTGGCTTTTCTCAAGGATTAGCAATCAGAAGTGTACAAACACTAACAGACTTTCTCTTTCCTAAATGGCATCCTATGCCTGTGTGGAGTCCAGGAAAGATTCCATTCTTTACCATCGGGCATAATAATGCAGCTGTATAGTGGACTTGGTGCAGCATATGTTTTTCTATATCACTAATTCTAAAGCCGGTGCTTTTATGCCCAATGGGGGGGTGATTTCTTCATGTCGATTAAACATAGTTGTCATAATTTCATTTTACTTGATTTCATTTATTTTGCGAAACTCCTGGTTTAACTTTTGACTCTGCGCTCAGGGATTACTCCTAAACGGGCTCAGGGGACCATAGAGGGTTCCAAGGTCCCCTGCAAGGCAAGCACCTTACCAGTTGTACTATCTCTCCAGCCCCCAATTTGATCATTTTTAGATTTTATTATTTAAAGTGCTATTCAGCTAATTATAGACTCGCTTTTGCCCCCTGAAACCGAAGCATCATGAGTTTAGGGTTAGTCTAGTGAAGATTGATGATACTGTTTTCTATTTTGATTGTGCTTGTTTCTTTTAATGACTTTAATGTGATGCTGATGCCTTGATTCAAGGTACTGAGTCAGGATAAGATGTGTATTCCCTTGGGCGAGTTCAGTTAAATTTAGATGTTGAAAGAATCACAGCTCCTGCGAGAACAGAATCTTTTTTTCTAAATCTGAGAGATTTTACAAAACTAAATCAAACCAGCTCAGGGTACAGTTTTAAAACACCAACCACAAAAACGTTGTGGGAGAATTTATTACCCCAATACTACATAATTAACTTTTTGCCCACTCAGTTATTTCTTCAACACCGCCAAATGTTTAAATACTAAAAATGCTAATTTTTGACAACATTGTTTTCTCACTTCCTGTTTCTAGAAGTTCCCAAAGTTTGCCGGTTGGGCGTCAATGAAGAGCGGTGTGGAAAGTCCACAGAGGAGTATTTTTTCAATCTCAGTACCATGACATGTGAAAAATACAGATCTGATGGCTGTCAAGGCAACGGCAACCAGTTCCCGGATGAAGCTACCTGTTTGGGCTTCTGTATACGAAATAGAAGTAAACATTTTGATGGCATTTCTATTAATTTCTTTATTGACATAACCCCAAAGGGCGAAACAGTCAGAAATTTTATACAGAAAGAACGTGTTGTGAATCCTGGTGATTTTACACACAATATGATTTCAATAGTTTACTAAAACCCCTTGGGAAGTAATAGTACTTACTATTCCCGTTTCCATTAGGAGACCGCAAACTTAGAAAATTTGATTTGACAGCTTTCAGTGTTTAAAAGTAAGAAAGTTGTGATTATTTCCCCCTTTTCCGCATTGTTTCTTTAGAACTTTTTAATCTATCTAAAATTTATGTAAAACAGGTTTTTCACTAATTGATGTCATGCTGATTGCACAAAATCAGTTGTATAGATAAAACAGTAGAATTAATATAGTCTTAAGAGGACGGAACCTGAAAAATATTTTTCCAAAGTATTTTGTTAGATTTCTGTATGCTTTAGTATTTGCGAATTGCAATAGAAATATCCTTTTTCTCCTTTTTTCAACTTTTCCCACCCCTTCCAAGTCCATGAAATCATTAAATTATTGTGCAATATTTAATCATTATAGAGAAAGACATGTAGTGACATTTTCTCCAGGCATAGCAAAGAATTCTCACACATAGATGCAGAAATTCTAGAATAGAAAGTTTATCTTGATAAAGACTTCGATAAAGTGAGATAGCTAAATCAAGTTGAAATAGTAAAATCTTGAATTAATAAGATTATTGTTACCTGTGTTCTTAAAATTGCATAATTTTAAATGTTTCATGGATATCTGGAAACTTAATATATGTAATAATTATTAGTAATCATGGAGACTATTATTGTTAATGAAGAGCTCATTCATGAAGGGGAAAAGGCTTATAAAAGTATTTAAAGTAAACTCACAAAGTAAGACAATTTGTCAACATGTATAATGTATTATTTATTGAAACAATAGGGATATTTTTACCCACTTTTGCCAGTGTGGGTAAATTTTACCCACTTATACTTTTTTGGGGGTTATTAAATTCTTTTTACATTCAAATGATGCACTTAAGGAGATCACTTAAGGAGAAAGTCTGATCAGCTTATACAAATACAGATTTACTGTTGTAATTGTGTTAATGTTCTTGAAATTTAAGAAACCCTTTATAAATGGTTTAGTGTGAAAGTTTAGATTTAGAATAAAGCTTCTCTGGGCTTAGATTTTCTTGAGTTATTCATATAACCATGGCATGATAACATTTCTAATTTTTTTCTTTTTCATTAAGGGCCATCATTTTGTTACAGTCCAAAAGATGAAGGATTATGCTCTGCTAACGTGACTCGCTATTATTTTAATGCAAGAAATAGAGACTGTGAGTCCTTTACCTATACTGGCTGTGGAGGAAATGACAATAATTTTGCTACTGTGAGGGACTGTCACCAAGCTTGTGCAAAAGGTAGTCAATTTCTTCTTATTTAATGTGTTACAGTGGGAATTCCCATGCAGTTTCTAGGTGGTCTGCATTCCTCTTGGTGCTTCTTGGTCACCTGGGCCTGTGGTTCAGTACAAGGGCTAGAGGATGCAGTGCCACTAGTCATTGCGGTACCAGGGATTTTCTAGGACACCCTGATGGTACTCTGGGCCGCGCCCCCACCCCCCCCCACACAAACATAGGTGCTTAAGGGACCTCCTGAGCTAAACAGCAATAGTCAGGGTACTATGTGGTTCTGGGGGAATAAACTAGGGTTGGCACCTTAACCCCTTACTATCTCCTTGGTCCTACTCCTTAATTTTTAAATTAACTTGCATAATAGGAAGAAAGGTATGAATAAGGTCATTAACAAATCGGAAAGCTGTTAAAAAATAAAGAACCCTGTTAAAGAAATCTAGTCAGATTTTGTAGAAATTTTAAGATTAGCCTGAACTGAGGCTAAATAAATGAATTCCTCATCTTTAAAAAACTAAACTAGAAAATTCAAAAATTTTATAATTATAATTAATGATTAAAATTACATTTTTATTAAAGCATACATTTTCATTAAGAGCATGTTGCATTTCTAGATTACTGTTATGTAAATAGAAATTTTGAACTGTTCAGTTTTGTAAAAATGCTTATAATGGCTGGCTGCAATTGGTAGTTGCCATATCCCTGTGTTTTAGAGGTAGAGTGTAACTGAGTGGATAGAAAGTAAAACCTTAAAATCACTAAAGGCAAGATGAGTTTAAAGACATATTTGATATATTGTTTGTAGCCTTCAAACTGAAGATATGATGTTTCTTTTTATTTTTGTTGAATTTAGCCTCGAAGAAGGACAAGAAAAAGAAGCTCCCACGAGGGTTTCTACATATACGTACAGCCTGAAATTTAAAAAAGACTGAAAATTAAAAAGAAGTCATTTTAATCAAAATTTTTAATACATGTCACCCTGTGAACACTATTGCCTTTATGTTAGAGATGAAGAATAATTTGGTGGCATGAGTTATTAGGAAGTTATCAGTTCTATTGCTACAAGTTACTTTGAATCTATTTCTATTATATTAAATTTGCTATTCAACTATCTTTCTATGAGGTGAATTCTGGCTATATACATGATATAAAGGCAACTATGACTCTCCCAGTTCTTGATGTTTTTCTTCTGAGATCAAAAGCCGGTAGTAACTTAAAAGCACAAAAAGATAGAATCTATGTGCTTTTTACGAAATGTGATGATTTTAATGACAAGAAGATATGTTTACTTTTACATTTAAAGCTAAATTACATTTTTAGCCTGAAGGAGACAAACATGTAGATTTAGCAACATTTCATAAATGTTATACTGCTACTATCGTATTTCATATGCCAAATACCAGTAACAATTATAGATCTCATTCCCATGACCTTATGGAATGGTTTGAGGCTCTTTATGTTCCTGGAGATAGTAGGTGCCCTTGGGCTCTACTTGCATGAGACAGGACTTATGGAGATGTTACTGGTGCCCGCTCGAGCAAATCGATGATGAACGGGAAGACAGTGATACAGTGATACAGTGATGTAGACACTAAATATTCTGCATTTCTAGCGTATCTGTAACTCAATGCCTGATCCCCAAAACCAGATGCAGTGATTTCCTCATAGTAGCAAATATACATGCTAGCAGACATCATAAGGGTGTACAAGAAGTTGAGCCCCTGCTGATAAGTACATTCAGAGAGCTTAAGTTGTGAAGATTAAGAGTTCTGTGCAGTAAAACTGCCCCAGTTATCACATGGTTGGCTTTCCTTGCAAACAGGCCTGCTCCTTAGGTATTTCCAAATGTCACTTCATTCACATAATATAAGACATATTTTTTTCCTCTTTCAACATTTAGGAAAATTCCAGGACTTTTGTCTTTTTTTTTTTTTTTTTTTTTTTTGCTTTTTGGGGTCAAACCCGGCGATGCTCAGGGGTTTCTCCTGGCTCTGCACTCAGGAATTACTCCTGGCGGTGCTCAGGCGACCATATGGGATGCCGGGGATCGAACCTGGGCCAGCATGGGCCGGCCGCGTGCAAGGCAAACGCCCTACCCGCTGGGATATCGCTCCGGCACAAATTCCAGGACTTTTGAAAACTGTGAGTCAAGGAACTGTGAATGAAGACCAAATACATACATCTTATAAATCACAATATTATGGTTATTTAAAACACAATAATAAAATTGACTTAATTAAAAAGTGAATATGTATTGATTTAAATTCAAAATATTCTCTGGGGGATAAATAACTCCCCCTCACATATCCACCTTTCCTCATGCAGTTGCATATGCTCATGCAAACACATAGTTTTCCTGTTGCTATGTTAATTCCTGAATATCTGGATTGAACACAACTAAAGGTATTAAATTTTTTGTATTATTTTTAAAATATCCAACATTTCTTTGGGAATATTCATGCTTTTCCATTTTTATAACTTATTTTTATTATAGTTTAGCAATTTGGTTACAATTGTGATAACATTTCTTGTATTGCTGCACATGAGTGACACGTATAGTGATGATGGTGTTGGTGTACTCCCTCTCCCCCCACCAGAGTGTCCATAACCCTTCACCAATGTCCCTGCACTTTAATCACTGTCACTGTATCACTGTCTTCCCGTTGTTCATCGATTTGCTTGAGCGGGCACCAGGAACTTCTCCATAAGTCCTGTCTCAAGCAAGTGTAGCCCAAGGGCATCTGCTTGCTCCAGGGATAGGAAGAGCCTCAAACCATTCTTCAGGTCATGGAATTGAGGCCCATAATTGTTACTAGTGTTTGTCTTTAAAATATCTTGTCAGGGGCTGGAGCTATAGCACAGCGGGAGGGCGTTGCCTTGCACCCGGCCGACTCGGGTTCTATCCCTAATATCCCATATATGGTCCCTTGAGCAGCACCAAGAGTAATTCCTGACCTAGAGCCAGGAGTAACACTGGAGCAAGCATCGCCAGGTGTGACCCCCAAAAAAAATTAAATATCTTGTCACCCATACATTTGTCTAGTCAAATTGAAAAGTGACTAGATTAGACAAAATTAAAAATTATATAGATTTTTTCTAAAGTTAAAAATACAATTTCCAGGGCCGGAGCGATAGCCCAGCGGTAGGGCGTTTGCCTTGCACGCGGCCGGCCTGTGCCGGCCTGGGTTCGATCCCGGCGTCCCATATGGTCCCCTGGCGCCGCCAGGGGTGATTCCTGAGTGCAGAGCCAGGAGTAACCCCTGAGCATCGCCGGTGTGACCCAAAAAGCAAAAAAAAAAAAAAATACAATTTCCTCTTTGTTTGAGCAGTACTTATTTTAAGATTCTATTCCAAATATATGGTGACAGAAATACAAAATGATAAAAGCCTAAGAAAACCCATACATTTATTAGTTAAGATAACTAAAGAAAACCAAGTGATTTCAAAAGGGGATTAAAGAAACTACCAGTGAAAAATTAGTAGCTATCTCTATATGGGTATCATATAAACCTCAAACTACATTTTAAAAAAGTGTCTACAAGAATACAAATAGGGGCCGGAGCGATTGCCCAGTGGGTATTGTGTTTGCCATGCACGTGGCTGGCCTGTGCCGGCCTGGGTTCGATCCCCGGCATCCCATATGGTCCCCCGAGCACCGTCAGGAGTGATTCCTGAGTGCAGGGCCAGGAATAACCCGTGAGGATCGCCGGGTGTAACCCAAAAAGCAAAAAAAAAAATACAAATAAACACAAAGACATGTCATTGGGTAGATTAAAGGTATTGTTATATAGAGGGATAAAACAAGGTAGAATAAAGAAGACACATAATATTTATAAAAAGTAATTCATTATATAGATTTGAATAGTACCTTCTTCTCCTGTAATTCTTTCACTTTTCATGACATCTTGAATTTCCACTTTTTTTCTTTTAATATCTACTATCAAGCCTTAAAAAGATGTCTACTACTCTGGTTCTCACAGTCTACCTGAAGTAATGTCTTTCGAAGATTGTCACCTCTAAACCCACAACTCCACAACTTTCTTACGTTTCCCCCACCTGCTTCCTTCCTCTAATCCTGTGGCTTTAATCCATGACAAGTTATTTTTACTTGTAGTAACTCTGTATTTCACAGACTTCAGAATTTTACTATTCCACCTCCTATTTTTTTTCTTTTATATTCATATTGTACCTTCAGTTACATGTGAATTGAATTTTATGTATACTTTGTCTTAGTTTTGCTCTAAATTTCTAAATGGTTTTATTAGATGTCCTATGAATCTTACCATATTTTAAGGATGTGTGGAGGTTAATAGTCACCCATATCCTAGGAAATCTACAGTTCCAAACTGTATTTTAAGAATAAAATAGCCCAATGGGGAGGGCTTTTTGCCCTCGACTGACCCGGTTTGATCCCTGGCATCCCATGTGGTTCCCAATGTCAGTAATTCCCAAGCACTACCAGCAGCCAGGAGTAACCACTGCGCATGTCTAGGTGTGACCCAAAAAGCAATAATAATAATAATAATAAAGTTTTATAAATAATTTATAAATAATAACAATTATATAATAATTACATAATAATAATAAAGTGTTTAAATTGATCAGTTTTCCTTTCCTTTTATTTGATTCCACTCTGATTTTATAGAATTCTAAAGCAACTCTTAATACATGTAGAATATAAACCTTATTCAATACTATCTCAGTCCCTTAACTCATAAATGCCTTTTTAATCCCTGTAACTAGTATCTGATGCTATGAATTATTCAACAGAAAAAAAGTTTTTATTTTGTTTTGTTTTGTTTAGTTTTGTGGCCACATCCAACTCTGCACTCAGAGATCGCTCCTGGCAGACTGGGTGGACCATATGATATGCTGGGGATTAAACCCATCGCAACCAAATGCAAGACAAGTACCATACCCATTATACAATGACTCTGTCCCCTAAAAAGACTTTTAAAGTCAAGGCCAGCTGTTCCCCATGACTAAAATGGAGACCACAGAGGCTAATTTTATGTGGAGTTTAATCTTATATTAATCTTATGTATTTTACTTACACAATCACTTTTTATTTGATTCTGAAAAGGTCTGTGTTTTATTCTTAGCTATCTTCACCTAAAAATCTTTCATCTGAATCACAGCACTATAATTCTCCTGACAAACTGACATCCTGTATTGTATTTTAATGTTAATCTTTCTGAATAACTTTTATTTCACATAGTGTATTTGTTCCGTTATAATTTTTTAAAAGTTGCTCAGTGCTTTTTTATTTCTTGAATTCATTGGGGCTAGGTGCATGATGATATATAATCAGTTTAATTATTACCTGTTAAAAGCAAACTTCTTTTTCAAATATAGTCTATAATTTAAGTGAGCAACAAAAGCTATTTACAACTTTTAAACAAATATTGCTGTCTATGGTAAAATGTTTTCCAGATCAAACTTTCTATTTAAATGTCAATTCTCAGAAGTCTATCCTAATCTCAAGATTAAGTGTTATGCTTCAAAAAGACCATTATCTTAAAAGTACATAAAATTTCTGAAATTATTAAGTCAATAGTCCTAAGAAATTTTAAAACAAATATTTAACAAAAATGATCCAGGCATTTTACCCTTCCTAAAATTTTTCTATGTTATTTCTTTAAATTTTTTATGAAGGTTTTTATTGAATTTTATAATAATAATAGTATTTTAGCTCTCTTTAAAAGTAATTTTATTATTTGAAAACATTCAGTCTTCAAAGAAGTTTTTTATTTCTTCAGACAAATTTTAGAATAGTATTTTCAAGCTAAAAATACCATTTATTCATTGAATCTATATTATATCTACACTTTTTATGCAATATAATTGCCACTTATAATACAATTTTTGTCACTGACATTAAAAAGTACTATTTCTAACTTCTATATTTTATCAAATCATATTACTTTTCCTAGGTCCTACCTTGAAGAAAACTGTATCAGTATACAAAAATTCTTTTGTTTCACTTAGATCACTGTAATTGAGAGGCATTTAAGTTGCAAATGATAAAGTTGAACTTCAACTTTGTTTTTCCATATTCCATAGTTATCCTTTTATGAAACAAGAGGTTCTATCAACAATCATCTGAATAGCCATCTGCATCACCTGTTTTACTTCTCTGTGCTGTAATGGGAAGTTTGCCACACCCAAAGTAATTGACCTACAAAGTAATGTAGGTCCACATTTGATTCACATACTGTCTGCTAACATACAAAGGAATATGCCTCACTCTGGAACATCTAATCCTTGTCAGCTTACTCTCTGTCCACTTTCTTCTGAAGTATTTCATGGAGCTTTATTTCAGAAAGAAATCACATATTTTCAAACAGGATATCTGTGATCCTTACTCTTTTGTTTGTGCCAGTAATTCCTAGGATTCCATATTTGTTCAGCTTTATAGAAAAACTATGGCACAAAAACTCTATTTCCTCGAAATAATATAAATCCAGCATCTTAAAGATAGCTACTTTGTATAGATACAAGTATCTTTCTTATTTCTTGGGAAGATAAACCTGAAGACGTTCTGCTACCTCAAAATGAGCTATTTCTATTATTTTGTTATTTTTAGAAGTTTTGCCATTTGTTACCCGAATATTTTTATAAAGCGTGCATTCTAACTTCAAATTAGTACTAAATAGGAAAGCTATGGGACCAGAGAGATAGTCCTGTGGGCAGGGCATTTGCCTTGCACATGGCCTGCCCATGCCGACCTGGGTTTGATCCCCAGCATCCCATATGGTCCTCTGAGCACCGCCACGAGTAATTACTGAATGCAGAGCCAGGAGAAGCCTCTGAGCATTGCCGGGTGTGACCCAAAAAGCAAAAATAAATAAATGAATAAATGAATGAATGAATGAATGAATAAATAAATATGAAAGCTATGATTTTTAATTTAGTTATTTCTGACTAACTTGAATACTTAACTATTCCTATCTGTAATATTTCACTTGATTTTAAAAGGTTTCCAGACACAAAATTTGCAATGAATAGTTGCGTCTGCTATTGCCAATATCTAAATTCCTTGTTTCTTTTCTTGCCTCATTGCATTGACTTAATTTTAAGAAGCAAAGAATCACAACAATGAGGAAAGAATTTGACTTTTTTTTTTTTTTGCTTTTTCTGTTTGTTTTGGGGCCATAACCAGAAGTATTCAGGAGCTACTCCATGACTATTGCTTAAGGGTTGTTCCTGGCAGTAACTCCTGCGAGCAGAGCCAGGAGTAACCTTTGACCATTGCCAGGTGTGACCCCAAAAAGCCAAAAAAAAATAAGGTGGGGGTTGTACCTTGCAATGTTCAGGGAATATGAAGCTAAAATGATTGTTCCTGGGCCTTCCATGCAAATCTTACGTGCTAAGCATTTGAAATAACACTCTGGTTCTTATCCCTGACTTTTATTAGCAGAACTTTTATTTTTTATAATTAGTTGCTATAGTACAATACTATGGGTCTAAATACTATTTAACTGTTACCTGAACTACAGTAAAATAAATTATAGTTCACTTTGACTTCTACTATATAATTGTACTCAATATCATTAATCACATTATTAATGAAGTATAATCATCTTCCTACTTTATACTAGGACATGTTTTCAGATATTGTGAGTAGACCATAGGTGCGATAGAGAGAACTTAGTCTAGACTCAGACAACCCAGAAAGTTGTTTTGTTTATTGTAGATCAAGTTTAGACAGATTATCAGCATGTAAATTTAATTGCTACTATATTTCACATTTTAATATGATAAATTATGTAGTGCAGTGTTTCTCAATTTTTTCTGACCCTTACCCATTTTGACGTTATTTCCTTCCTGTGGGTCCCCTGTTCTATTGTTAGCCTCCTACTCTTGTGTCGTGTCTCCACATTTATGCAATTTCCACCTGTAGCTCCTTTGGAATACCTTCAGGGACCCCAAAGGTAATGAGGCATATTGTGGATCAAGTGATACTTGAATACTTATTAAGTGAAAAAGCCAGTCTCAAAGGCTATACTCTAGGACCAGAGAAATAGTACAGTGGGTAGGGCATTTGCCTTGCTGGAGTTTGACCTGCTTTTGCTCCCTTGTTCCCATATGTTTCCATAAGCACAAATCCACAAGTAAGCTTTGTGCAGTGGTTGATATGACCCCCCACCCAAACAAAACCAAATCAAAAGACTACACCCTGACAGAGTGTGGTTCAACTATAGGACACTACAAAAAGCAAAAATTATATAGAAAAGTATCAGTAGTTGATAGAAACTTGAGAGAGGGAAAGAAGTGTTGGGTTACACCCCACCTATTAGCACTGGGTTTTGCATTCCCTCATGAGGGATTTTTTTTTTCTTCCTTAATCATTTTGCATATAAGAAACTTTGTTTTTGTGTAAACACAGAAGGAGAGTGGGGGCAGGTATTTGTGAGTTAGTTTGGCTCTGAATTGATTGCTCCTGACTTCACATCATATAATCCAAACTATATTCCCCCTTAAGATCTGCTCTCTGGTTACAGACTTGCTCTGCTCCAGGGCATTTCTTTAGTGATCCTGCTCTGCTTCAAAGCCATTCATGCTGTGATGTCATCAGGCTTGTGTTTAGGTGACCAAGCTATTGTGACCTTCACCTTAATCTTTTGGGTCAGACCAGGATTTATAATAAGAACAGGGTTTATACTAACAGTCCCATTTTAGCTAGAGTGGTTTTCTTCCTGGTAACAGCCAGTTCCTCCTTGAGGACCAGTATAGGGTGATGCGGAATTAGATTCAATCTAAATGGTACTGGGGCTTATAGATGAAAAAATATGATGGGATGTCCAGGAGCAATCAATTCAGAGTCAAACTAATTCACAAATACCTGCCTCCAAACTCCTTTTGTGTTTACACAAGAACAAAATCTCTTTGGCCTAACTATATGCAAATAGATTATAGGAAGGAGAAATACAATCCCTCATTAGCAATGCAAGATCCCAGGGCTAATAGGTACAGTTCAGCCCAACAAAGAAGAATAAGCAGGTAGAGCACAGTGGATTTTTATGACAGTGAACTATTCTTTATGATATGCTGAAGGTTGATAAATAGAATATGTTATTTCTCCAAACCCACAAAACTATCCAACACAAGGCTACAATGCTATTTTCTTCCATTAATAACTGCATCATTTAAATTCATTTTGTAATAAATATGGTAAATTAGGAAGATGAACATTTTTTATTACTGGTTTTGGCATATTGAATACGCATCGGAGAGCTCGCTAGGCTCTGCCCTGCGGGAGTATACTCTTAGTAGCTTGCTGGGCTAAGCACTGCCAGGAGTAATTCCTGAGTGCAGATCCAGGACTAACCCCCTGAGCATAACTGAGTGTGATGTCGCCCTCCACCCTGACAAGCAGGACATACCCTTCAGCCGCTCCACATAGCCGGAGGACACATGGCCTGTGCCCTGGTCGCCCCACTGGCGGTCCTTGATGAGTGCAGCGAACATGGCGGCGGTAAAGATTGTAAATAAAGATGACCGCTGGGTGTCTGTAATCCTGTCGCCCGGTGGGCCGGGTCCAGGTCCCGCTGTAGTCGCCCAGGAACGGGGGCCGCAGCCGAGGGGCTCCCCAACCTCACTGTCACCACTCGTCGCAGCCTTGCCATGCTGCCTGTATGGCCAGTCCCTGGTTTGTGCCAGTGTCCCCCGCCTCGCCTCGTCACGCCCTAGGCACAATCGTCCTTGAGCGCCCCGCACTAGGCTGCACAATCAGTGCCTGCACAGCTGCTCCCCGCAGCTCTCCATGTCGCCACGGGACCGAGTCAAGCTCTGCTCCCTGCCAGGCTCCCACCTCTGCCACCACGCAGCCAAGCCGTTTCCTGCACTGCTGCTGCCTTCGCAGGCCACAGCCATCTTCCTGACCCTGAAAGAGCCCTTAATATGGCAGCACTAAGAAGGCGAACAGGGAGGGCCTGATAAAATTTCAGGGACACACTAAGCTGCGAAAACGAAGAAGGATAAAATGACAGTCTGTACTTTCAATGCAGTACACTGGCAACGGAGGCATACATAGAGGACCTGATGGTGCAAGTGCAAAAGATCAGGTATGACATCATTGGTCTGACTGAGACAAGGAGGTGTCAATCGCATCAAGCCAATTTTGACACCTGAGAACTGTTCATTGGAACATGCGATGAAAGAGGCATCAGTGGCGTTGGTATCCCTGTCAACACGAACATGGCCCTGAATATTGATTCATTTGAATGCCTAACAAACTGGATAGGATGATTACACTTGAAGAGATGTGGCCCACTGCCAAAAGTTTCTATCTTTTGTTCTCTATGCACCAACATCCACATACAATGAAGATGAAATTGAGAAATTGTACATGGAACTGGAGGAGTTCTATAAAAAGATCACACCTTCTACAAGATCATAGTCGGTGATTTTAATGCCAAGATAGGACCGAGAAGATCGGCTGAAGAACTCCACATCGGGACCCATGGCCAAGAATGGAACGAACAGGGTGAGAGACTATCTGAGTTCATCATGTCCACCAAGACCATTCATGGGAACTCACAGTTCCAGAAGGCTGAAGTGAAACATTAGACATTGGAATCTCCTGGTGGAGAGTTCCACAATGAAATTGAACACATCATCTTCAATCGATGGTTTTGTCTGACCAATGTTGCTGTAGTCCCCAAATTCCAAATAGGATCAGACCACCGTTTCCTTTGTGTACCAAGCTCAGACAAAGTCAGACCGAACACCTGAGGAATCTGCCTTCAGTACTCATAAACACACTGGCTCGGCTCTTCACATGCTACCTGTCCAAATGCAAGGTGTCCTCCCAATGGAAAACCAGCAGGAGAGTTCTACTGTTCAAGAGAGACATCCACAACATTGGCAACTATTGCCCCATCTGCTTGTTGTCTGTCATCTACAAGCTGTTCACTCTAGTCATCCTGAACAGCATTGGCAGAATATTAGATGAAGGACAACCATGCGAGCAAGCTGCTTCTGAAAAGGATTCAGCACAATCGACCATATCCACATGGCAACCAATCTCAATGAAGTTTGTAGGGAGTTCCAGATGCACCTCTGTCTCACGTTCACTGATTTAAAGAAAGCCTTTGATTCTGTGGAGACTGAAAGAGTCATCAAGCCCTAGCCAAACAGGGCGTTCAAACCCAATAAATACTTCAATCCTTCATGAGTTGTATTACGGATTCACCACTAGAATCTCACTATTTTACAAAGAAGTGATCATCGATGTCAAAAGAAGGGTTCAGCAGGGTGATACAATTTCACCAAAACTCTTCAGCGCCACCCTCAAGAATATCATGCGACAATTAGAATGGGAAGGAATGGGAGTAAAGGTAGAAGGTCGGCAACTACACCACCTCCACTTTGCTGATGACATCATTCTAATAACACCAAACATTAGCCAAGCGGCACAAATGCTGGCTGACTTTGACCCAAAATGTGGCAAAACTATGTTCATGAATAATGAACTAGTTCCAGAGGCCCCATTCACTCTCAATGGAAAAAACATCTCTGAATGCAGCAGTTATGTGTACCAAGGTCGAGAAGTCAACATGATAAAGGACCTAAATCTTGAGCTGCACAGGAGGTAGAGAGTGGCATCGAATGCCTTCAAAAAGCATCAACAAAATAGTAAAAAAAGACAAAGAACCTCTGGCACTGGGCACATCTCTTCAACTCCACCATTCTCCCTGCATTAACATATGCCTCAGAGACCTGGGCCCTACAAAAGCAGGATGAGAATGCTATTTGGGTCTCCCAAAAGAGGAATCAAAAGAGCTATGCTTGGAATATCATGCCTCACTCAAGTGAAAGGAGTTCGGAGCTCCGACCTCCATCGCTGTTCCAGAGTCAGGGATGCTGTCTCGTTTGCCAAGGCATCGAAAATCAGATGGGCTGGACATGTAATGCGATTTGGAGACCATGCTGGACTAGATTGGTCAAAGATCACCTACAAGATGGTCAGACTTCTTCATCAAGACCCTGAACGAACGGTTTGAGGCTCCTCGTATTCCTGAAGCAACCAGATGCCATTGGGCTACACTGGCAGGTGATAGGGTCAAATGGAAATGTTGCTGGCACCCACTCAAGCAAATTGATAAATAGCGGGATGTCAAGCGATCAAGTTTTAATAAATTAATGTAAGATATTAATGGGAGAAATAGTGTATAAGAAAAAGTGTATAAGAAAAAGGACAGGACAGCTCAGGCAGCCTCCCTGGGGTGTGCGGCTGGCCGGGCGGGCGCCTGGGGTCGTGGTAGAGCCCCAGGTCTCAGCAGAAGGTGGAACTAAAACCCCCCAGAAGTCCGAGCGGAACCGGAAGTAAACGGTCATTTTGAACTCTCACACCGGCCTGACTCTGCCTCAGGCAGCCTCCCTGGGGTGTGCGGCTGACTGGGCGGGCGCCAGGTGTCGTGGTAGAGCCCCAGGTCTTGGCAGAAGGTGGAACTACAACCCCCCAAAAGTCCGAGAGGAACCAGAAGTAAACGGTCATTTTGAACTCTTACACTGGCCTGACTCGCCCTCAGGCAGCCTCCCTGGGGTGTGCGGCTGGCCAGGCGGGTGCCTGGGGTCGTGGTAGAGCCCTAGGTCTCGGCAGAAGGTGGAACTACAACCCCCAGAAGTCCGAGCGGAACCAGAAATAAACGGTCATTTTGAACTCTCACACTGGCCTGACTCCACCTCAGGTAACCTCCCTAGGGGTGTGCGCGGCAGGCGGGCGGCCACTAACACGGCCGCTTATTAATAGAAAAACTAGGAAATTTAACACCAAGGGAAGGTAATACCCTCAAGAAAAAAGAAACAGTACACCAGAGGAATCTATCCCTGAACACCACAACACCATGGGGAAACAACGCAGATCCGCAGCTCGAAGAACAGATGAAGGAATCGACCCTGAAGACTCAAAAAAGAATACAGATGTGCATGATCTCTCTTACAATGAAATTAGAGAAGAAATTGGTAGGATGTTTAAGGAGCTCAATGAAAAAATTCAGCAGATGTCCAATAAAATACAGGAGAACATAAACGAAGCAGTTGAAAGGGCAGTCAATAAACTACGGGAGGAAATGAGAGCAGAAATGAGAACCATGCAAATAGAAATATCATCGCTTAAAAACTCAGTAGACGAAATGAAAAACACAATCTGGGCTCTCAACAGTAGGATGACAGCAGCGGAAGAGAGAATCAGTGACTCTGAAGATGAGCTGCAGAAAGCACTCAGAGATCTACACAAGATGGAAAAAGACCGGAAAATAGATCAGCAACAAAACAGAGAACAATGGGATGAAGCCAGGTGGAACAACATAAGAATCATCGGTGTCCCAGAAGGACAGCAAAGTAACCCCAAGGAAATTGAAACAGTTAAAAACATCCTGGCTGAAAAGTTCCCGAGTTAAAGGGACGAAGGCATCCAGATCCAAGAAGCCCAACGCCGTAACAGCAAGAAGAGACCCCAATAGAAAGACCCCAAGACACATCCTAGTCAAAGTAATGGATGCCATAGACAGAGACAGAATTCTTCAGGCAGCAAGATCAAAGAAGGAAATTGTATACAAAGGAGCATCCATTCGACTTTCAGCAGACTTCTCAGAAGACACCCTCCAAGCCCGAAGGCAGTGGTTGGACATAGTAAAAAAACTTAATGAAATGAATGCCTCAGCAAGAATTCTTTATCCAGCTAAACTCTCACTCAGATTTGAAGGACAGATATACAACTTCTTGGATAAACAACAGCTTAAGAACTTTGTAAAATCAAAACAACTTTAAAAGAATGACTGAAAGATCTACTATAAGATGAGACATAACCCAAAAAAGAACAACCAACCTATACAGAAAGATGGCACAAAATCCCATAACAATAACCTCTCTCAATGTCAATGGTCTAAATGCACCAGTTAAGAGACACAGAGTGGCACAATGGAACAAAAAAATTGAATCTGACATTCTGCTGCCAACTATTTTTTCAGACATGAGGCACTGAAAATAGAAGTAAATTGTACACAAAAACGGAGACCAATACCAAGTACCTGGAAACTAAACAGCTCACTGCTGAACAACCAGCAAGTCATAAAAGAAATCAAAGAGGAAATCCAAAGATTCTTGAAACAAATGAGACTGAAGACTGAATTACCAGAACTTGTGGGATACAGCGAAAGCAGTGTTAAGAGGCAAGTTCATAGCTCTTCAAGCATTCATCAGAAAAGAAGAAAAGGCCATCATAAACAGTCTGACCTCACAACTTAAGATCTTAGAGAGTGATCAACAAAAAGGAACCCAACCCAAGCAGAAAGAAAGAAATAATAAAACTTAGAGCAGAAATCAAAGAGATGGAATGTCACAAAACAATCCGGAAGATCAATGAAACCAAAAGCTGGTTCCTTGAAAAAATAAACAAGATTGACAAACCACTTGCAAGACTTGTAAGAAAAGGAAAAAAAAGAGAAACCAAATAAATAGAATCAGAAATGAAAACGGGACATCACAACAGAAACCACAGAAATTCAAAAAGATCATCAGAGATTACTATGAGAGCCTGTATGCCACAAAAACAAGAGAACCTAGAAGAAATGGACAAATTCCTGAATTCCTATAGCTTCCCAAGTCTGCAACCAGAAGATTTGGAATACCTCAACAAACCTTTCTCCATTGAGGAAATAGAATTGGTAATCAAAAGTCTCCCCAAACACAAAAGCCCAGGTCCAGATGGATTCACCAGTGAATTCTACAAAACCTTTAAAGAGGACCTACTCCCAATTCTTTTTAAGCTCTTCCGGCAAATTGAAGAAACAGAAACACTCCCAAATAGCTTTTACGAGGCACATATCACCCTGATACCCAAAGCAGACAAAGATGCCACAAAAAAAGGAAAACTACAGACCAATCTCCCTGATGAATACAGATGCTAAGATTTTCAACAAAATACTAGCAAATAGAATCCAAAGAGTCATCAAAAAGATTATACACCATGACCAAATGGGATCCATCCCGGGAATGCAAGGATGGTTCAACATCCGCAAGTCAATCAACATAATACATCATATCAACATAAAGAAAAATAAAAACCATATGATCATATCAATAGATGCAGTGAAGGCATTTGACAAGATTCAACACCCGTTCATGATGAAAGCTCTCTGTAAAAATGGGGATTGAAGGAACCTTCCTCTAGATAATCCAGGCCATCTACTACAAGCCCACAGCGAGCATCATTCTCAATGGGGAAAAACTGAAAGCCTTCCCTTAAGATCAGGGACAAGACAAGGCTGCCCACTCTCACCACTTCTATTCAATATAGTACTGGAAGTACTTGCCATAGCAATCAGGGAAGAAAAAGACATTAAGGGCATCCAGATAGGAAGGGAAGAAGCCAAGTTATCACTATTTGCATATGACATGATATTATACCTGGAAAACCTGAAACTCTCTACCAAGAGGCTCCTGGAAATAATACATACCTATAGCAGAGTAGCACAGTACAAAATCAATACCCAAAAGTCAATGGCCTTCCTATATGCACACAGCGAAAGAGAAGAAAGGGACATTAAAGAAACTATCCCATTCACAATTGCACCGCAGAAAATCAAATACCTAGGAATCAGTTTGAGAAAGAATGTAAAGTATCTCTACAAAGAAAACTACAAAACGTTACTTCAGGAAATAAAAGAAGACCTGAGGAAATGGAGGCATATTCCCTGCTCATGGATCGGAAGGATTAACATTATCAAAATGGTAATACTCCCTAGAGCTTTATATAGATTCAATGCGGTCCCTATAAAGATACCCATGATGTTCTTCAAAGAAATTGAACAAACACTCCTGAAATTTGTATGGAATAATAAAACAACACGAATAGCTAAAGCAATCCTTGGGAAAAAGAAGATGGGAGGTATCACTTTCCCCAACCTGAAGCTCTACTACAGAGCAGTTGTAATTAAGACAGCATGGTATTGGTATAGAGACAGACCTGTAGACCTATGGAATAGAAACACATTCTCAAATATACAACTGCTTAATCTTTGATAAAGGAGCAAAAAATATTAAGTGGAGCAAAGAAAGCCTCTTCAACAAATGGTGCTGGGAAAACTGGGCAGCTACATGTAAAAAAATGAACTTAGACCTCCCTCTAATGCCATGTACAAAAGTCAGATCAAAATGGATTCTAGAACTCAACATCAGACATGAATCTACAAGGTACATCGAAGAAAACATAGGAGAAACATTCTATGACATCGAAACGAAAAAATATCTTTTAAAGATGACACACCACTGACCAAGCAAATGGAAGCAAAGATAAACAAATGGGATTATATAAAACTAAATAGCTTCTGCACCTCAAAAGAAATGGTGACCAAGATACAAAGACAATCAACAGAGTGGGAAAGGATATTCACCCAATACCCATCTGACAAGGGGTTAATATCCAGGATATATCAGGCACTGGTGGCACTCCAGAAGAAAAAACAGCCAACCCCATCAAAAAATGGGGAGAAGAAATTAACAGAAGCTTCCCAAAAGAAGAAATTCAAATGGCCAAAAGGCATATGAAAAAGTGTTCTTCATCTTTAATCATCAGGGAGATGCAAATCAAAACAACAATGAGATACCATCTCACACCACAGAGCCTGGCACACATCCAAAACAGCAAGAACAACCGGTGCTGGCGTGGATGTGGGGAAAAAAAGGGACTCTGATCCACTTTTGGTGGGAGTGCCGACTGGTCCAGCCCTTTTGGAAAACAATATGGGCATTCCTCCGAAAACTAGATATTGAGCTCCCATTTGATCCAGCAATAGCACTCCTGGGAATATACCCGAGAGACCGAAAAACACATAGCAGAAACACTATCTCTACTTCTTTATTCATCTCTGCGCTATTCACTATAGCTAGAATCTGGAAACAACCTAAATGCCCGAGAACAGAGGACTGGCTAAAGAAACTGTGGTTCATCTACACTATGGAATACTATGCGGCTGTCAGAAAAGATGAAATTATGAAATTTACCTGCAAATGGATGGACATGGAGACTATTATGCTGAGTGAAATTAGTCAGAAGGAAAAGGACAGATATAGAATGACTGAATTCATTAATAGGACATAAATAGATACCAGTGTTTTACTAAATGTGGGAAATGGTAATGGCAGATTAAAACTCACCATTGAATATACACAAAGAGACTTAAGTGATAAACTCTAAATATCTGCAGGGCTAGCCACAATGTGTAAAATAAGAGGGAGAGAGATGCAGAGACAGAGAGAGAGATAGAGAGAGAAAGAGAGGAAACGGGGTACGTGCTATTAAGGCAGCATGGGGGTGGGCGGGAGGGGGTGGGGTACATTGGTGGTGGAAATGGGGCACTGGTGGAGGGATGGGTGCTGGTATACTGTATTACCAAGAACCAATTATGAACACCCTTGTAATTGTCTGTTTCATGGTGGTATAATAAAAAATTTAAAAAAAACAATGTAAAAAAAAAAAAAAAATGCTAAACTGTGACCAAAATATGTCTTGCTTGTGGAGGACCTGGATTTGATACCCAATACAGAAAAAGTTAAACTGGAAGAAACAAAAATTAATTTGGAATATATTCAAAATTATTGCCAGAGAGATGGTACATAGGTGCTTGCATAGTAAAGCCAAATCTATACAGTCAGAGTTATTACAAGTTAAGATTTTTTACATTAAATATTAAATTTCAATTTTGCTAATAATTATTCTGTCATCACTTGATCACTTGATCACTTGAATCCCGTTATTCATCGATTTGCTCGAGCGGGCGCCAGTAACATTTCCATTGGACCCTATCACGTGCCAATGTAGCCCAATGGCATCTGGTTGATTCAGGAATATGAAGAGCCTCAAACCGTTCCTTCAGGGTCTTAACAAGGAAGTCTGACCATCTTGTAGGTGGGCGGCCACGTGATCTTTTGACATCCCGTGGGATCCAGTCGGTAACGGCTCTAGTCCAGCGGTTGTCTCCAAATCGCATTACATGTCCAGCCCATCTGATTTTCGATGCCTTGGCAAACGAGACAGCGCCCCTGATTCTGGAATAGCGACGGAGGTCAGAACTCCGATTCCTTCTCTCACTTGAGTGAGACGTGATATTCCAAGCATAGCTCTTTCGATGCCTCTCTGGGAGACCCGAATAGCATTCTCATCCTGCTTTCGTAGGGCCCAGGTCTCTGAGGCGTATGTTAATGCAGGGAGAATGGTGGAGTCAAAGAGATGTGCCCGGAGCCGGAGGTTCTTTGTCCTTTTAGCTATTTGTTCGATGCCTTTGAAGGCATTCCATGCTGCTCTCTTCCTCCTGCGCAGCTCAGGTTTTAGGTCATTCATCATGTTGACTTCTCGACCTAGGTACACATAATAGGTGTACCTATTCTGTCATAAAAACTAAAAACCAAAATATTAGCTGTATGAAAGACAAGTTCAAAAAAAAAGGAAAAAAAAAGAAAAAGGACAAATGGTCACTCTGTTATTTTTTCTATAAATCTGAAACTAAATCTTACCAGTTAAAAAATGAAAACAATGTAGCATAAGGAGGTATCAAACATACTAGAGAATGTAACTCAATATAATCACATGGAAAACAAAGAATTGGATTACAAAGAAAATTTTTGTTTGTTTGTTTTCAGGATCACATCCAGTGTTATTCAGGAAACACTTGTAAGTCTGCTCTCAGTGGTCATTCCTGGATGTGCAGGGAGCCCTACAGGCTACCAGGGATCAAACCCAGGTTGGCTGTATGAGAGGCAATCACCTTACCTGCTGTACTATGACTCTCACCTCAGGAAAAAAAAATTTCAAACGAATGAAATACCAAAACCCAACAAATTTTAGATTCTTACAATAGAATGATAGTTACCAGAGGGGAAGGAGTTTGGGGTTTGGGAAAACCAGGTAAAGGAGATTAGTTCTATGATAGCAGATTAAAAACAGACTTTTGATGCTTTTCATAATCTAACAATTTATGTATTTCAAATTATAAAATGCTGTACAGCTAAAAATTATATGGCTATTTACCAGTGTTATCTCAAATGATAAAGAATGCCATCATTAACTTTTAATTCCCACATAGCTTACCAATTCTGTCCATATTTATCTTCCTTTATAAATTACATTTAGACTTACATCTTTTGGGAGAGCTCAGGGATCACTTTTGGTAGTGCTCAGGGGACCATATGGGATGCTGGGATTGAACTTGGGTGACCTGGAAGCAAGGCAAACACCCTACCCACTATATAACCTCTTCAGGCCCTATTTAGCATTATATTTAAAAACTATTATTAAAATATGAATGCATTTTAAAATAAATTTGGTTTAATTTTCACATTATTTGAATTTTATAAAAATGAACTCATTACATATATATGTATATATATGTATATATATGTTTATTTATTAAAGATTTCTTTTTGGCTTTTTGGGTCACACCTGGTGATGCTCAGGGGTTATTCTGCCTCTGCACTAAGGAATTGCTTCTGACAGTGCTTGGGGGCCCATATTGGATGTCAGGGAATTGAACCGGGTCGGCTGCACAAGGCAACGCCCCTCCCTCCCGTGCTATCCAGCACCTTAAAGTTTTTCATATTATTATTATTATTATTATTATTATTATTATTATTATTGTTATTATTATTATTATTATATCAAGGAGCCAGATAAATAGTACAGGGTGTAAGTTTATCTTGCATATAGTTGCAGAAACTATGATCCTGGTTAGAATTCCTGACAACATATATGGTTCCCTGAACATTGCCATGGCTCATTCTTAAGCATAGTATTGGAAGTAGTTCTATAATCTCTGGGTGTGACCCCAAAGCAGACCCCCAAACCAGACTTTATAGCTGCCATTTATGTTTCTAGTTAATTCAGTTTTATTGTTTCATAGAATTCTGTTATAGTCACATTGGCATTGTATTTTTTGTTTATACTTATTATAAAACAATTCACCTCAGTGAATTCTGCAAATCAGTAATTTGTATTTTTATGAACATGTGAATATATAGAAGTTCCTTTTCTTAAATAATTTCACATTTTTATGGTGAAGTAACTTAAGCATAGTTAGGTAATCTATTAAGATAAGGAGAGCAGAGTTCAAAATTTATTCTACAGTCTAGCCATAGTTTCTGAGAGGTAATAATTTAAGACATTCACTGAAAATTTTTTTCCTTCACTAGATTTAAATGTCAAAATAGTATCTTGTAAGTAATTGACAAATCAAAACTATTTCAATGAATGAATAAATTTATAGAAATAATCATATTTCAAAGTTTCATCATATGCTTATACTGGTTCCCCTTATGGTTCAGATTAGATTCGTTGGCTTACAAAAGGACCTGAGAATTTTTTGTTTGTTGATTACCTGACATAAACTGCCAAATTTTCCTTTCTTGGAAATAAAAGCGTAAGTTAATTTGTGATTGACTGTTTCTCTTTGCTAAGTCACACAGTTATCTTTTGGACAAGAAATAACTAGTATGGCTTCCTCTGTTTTGTTTCCATTCTTACTTAGAGATTAATCACTAACTGGACCACAAAGACTTGTACAGACACATTTTGTACACTGTGAAATTTATAAATCAAACACTGTAAACATTCTTTCTTCTTTTTCTTCTTTAGAGAAAGAATCAGAGGCACAGAGGGAATGAGAAAAAGGAACTAGAACAAGAAATGTTAAATTCATGGAAAATCGGCATGATTTTCAACCACAGAGCAAAAAGAGAGTAGTTTAAATTCTATGGGACTTCAGATCTACTAGTTTTAGCATGAAGTGTAAAGGAGGAAGAAAGTTAAGGAAAACAAGATAGCATGCAATAGTTGTTACTTTTTGCATTTATTAGTCATTCCTTGACTTTGAATACTACATGATTACAAATAGATACTTTGATTTTTCTATAGAAATTACAAAACTACATTTGTCAGCGAAAAAAAAGTCAACCGTTCCTTCAGAAATTTCACATTTCTTATGTTAACAAGACAAAAAAAAAAGTGACTTTTCTTTCTTTGTAATGCCAAGCATAATTAAAGTGAGGTTGGATTGCTGAATACTGAGCTCATATTTCCTACTAGATAGATCACATCTTGTAAACAAGTGAGTAGGGCATTATTTAATGGTGTGATAGCACAATCTCTCAGATAAGGTTTCTCAGTTGGCAAGGCCAAGAGTTCACATATCTTGTAACAATCAGTTTTACTCAGTTGCAAACAGGCTATGACCTTAGGTCAATAGGAATACATGGTCATGTCTGATATATCCACCTTTTCATAAAGAAGGGGTGAGAGAGGGCATAGCAAAAAAAAAGTTTTAAATTGGAATAAGGGGCCTTGTTTTAAAATCTTTGGGACAGTACTCTATACTATTCTAAGGTAGTTGATTTGGTTGCCTTTCAGAGGACTGGTGGATGTCCATCTGCTACACTTTAGAAATAAAGGCAGGAGTTACTTTGAGATGTGGAGTTCAGATAAGGGAGAGATAAAGATAAAGATATGTGGTTATAAATAGACCTGAAGAATTCTCCTGATTATTTCTAGTGATTCATATGTATCGTTAAAAACAAGAGGGAGAGAGAGAGAGAGAGAGAGAGAGAGAGAGAGAGAGAGAAATCTATTACTTGTTATTACTTGCTCTATCTTTTGTATGGGGAATAAACACAAATTATATTTGTGTTTATATAATATTTGTGTTATATTTGTGTTTATATTATATTTGTTTATATTATATTTGTGTTTATATAACCTGGGAAATATCCCAGTTGGCCCTTAATCTTGTGTTTACATAGACCAAGGGCTGGTATAAATCCAACTTGTGATAAAATGTAGCAGCAGTATGGTGTCAGAGTGGTGAGAATACTTAATCAGCGATTACAAAGTTTGATTAATTAAACTGTTGAATTAGGTACTATCACTCTTAAATACTATTAAATGTGCTTTTCATGCATATATCATTATCATGCAACCCATCACCAGAGGGACTTTGGTTTTCTTCTATCATAGAGATGGTGACACCTATGCACATATTGGTCATAAGTAAACTGACATTTTTATTTTTAACACTCCTCGAGAACAAAAAGACATAGTAGTTCTATCCTCTTCACTCTTTGTTTTATTTTTTGCCACACCAGCTAATATCAGGTCTTATCCTTGGCTCTATGCTCTATGCTAATAGAGCTCTATGCTTCTATGTTAATACTACCAGTCTGGTAGTATTGGTGGATCATACGAGGTACTGAAGATTAAACTGAGGTTGACTATATGCAAAGTAATTGCCTTATCTCCTATGCATCTCTCAGGCCCTATACATTTAAAAGAAACCTTCAAGATTTTTTGTTGTTGTTTCATCAACATTGATAAGTTGCCTATTCCTGAAAATTCATCTTCCCTTGGGTTTTAAATATCAGCATACCTCACTTTCCTTATTTTTTTATTTCTTTTTCTGTGCTTAGTCAATTTCTCTTACTGAAAGTGTAGTTCCAATGATTCTATCCGTTTTCTTATTTTTTCTTCTTTCCACAGATAAATGGATTTACTTATTTATATGTAGTTTATCATTCTAAATCTTTGTATTTTTTTGTCTCTGATAAGTCATTGAAGAACTAGTTAATAAACTATTCAGGTTCTCTTATTGATGCTAAACCCAATTCAAGAATTGCCCTTTCATAGAATTTTCTCAGGTCTTTTTGCTGTAGAACAAATCAACCACAATTCTTTAAAAGTGCTAAGTTTAGGGCTGGAGCTATTATTTTATTATAGCACAGTGGGAAAGGTGCTTGCCTTGCATGTAGCTG
Source organism: Cryptotis parvus (assembly GCA_021461705.1). NCBI lineage: Eukaryota > Metazoa > Chordata > Mammalia > Eulipotyphla > Soricidae > Cryptotis > Cryptotis parvus. The sequence goes on along the minus strand of JAJIBD010000654.1, from coordinate 7,988 downwards.
ACCCAGATTCAATCCTTGGCACCCATTGTGGTTCTCTAAGCCTGACAGGAGTGATCCCTGAGTGCAGAGCTAGGACTAAGCCTTGAGAACTTCCAGGTGTGGCCCAAAAAAGCCAATCAACCAAACAAACACACAAAAAAAATCACAAGTAAAAGACTAATTTGTATAAATGCTTACTGTATTACTCTTTTTATGTTTGCTATGAGCTGCAACCAGCTGTGCCCAACTTCAAGGCTAAGGATTGCTGCAGGCAGTTTGGACCATCCTGTGTCAGGGATTGAACCCCAAACTTGATCACTTGATCACTTGACTTCCTGTAGATCATTGATTTACTCCAAGTAGGGACCAGTAACATCTCAATAGGTCCTGTCACATGTGAGATAGCCCAAGGGCATCTGCCCGCGCCATAAAGAGCCTCAAACCATTTAATCAAGTCATGGGAATGAGGTCTGCTGGGTGGAGTTGTGACGAGAGGGAAGTCCGGATGTGGAAAATGGCGGGCCCCATGGAGTAGGGGAGGGTGGTCTGGCTTGTTGTGAGGTTCTGCTGGGGTGGCAGGCCAAGGCTAGAACCCGCCATGCCTCCCAGGCATCTCACGAGCAGCTGGGCACAGGGAGAGGAAATACCAGACTATCACAGCCCAGATCATCGACACGCCACCCTGCAGAAGTTTTTTTTTCAATCCGGCCCAGGTATGCTGAACCAGAGACTCTCAGACATGGGGCAGAGCGGCTACTTTCTCTCCCCTGTGCCCAGCTGCTCATGAGACGCCCCTGGAGGTATGGCGGGTTCTAGCCCTGGCCTGCCACCCCAGCAGAACCTCACAACAAGCCAGACCACCCCTCCCCTACTCCATGAGGCCCTCCATTTTCCACATCCAGACTTCCCTCTCGTCACAACTCCACCCAGCAGAGCAGACTATCACAGCCTGGATCATCGACAGTCACCCTGCAGCAGTTTTTTTTTTTTTTCAATCCAGCCCAGGTAATGCTGAACCAGAGACTCTCAGACATGGGGCAGAGCTGCTACTTGCTCTTCCTGTGCCCAGCTGCTCGTGAGATGCCCGGGAGGCATGACGGGTTCTAGCCCTGGCCTGCCACCCCAGCAGAACCTCACAACAAGCCAGACCACCTTCCCCTACTCCATGAGGCCCGCCATTTTCCACATCCGAACTTCTTTCTCTGATCACAACTCCACCCAGCAGACTAGACTATCACAGCCCGGATCATCAACAGCCACCCTGTTCACCAATAAATGTTTTATTTAGAGGTGACTACAACAGTATGCCACCTGCACGGCAAGCCTGGCAAGCTGCTCGTGTAGTAATGATATGCCAATTGCCAGTAACATTTATATTTGGTCATTCCCGTGACCTAATATAATTGTTTTAGGCTCTTTATGTTCCTGGAGCAAGCGGATGCCTTTGGGTTCTACTAGCATGAGACAGGGCATATGGAGATATTACTGGTGCCCACTCTAGCAAATAGATGATTAACTGGAAGATTGTGATCGTGATCGTGATGGGAATGAGGTCTATACTTGTTACTGGTATTTGGCATGTCAAATACGACACGGATAGTTTGCCAGACTCTGCCATGTGGATGGGATACTCTTGTAGTCACCTCAAAACTCCAGCATTTATTGATGAACCACGTGGCTGCTGCGGCCTCGTGGAGCCGGGCTATGCTCAGCTCTTCTGCTGGGTTGAGCTCTCAGGAGAGGGGAGTCCGATATGGAGAATGTCAGCCCTCATGGTGTGGGGGTTCCTCTGGCTTCTTGTGAGGCTCTGCTGGGGTGGCGGGCCAGGGCTGGAACCCTGCCATCTCTCCCTGGTGCCTTGTGATCAGCTGGGCAGAGGGAGAGCAAGTAGCAGCTCTGCCCTGTGTGTGAGTCTCTGGATCAGCATATCTAGACTGGGCTTGGAAGAGACTGCTGCAGGGTGGGTCTGTGACGAGCCAGGCTGTGATCTGCTCTTCTGCTGGGTGGAGCTCTGAGGAGAGGGATTCTGGATGTGGAAAATAGCGGCCCTCATGGTGTGGGGGTTCCTCTGGATTCTTGTGAGGCTCTGTTGGGGTGGCAGGCCAGGGCTAGAACCCGCCATCCCTCCCGGGCACCTCATGATCAGCTGGGCAGAGGGAGAGCAAGTAGCAGCTCTGCTCATGTGTGTGAGTCTCTGGATCGGCATTCTTCTCAGAACCCCAAACTAAGATATATAAAGTAGCACTCTAGAGTTTCCCCCTCAGCGTCAGTCTCCCCACAGGTGTGTGCTTGACCCCTGCGTCTCCGCTGGCCCAAGTTGCCCCAGGGAAGAGCGGAAACTCCATCAACGGAACCAAGGCAGTTTGCCTTGGTTTCAGTGCACACCCTTTGAACCCTGCGCTTCCGGGACCGGCGGCAGTCTCCCCCCCCAGCGTCAGTCTCCCCACAGGTGTGTGCTTGACCCTGCGTCTCCGCTGGACACAAGTTGCCCCCAGGGAAGAGAGCAAACTCCATCAACGGGAACCAAGGCAGTTTGCCTTGGTTTCACTCTGGACCCTTTGGGCCCTGCGCTTCCTAAAACATCCCAAAACTCAAAACCCTCTTACTACCTATCTTGCATGAGGTACTAGTGAACCTTGGTTCCTACATCCTTGCTACCCACCCAAATCTGCAAACAGACCAGACACCTACTAACTGTACTATCTAGTCCCCCAAGACCCCATAATTGCATCCTACAATAGTCATAATGGTAAAGCAACACAAAATTCCATCAAGCTCTGTGAGTGAAAGCACTAGTCCAGATGAGCCAAGCAATACCAATGAGTTGTATAACCACTCTGATAAGGAATTTCGGAAAGAAATGTTAAGAATTCATAAGGAATTCAAGGAAGCAATGGAATGCAAACTCAATAAAAATACAATAGGACATGATAGAAGAAGTGAGGAAAATGCAAATGGAAATGACAGTTATTAAAAATGAGGTAAATGAAATGAAAAACACAATGGAAAGCCAGCATAGCAGAATAATAGCTACTGAAGAAAGAATTAGTGATCTCGAGGGACGGAGTTCCAAAGATTCGCTACACAACACCAGAAGTGAGAAAAAAAGACTCACAATTACCGAAACAGACAACAAGAGATAATCGGGATGAAGCCAGAAGAAACAACATACGGATCATTGGGGTCCCAGAAGGCCAAGAAGAAAACCATGATGAAGAAGAAACTGTCAAAGCCATAATTGCTGAGAAGTTCCCCGGATCTAAAGAACGCTTGCCTCAAGATCCAGGAGGCCCGTAGGATACCAGCTAAAAGAAACCCTAACAAGAATACTCCAAGACACATCTTAATAAAAATGACAAAAGCTATAGATAGAGATAGAATACTGAAAGCAGCAAGATCAAAGAAGGAAATCACATACAAAGGAACATCTCTAAGATTTACAGCAGACTTCTCCAATGAAACACTCCGAGCCCAAAAACAATGGTGGGATATTGTGAAAAGACTCAATGAACTGCAGGCCTCACCAAGAATTCTTTATCTGGCCAGACTCACATTCAGATATGAAGGAAAGATACACAGCTTCATGGATAAGCAACAACTCAGGAACTTCATGGACGCAAAACCAACCTTAAAAGAAGGTCTGAAGGGTCTACTGTAATACGACCAAACCCATAAGCACAACAAGCACAAACAGAAAGATGACACAAAATCCAATGACAATAATCTCTCTCAATGTCAATGGGCTAAATGCACCAATTAAGAGACACAGAGTAACAAAATGGATTAAAAAATTGAACCCAACATTCTGCAATCTACAAGAAATGCATATGAATAATCAGAACAAACACAGGCTCAAAATCAAAGGGTGGAAGACCATTCTCCATGCAAACAACTCCTCCAAAAAGGCTGGTGTGGCCATATTAGTATCAGATAATATAGACTTCAGGCTGAAAAAGGTTAGAAGGGACAACGAAGGCCATTTCTTATTACTTAAGGGGTATGTACACCAGGAAGAAATTACACTACTAAACATATATGCACCCAACGAGGGGCCAGCAAAATATATAAAACAACTGCTAAGAGACCTCAAAGAAGAAATTAACAGTAGCACAATAATAGTTGGAGACTTCAACACTGCTCTATCAACGATGGATAGATCAACAAGACTGAAACTCACCAAGGAAATATTGGCCCTGAAGGAAGAAATGGAAGAAAGAGAGCTAGTGGATATATACAGGGCTTTTCATGCCAAAAAAAGCTGAATAAACATTTTTCTCTACTGCATAGGGAACATTCTCCAAGATAGACCACATGCTGAGCCACAAAGCATACCTCAATAAAATTAAAAAAGATAGAAATTGTGTCAGCTATCTTTTCAGACCATGATGCAATGAAAATGGAAGTTAACCGGTACACAGAAACAGGGAGTCAAACCAAACACCTGGAAACTGAACAGCTCACTCCTGAACAACAAATGGGTCATAGAAGAAATCAAACAGGAAATCCAAAGATTTCTGGAAACAAATGAAAATGAAGACACCAACTATAAGAACTTGTGGGACATGGCAAAAAGCCGTGTTAAGAGGGAAGTTTATAGCTCTGCAAGCATTCATCAGGAAACAAGAAAGGGCCCACATAAATAACCTGACTACACAGCAGAAGACATTAGAAAAAGACCAATAAAAGGAGCCCAACCCAGGCAGAAAAAAAGTAAATAATAAAACTTAGAGAGGAAATCAATGAGTTGGAAACCAAAAAAAAAATAATCCAAAAGATTAATGAAACCAAGAGCTGGTTTTATGAAAAGTTAAACAAGATTGACAAACCATTGGCAAGACTTGTAAGGACAGGGAAAGAGAGAACCCAAATAAACAGAATCAGAAATAAAAAGGGTGACATCACAACAGAAACCACAGAAATCCAAAAAGATCATCAGAGATTACTTTGAGAGCCTGTATGCCGTGAAACATGAGAATCTAGAAGAAATGGATCAATTCCTGAAGTCCTATAACCTCCCATGGTTGAAACAAGAAGACCTCCAATACCTGAATAAGCCTATCACCATTGAGGAAATAGAAACAGTAATTAAAAGTCTGCCCAAACACAAAAGCCCAGGTCCAGACGGATTCCCTAGTGAATTCTACCAAACCTTTAAGGAGGACCTACTGCCTGTCCTGTTCAAGCTCTTCCAGGAAATAGAAGAAACAGAAACACTCCCAAACAGCTTTTACGAGGCACATATCACCCTGATACCCAAAGCAGGGAGAGACAACACAAAGAAAGAAAACTACAGACCAATATCCCTGATGAACACGGATGCTAAGATCTTCAACAAAATACTAGCAAACAGAATCCAAAGACTCATCAAGAAGATTATACATCATGACCAAGTAGGATTCATCCCGGGAATGCAAGGATGGTTCAACATTCGCAAGTCAATCAACATAATACATCATATCAATAAAAGAAAAAAATAAAAACCATATGATCCTATCAATAGACGCAGAGAAAGCATTTGATAAGATCCAGCACCCGTTCATGATTAAAACCCTCCAGAATATGGGAATTGAAGGGACTTTCCTCAAGATAGTTACAGCCATCTACCAAAAAGCCCACAGCGAGCATCATTCTCAATGGGGAAAAGTTGAAAGCCTTCCCCCCTGAGATCAGGGACAAGACAAGGTTGCCCACTCTCACCTCTTTTATTCAATATAGTACTGGAAATACTTGCCATAGCAATCAGAGAAGAAAAGGACATCAAGGGCATCCAGATAGGCAAGGAAGAAGTCAAGCTATCATTATTTGCAGATGACATGATATTATACCTAGAGAACCCTAAACTCTCTACCACAAAAACTCCTAGAAACAATAGATGCATATAGTAGAGTGGCAGGTTACAAAATCAACACCAAGAAGTCGGTGTGCTTTCCTATATACAAATAACGAAAGAGAAGAAAGGGATATTAAGGAAAACAATTCCATTCACAATTGTGCCACAGAAAATCAAATACCTAGGAATCAACCTACCCAAGTGTGTAAAAGGACCTGTACAAAGAAAACTACAAGACACTGCTCCAAGAGATAAAAGAGGACACAAGGAAATGGAAACATATTCCCTGCTCATGGATGGGGAGAATCAACATTGTCAAAATGGTAATACTCCCTAGAGCTCTGTACAGATTCAATGCAGTCCCTATAAAGATACCCATGACATTCTTCAAAGAAATTGACCAACTACTCCTGAAATTTGTATGGAACAATAAACCCCCAAGGATAGCTAAAGCAATCCTCGGGAAAAAGAAGATGGGAGGCATCACCTTTCTCAACTTCAAACTGTACTACAAGGCAGTAGTAATTAAAAAGCATGGTATTGGAATAAAAACAGACCTGTGGACCTATGGAATAGAATTGAGTATCCTGACACCCAACCTCAAACATATGATCATTTAATCTTTGATAAAGGTGCAACGAGTCCAAAATGGAGTAAGGAAAACCTCTTCAACAAGTGGTGTTGGGAAAACTGGGCAGCGACATGTAAAAAATGAATTTGGACCTGTGTCTAACACCATGCACAAAAATCAGATCAAAATGGATTAGAGATCTGAATATCAGACTTGAATCCATAAAGTACATTGAAGAAAATATAGGAAAAACCCTCCACGACATTGAAGCTAAAGGCATCTTCAAAGGTGAAACATCACTAACAAAGCAACTCGAAGAAAAGATAAACATATGGGACTACCTGAGACTAAAAAGCTTCTGCACCTCAAAAGAAACAGTGACTAAGATACAAAAGCAGTCCACAGAATGGGAAAGAATATTCACCCAATACCCATCTGATAAGGGGTTAATATCCAGGATATATCAGGCACTGGTAGAACTTTTACAAGAAGAAAACAAACAACCCCATCAAAAAAATGGGGAGAAGAAATGAACAGAAACTTCAGCAAGGAAGAAATTCGAATGGCCAAAAAACATATGAAAAAATGCTCATCATCACTAATCATCAGAGAGATGCAAATCAAAACAACAATGAGATACCACTTTACACCACAGAGACTGGCACATATTCAAAAGAGCAAGAACAACAAGTGCTGGCGTGGATGTGGGGAAAAGGGGACACTCATCCATTGTTGGTGGGAATGCCGGCTGGTACAGCCTTTCTGGAAAACAATATGGACATTCCCTCCAAAGACTAGAAATTGAACTCCCATTTGACCCAGCCATACCACTCCTGGGAATCTACTCTGGGAAACCAAAAATACGCGAGCGGAAACACCATCCCTACTTTTATGTTCATAGCAGCATTATTCACAATAGCCAGAATCTGGAAGCAACCAGAGTGCCCGAAAATCGATGACTGGATAAAGAAGCTTTGGTACATCTACACAATGGAATACTATGCAGCTATTAGGAAAAATGAAGTTATAAAATTTGCCTATAAATGGATGGACATGGAGAAGATTATGTTGGAGCGAAATTAGCCAGAAGGAGAGAGACAGACACAGAATGACTGCATTTATCTGCATAACATAAATATATATGTACATATTAAGATACCAATATCCAAGGTCAAGTGAAACATATATCAGGAGGTCTGGTCAAAAGTGGAAATTATCACAAACGTGTGGGGAGTCAGAGGCTAGGTAAGACAGAAAATGGAACAGTGTGCTAACAATTGTCGAGGGTACTAATGCCAACCTAGAACTGAGCATTAAATAGAGGCAAAAAGATACACATGACAACCCTTTAATGTATGTTCTGTAATCCATAGTCTGGAGGGGAAGGAAAAAGAGAAAGAGAGAGAAACGGAAAGAAATAAAGAACCTGCCATGGAGCAGGGCTGGGGGAGGGGGAGGGAACCGGGGACGTTGGTGGTGGGAGATGGGCACCGGTGGCGGGATGGGTGCTGGAACACTGTATGACCAAAACCCAAATATGAACTTTTTAATTGTATATCTTTGTAATTGTAAAAATCGCTTTATCACTGTCAAAAAAAATAAATAAAT
>JAJIBD010000653.1:0-219621 GCA_021461705.1 Cryptotis parvus | reverse complement strand
ACAATGTTAAAAGAGTTCAGACTGTTTTAAAGGTAAAGAACCAGTATAAATATTTTGTACAGTCCAAGCTGCATATTGTGAATCAATGACTATATTAAGAAGATCTGAATAATTCTGCAATAAAGAAATAATAGCAAATAACTCATTCCTTTGTACTGATTGATAAGGAGCTTGTAATACAACATCATTTTTTTAAATCAGTATAAGCAGCTTTTCCATCTTTGGAAGCATGAGTAAAGAAAGCTACAGCATCATCTATTGGTTCTGAATGAACGACGCTTGGCCATATCCAATTAGTTAATTGTAAAATTTGAAACAACTTTATTTTAGGAAAGATATTATGTATTGAACCCAAATAACTAACTGGTACAAGCTATTTGCAGTTTTAATCTGTTTCCCATAGGGTTTGTATTTTTTCTTTATCATATTTAACAATAATTTCTTTAGGGTCAAAGCAGGAAAGCTGTACAGCTCTTTATCTTCCCTTTATAATAACCTGGGAGAATTTGGAGGGATACGTCAATAAAGACTTGCTATTTTTATTTGGCAAAAAATCCACTCTATATTATTTGAATCCTGTATTAAAACTCCAGCTGGCGAATGCAAAGTATTTAGAATTATCAATGAGAATGCTTCAAAATTTTCAATACAACTTAATTGAGCTGAATTAACCACTTCTTCAATAAACTGAACTTCCTGGGCTGCTTCTGGGGTGAGTTGACAAGGACTATTTATTTGTGCATCACCCTCAAGTATGGCAAAAAGATGCATAAGCGCATAAGTGGGAATGCCCAGGGATGAATGTAACCAATTGATATTACCTTATAGTTGCAAAATCATTTAAAGTTTTTAAATTATCTTTCCTGATTTGCGCCTTTTGTGGAATTACTGTAGTGTTATTAATAATTTGACCTAAAAATTCCCAAGGTACTGAATGCTGAACCTTTTCTTTGGCTATTTCTAAGTCCAAATCCTGTAGCTCAGTAACTGAAGAAGAATAGACATTTTGCAAATTAATTTTAGGAGGAGCAGTTATAAGGATGTAATCCATATAATGAATTAAATTGGCACCTGGATATTTTTTACATATAATCTTCAAGGGTTAATTAACAAAATATTGACACATAGTTGGACTATTCATCATGCCTTGTGGCAACACTGTCCAATGATACCTTTTATTAGGTGCTTCATTATTCATTGATGGGACAGTAAATGCAAATTTTTCTCTATCCTGCTCAGCAAGGGAATTTGTATAACAACAATCTTTTAAATCAATAGCAATAATATTCCGGGTTTTTGGTATCGTAGCAAGATTAGGAAGGCCAGGCGAAGGCCCATAGGCTCCATGCATTTATTGACCTGGCGTAAATCTGTTAACATTCTCCATTTGCCTGATTTCTTTTTGATTACAAAAACTGGAGAATTCCAAGGACTAGAACTTGGAACAATATGACCCAAGTTGAGCTGTTCTTCCACCAATTGTTGCAAAGCTATTAGTTTTTCAATAATTAAGGGCCACTGCTCAACCCACACTGGCTTCATGTTTTTCCACTTAATGGGTAAAGCTGTTTTACAAGCAGCGACCCGCATTAAAAATGCGGCTGTTTACAAAGGTTTTTACGTTTAGTCATAACAATCACTGTATCACTGTATCACTGTGTTCCCGTTCATCATCGATTTGCTCGAGCGGGCACCAGTAACATCTCCATATGTCCTGTCTCACGCAAGTACAGCCCAAGGGCATCTGCTTGCTTCAGGAACATAAAGAGCCTCAAACCATTCCATCAGGTCATGGGATCCTTCGTTTGCCCTTGCGTTCGGAGGGCCCCCGTTCCTAGGGTCAACGGGTTGGTGGGGGGGGGGGGGGGGGGAATGAGGTCTATAATTGTTACTGGTATTTGGCATATCAAAAACATAACAATATCCATTTTTCATTAAATTTCTGCCTCATAAGGTAGTTGCAATAGGCAAAATATAGGGTTGAATAACAGCCTCTTCTCCATAGGGGTCAGTACACCTGTGAGGCTCATCACTTTGTTGAATATCAGTCATGACACCCAATCCAGTAAAAGTTGCATTAAGACACACGGTGTTTTTTCCATCCAGAGGGCCAATGATGTGAAGCAATTATGGCTGTATCAGCCCCTGAATCAAGCAAAACTTCAATTTTAGTACCATCTTTAAAAAAGTTACGTACCATACTGATTATCCTCTGAAAGGGATTGTGTCCAAAAAGCCTCCACATTAGGGTTGTCAGACCCTAATGATAATGAGGAACTGGCAGTTTTAGCAATACACTATGTTGAGCAATCTTTTCACCTTTGAAAATACGTATTTCAGCCTTCACAGATACAATGAGCATAATTTCATTTTCTAAAAACAAATTACCGTCAAAAAATTTCATTTGAACAGTAACACCTTTAGATTCCATATTATTACTCCCAGTTACTAATCCAAATGATTGAGGATGCAAAGGACCATATATATTGTCACTGTCACTGTCTTCCCATTTATTGTCGATTTGCTCGAGTGGGCACCAGTAACATCTCCATATGACCTGTCTCATATAAGTAGAGTCCAATGACAAGTGCTTGCTCCAGGAACATAAAGAGCCTCAAACCATTCTATCAGGTCATGGGAATGAGGTCTATAATTGTTACTGGTATCTGGCATATCAAATACGACATGGGTAGCTTGCCACGCTCTGCCATGCGGGCAGCATACTCTTGTAGTCATCTCAAAATCCAGCATTTATTGATGAACTGCGCGCTGCAAGCAGCCGCTCGAGCAGGGCTGTGATAGGCTTGTCTGTTGGGTGGAGTTCTGACCAGGGGGAAGTCTGGATGTGGAAAATGGAGGTCCTCATGGGGTGGGGGGGGGTCATCTGGCTTGTTGTGAGGCTCTGCTGGGGTGGTGGGCCAGGGCTAGAACCCGCCATCCCTCCCGGCACCTCATGAGCGGCTGGGCACAGTGAGAGCCAGTAGCAGCTCTGCCCGATGTCTACCATAGATATTAGTTGGAATATTATAAAAATTGTTAGGAGCTAAAAACAAATCCTGAATAACTGGAATATCCAAAGCAGTACTATCCTTAGCAGTTTGTAAAGTGATATTAGTAGGTTTGCTATCCAGCATTTCAGATTTTGAAATATGAATTAAAGCAGAATTGCCCTCGAATTGAGGTGAGGTAGCAGACAGACTGCAGGGTAAATTAGCAGTTTTAAAAATTCCGCCTGCCTGTCCTTGTTCCACTCACCCATATGCTTGGCTTCTGGGCTGCAACTGCAGAGCCGCTGGATGCTGGCTCCGCCCATCCAATTGGGAGGGCTGCTGGTCGGGAGAAACTTTGGGAATGCGTGAGGCCTTAGAAATGGCTGGAGCTGCCGGGTTGTCCCCACCCCTCCAAACCCCCACAGCGCCGTTCTACTGAAAAAGATGCAGACTGAACCTCTGGAATGGCGGAGGCTTCAGAAAGGGCTGTAGCCTCTTGAGCCACTTGGTTAGTTACAGAAAAAAAAATCTGGCTGTTTCCGCGGCTGCTTGACTGGAGCCAAGCTGGAGGACTCACTCTCCAACAAATTTATGATTGTTTCGGTAGAGTCCCGGGGTTGTTTGTGGGTCCTCGGTTCTGGCTCCTTGATTCGTTTCCCGACTCTGTAGAGAGGGGAGCAAGCAGTGACCCGTTTCTATGCACCTTCATATCTATTAGTTTGTGTATTTAGATTATGAGCAACAGGAAATGTCATAACCTAAAGCTGTGGATTATCATCAAAAGAATCAGGTGTATTCATTAATGTATGCAGATCATACATTAATATGATCAACTTATATTGATGTGGAGCTGTAGCTACTTCCTGATTCTGATATTGGGGCTTTGGGATAGCTTGAACTCCAGGTTCACAAAAGGAATCCTTAAGCCCCTGTAGGGGAGCAAAACTCAGGTCGCCTAGGCAACCTGTTTGCCTTTTTACTCAGTAGATCTAATTTCCTACGAAGATCACGAATTTCTCTCCAGATCACCTTCTCATGTGAAGGCACCTCTATTTCTGCATCAGAATCAAGCTATCATCCTGTGATGCTGCCTGCCTTGTTTCTGTATTAGAATTTACAAAGGCAGGTGAGGCTGACAATGACTCTCTAGAAGGTAATTCAAGAGAAGATGTGGTTAGTTCCTCCTTAGTCTGAGGTACAAGGGGTAGGGTGAGAGAGGAGAATATTGAGCGAGAAGAAATTAAGTTCTCCTCCTCTGAATCACATTCAAATGGCATTAAAGCCAAATTAATGCAAACATATGTGCCCCATTCTTCTGTGGGGATTATTTCCCCTTTCCTATGGGCACACCTTAAATCCTTTCCAACCTTTTTCCCATACTTACGGGTTGAACTGTTCCCTGCTCTCTGGTTCAAACTAGTAACAATACTTCTGTATTCTCTTAAGGAGACCTTTTGAAACACTCTCTTTCAACGGCAGTACAGCTGCCTTAGTGAAAAGCATAAAGCGCATCAGTATATACACTTCTAACCGTGACATGGAGTTTCCCATCACAATTTTTTTTTCTTACTCTGCTTACAGAAGGCTGTGCAAACCCTGTGAAACTTATCTCCTATTTTTCCTGCACATACCTGTGTCTCACCTTCAGTCCGGCACCACGTTTGGGTGCCAGATGAAGCAGGAATGTCCTGTTGGGTCGGAGGCGGAGAGATGAGACTCCATGAACACGATGTATATCCATTAATATTTTTAATGATCACCAGCTGGAGGGCAGCAGCTCTCATCTTTGCGGCTAACTGACCACAGCTAACTGAACAGAGCTGACTGACCTGAACTGACTGACTTGAGCTGACTGACTTGAGCTGACTGACCACCTCCACAAGGACCCCAGCTCTCTTATCCCATCATCCCAAAGGGCAATCCAGCTTAATGTTTGCATGGTTTACATTACAAAGACATTTCAAAGACATTACAAAGACATTACAAAGACATTCTTAGCATAGGACTTAGGAATAATAGGAAGGAGGGAGACAACCAGGAACCAAAAATCTACGGGGGTGCTATCTAGGTAAGATGAGATGAAGAAAAGAGCGCATTACAGTTGCTAATGCAGTCTTCCAGACTAGCCCATGATGGCAAGGACATGTTAGACAGAAGAACAAGAAAAACCTGATTTCTGCCTAACTTTGAGCATTGTCCATTAGATTCCATCTTGGGTTAGTTATAGCCAACAAGGAAAGGTGCAGAGAAATGGCCTAGGATAACCTTGTTTGTGTAACTGCAGCTTGATTAACAGTCTCACTAGGAATTCTACATACTAACTCTTGGGAGACAGTCTTCCAGAATACCTCGTGTATCTGTTAACAAGCGGTATCCCTAAGACCTTCCTTCACATATCCTTAGATCTACCTTCTGCCAACAGGCAGAGGGGTCCAAATATCCGCTCCAGGTCCAGCCAGTGTGGCAGCTCCCCGCAAGTGTAAGCGAACCCTTGAAGGAATGTTGGACTCGGCCAGGGAATGACTGAGCCCCTTACCAGGAGGTTAGCTCCATGGGTTACTTCCACATGGGGCCAAGCATCACAGCTGTGGGCCTGGAGTGCATGGGTCTGCATCTCTTCCAGGGTTGACGACAGAGCTGTGAGTCTGGCAGCTTTGACATTAATGAGAGGTATTATCATTAGAGCAAGTGCAAACAGAGGTCTCTGATTTGATCAGATACATGTGAGCATTCTAGTCTGGAGAGCAATTGGGGGTTAATATTCCAAGAGAGTTGAAATAAAATGTAGGTAGATGGCAATATAGAAAGTCAGGCATAGAAGATGGACTTCCAGATCAAGGTTTGCAAATTTTTGGTGATTAAATAAACGTTCAAGGATGCCAGAAATTGAACAAATGTCAGAGACATGGAAGATAGAAACCCACCCACTGTGTTATTGCTATGGCCATGATATTTGACATTTTTATAAAGGATCCCTCATACTTGTTAAGTAGAAAATGGACCAAGTACTGGCATAGTATGTATTACACATAAGTTCATGTTACATATAAATCACATGGTACATTTAAATCTATCATTCATGGGAACAATTGCTGCAGAGCAAACCCAATGAACCCAGTTTCCCACTGTTCCACCCATGGTCTTATCATAGGAAAAAGCTGGCCAAATTCTTGTGGTTCAGTCACCCTGTGTCATGGAGAATATTCCTGACACAATGATGAGCTTTCAGGGGGGCAGCAGAGAGTCAGTTCCTGAGAAAAGTCTGTGTAAGTTTTCTGAAAGCCAGATCTCCTCAGAAAACCATTTCTGCACAAACCTCAAACAAGGCCAAGCATGGATTTTCATGAAGAAAACGAATGTATTTCTATAATAGAGTTTCTAAGTTATCAAGGTGACATGAACATTTGTTGGATCTAGTATAGTTCAAGGGTGGTGCTGTAGAGTTTTGGTGAAATGGTATCACCCTGCCTAACCCCTCTTTTGACATTGATGATCACTTCTTTGTAGAATGGTGAGATCCTGGTGGTGAATCCGTAATACAGCTCACGAAGGATCTTGGTATATTGGGTTTGAATGCCCTGTTTGGCTAGGGCTTCAATGACCACTTCAGTCTCCGCAGAATCAAAGGCTTTCTTTAAATCAATGAACATGAGTAACAATTGCATCCTGAACTCCCTGCAAACTTCAAAGAGCTTGGTTACTGTGTGGATATGGTAGACTATGCTGAATCCTTATCAGAAGCCAGCTTGCTCTCATGGTTGTCCTTTATCTAATGTTCTGCATTCCTCTTTAGGACGACTCGAGTGAACAGCTTGTAGATGACAGACAACAGGCATATGGGGTGATAGTTGCCAATGTCGTGGATGTCTCCCTTCTTTAACAGTAGAAATGTCTTGCCGGTTTTCCAATGAGAGGGCACCTTGCATTCGTACAGGTAGTGTGTGAAGAGCCGAGCCAGTGTATTGATGAGTACTGAAGGCAGATTCTTCAGGTGTTTGGGTCTGACTTTGTCTGGGCCTGGTGCCTTTCCCTTATTTACTGATGAAATAGCATGTTGGATTTCAGAAGGGAGAATATGGGAACGACATATCCATCATGCGGAATTTGATATGTGGGCAGGTGGATGTGGCTTTCAAAGAGATCTGAGTAGAAATCATGGATAATGTCTTCCATTTCCTTTCTGGAAGATGTGATGGATCCATCAGGGCATCAGAGGGCAGTCATCTTGGTCTTATAGTTGGCAAAGGACAGGCAGGCATGGCAAATGCTTTCCCCAGCTTCTGTTGCATCTTCCATTATTTCTGCTCTTCTCTCTTTGAGGTCTTCCGATATCACTTCTCTGCACAGCTGTGCAAGCTTGGATGTTAGCATTTAGTTGTCTGAGGCTCGCGCCTTGCCAAGTTGGCAAATGAGCTCGAGAGTTTTTGAAGAGAGGCATCCTTTGTGGTTTTTTCTCTCTCAGCATTCTTCACACAATCACGGAGGTGCTGAACCAGTTGGTTGTATTCTTCATCGATGTCATCAATGATGGTACATTCACATGTTGCCGCAGTGGTGCCAAAGCGTTCCCAGTTGGTGGTAGTTCTGGGAGTTCTCTTCTTAAACTTTGCAGCCTTTTCTCCCCCATTGCGGGAAGTAGAATTTTGCATGAAGGAGATGGTGGTCTGATCCTGTTTGGAATTTTGGGACGACAGCAACATCAGTCAGGCAAAACTTTCAATTGAAGATGATGTGGTCAATTTCATTGTGGAACTGTCCACCAGGGGATTCCTATGTCCAACATTTTGATTCAGCCTTCTGGAACTGTGAGTTCCCATGAATGGTCTTGGTGGACATGATGAACTCAGATAGTCTCTCACCCTGTTCATTCCATTCTAGGCCATGGGCCCGATATGTAGTCTTCAGCCAATCTTCTTGATCCTCTCTTGGCATTAAAATCACTGACTATGATCTTGTAGAAGGTGTGATCTTTTTTATAGAACTCTTCCAATTCCATGTAGAATTTCTCAGTTTCTTCTTCCTTGTATGTGGATGTTGGTGCGTAGACAATGAAGATAGAAACTGCTGGCAATGGGCCACATCTCTTCAAGTGTAACCATCCTATCCAGTTTGTTAGGCATTCAAATGAATCAATGTTTACAGTCATGTTTGTGTTGACAAGGACACCGACGCCACCATCACCTCTTTCATCGCATGTTCCAAGGAATAGTTCTTCTCCCATGTCAAAAAATGCATGATGCGATTGGCGCCTCCTCGTGTCAGTTAGAACAATGATGTTATACTTGATCTTTTGCGCTTGCACCATCAGGTCCTTGATATATGCGTCCGTTGCCAGTGTATGTGCATTGAAATTACAGACTGTCATTTTAGTCCTTCTTTGTTTAGGCAGCTTAGTATGGCCTTGAAATTTTATCAGGCCCTCCTTGTTCATCCTTCTTAGTGCTGCCATATTAAGGGCTCTTTCAGGGTCAGGAAGATGAACATTATTGATTACAATGGGAAGGAATGGGAGTGAAGATAGATGTTCGGCAACTACACCACCTCTGCTTCACTGATAACATTGTTCTAATAACACCAAATATTAGCCAAGCGGCACAAATGCTGGCTGACTTCGACAGAGAATGTGGAAAGATAAGTCTACAGCTGAATCTCAGCAAAACTATGTTCATGAAAAATGAACTAGTTCCAGAGGGCCCATTCACTCTCAATGTAACAAACATCTCTGTATGCAGCAGTTATGTGTACCTACATCGAGAAGTCAACATGATGAGCGACCTAAAACCTGAGCTGTGCAGGAGGAAGAGAGCAGCATGGAATGCCTTCAGAAGCATTGAAGAAATAGTTAAAAAAGACAAAGAACCTCCAACTCCAGGCACATCTCTTTGATTCCCCAGTTCTCCCTGCATTAACTTACTCCTCAGAGACCTGGACCCTATGAAAGTTGATGAGAATGCTATTCGGGTTTCCCAAAGAGGAATCGAAAGAGCTATGCTTGGAACATCATGCCTCACTCAAGTGAAAGAAGGAATTTGGTGCTCTGACCTCCATCGCTTTCCAGAGTCAGGGATGCAGTCTCATTTGCCAAGGTATGGAAAATCAGATGGGCTGGACATGTAATGCGATTTGGAGATGACCGCTGGACTAGAGCCGTAACCGACTGGATTCCACGGGATGTCAAAAGATCACTTGGCCGCTCACCTACAAGATGGTCAGACATCTTCTTCAAGACCCTGAACGAACAGTTTGAGGCTCTTTGTATTCCTTAAGCAACCAGATTCCATTGGGCTACACTGGGCACATGATAGGGTCAAAATGGAAATATTACCGGCCCCGCTCGGAGCAAATCGATGAAAAACCGATGTCAAGTGATCAAGTGATCAAGTATGTTCAAGGAGGAAGTATGAAACAAATAATTAATCCACAAAAGAACATGATTTTTCACATTTTTTCTGGCTTATTTAGAATTTTATAGTGATGGAACCAAAGAGATATAGTAGGTAGGGCACTCGCCTTTCACACAACTGACCAGGTTCAATCTCCAGCACTTTCTGTGGTCTTCTGAGTGTTCCAGGTGTGATCCCTTATCATAGAGACAGGAGTGAATTCTGAGCATCACTGGGTACAGCTACCAAACAAAGAAATAGGAAATTTGAAATTTGAAATAAATAGGAAAATTTTTCCATGATTCCTGTATAATTCTCGCAGTATAACCTCACCATGTATCAAAGGAGTATGAGTATTTGATAAAGTTTAGCTCATCATTAACAAAACTAACATATCTGACCGTTCCTTTTTCTTTAATATGGCTACAACAAATAATCTATCTGAAGTAACTTTTTTTATCATCATTTCTAGAATACTTGTTTGAGTAAGAGAGGTTGGATAGTTCATTGTTCCCTGCGCCGACTTGTACACTCCATGACACCAGTGTGCTCAGGGTATGTTAGTTCACTTACAAAGCAATAACTGACGGGTGGTAATCCTGCACCTTCCCTAGGAAATCTTCCCTTGATCACTTACTGGAAATTGCTCCAGAAAAGTTGACCTGCTCCTCAGCTATAGTTTGGTCTTCCAGGGTTTGGGCATCTGGAGTCCTCATCTCTGTTCCTGGGCTGACAGGGTTTCCCAATGAAGTGTATGTAGGTTTCACCAAGTTGTCCATTCCTTCAGACCATAATTCTGTCATTGGAGGATAATGTCTCCCAACTCCTTGCCTCCAAGCTTTAATGATTCAGTTTGAACTGTTAACCCTTAGCCTGTGGTTGGTGGTTTGAGAACTTTGTCATCCTAAGGCATCATCTGGAATCATCAGACAGATAGAGACAGTGGGGAAGCAGGACAGAGACCGACCATCCTGCATTATAAGCAGCAGTTTTCAGGCAAGGGAACCCCCCAGAGAAGCAGTTCCAGAGGCAAGAAGTGTCCGGAGAACATGTCTAGAGGTTTGGTGTCTGCACTGCCCTCGTCCCAGTGCTCTGTGTGCACCATCTTCTCTGCCCACATTGGCCACCCAGCTGACCTTCAGGAAGGGCCTCTGCTCTTTGACCTGCAGAGACCTTGGTTGGAACTTCTGCCTGTCATGTGCTTATTGTGCCAGCAAGTATGGTCTAAGGGTCATCCTGAGTTATGTCTCAAAGTGTTCCATAATGGGAAGTATTGAATGAGGTTTTCACATCGATTGTGAGCATTTCCCCTGTAATGTTAAAGGTTATTCTTAACATTTTGTAAATCGACCCCCTAATCCATGGGGGCCGCCATTTCCACATCCAGACTTCCCTCTCGTCAAAACTCCACCCAGCAGACCAGCCTATCACAGCCAGGATCATCGACACCCACCCTGCAGCAGTTTTTTTTTTTCAATCTGGCCCAGGTGTGCTGAACCAGAGACTCTCAGACATGGGGCAGAGCTGCTACTTGCTCTCCCTGTGCCCAGCCGCTCATGAGGTGCCCAGGAGGCATGGCGGGTTCTAGCCCTGGCCTGCCACCCCAGCAGAGCCTCACAACAAGCCAGATGACTACCCCGACTCCATGGAGGCCGCTATTTTCCACATCTGGACTTCTTTCTCGTCACAACTCCACCCAGCAGACCAGACTATCACAGACTATCATCAATAATTGCTTTATTTAGAGGTGACTACAAGAGTATGCCTCCCGCACGGCAAGCCTGGCAAGAGCTTGTGTCGTATTTGATATGCCAAATACCAGTAACATTTATATTAGGTCATTCCCATGACCTAATATAATGGTTTGAGGCTCTTTATTTTCCTGGAGCAAGCGGATGCCTTTGGGTTCTACTAGCATGAGACAGGACATATGGAGATATTATTGGTGCCCACTCTAGCAAATAGATGATCAACGGGAAGATAGTGATAGTGATAGTGAAATCGACCATTTTGATATATTTTAATGCATCTTTCAAATACAGGCATGTCTCATGGAGGCTGCGTCAGAAGTAAAGTTTATGGTCCATCTATGAATGCGCCCATATGCCCAGCAATACTGTGATCCACATGACTGATGTCCATCAGGTGGTCAGTGTCATGTCTGCTTGGGGCTTGCCAGTGGACACTAACGAGACACACATCCCTCTCCATAACCACTGGTCTGCTACTCCATAACCACTGTTAAGTGCTTAGACTATTGTGCATTTACCCTGGATATATGTCTTTGACACCAAGTGTAAGAAAGTGACACCTTTTGATGATTTATTTCCAGATGGCAAAGATGCACAAAATTAATGTCATAATCACTGGCATTTGTTTCCCTGAAGTAATAGAGAAAACAGAGCCCAAGAACACTCAGCTTGGATTCATAAGTCCTGAGATGGTCCCTGAGGCCTCGCCCAAGAGCCTGTCGCTGGTCCATGCTGCTGCCAGTCCTCTGGACACATCCAGTTCCTATGTCTGTGCTGGGTAATGCCCTTCCCTGAGCATGGGCTTAGCTGCCCACAACGTCAAGATTTCACAGGCCCTGACACTGCCAATTACTGTTTAATATTGTCTTTGCTACAGTTTTGCTGGGGATCTTCACCTCTGTGTTCATCAGGCATGTTGGTCTGTAATATTCTGTTTTTTTTTGGTACTTTCTCTTTCTGCTTTTGGTGTCAGGTTGATATTTGACTCATAGAACCTGGGAGTGCTTCTGTTGCTTAAGTTTCCTGTCAAAACATGAGAAGGATTGGCAGTAGGACCTCTTTTACAGTTTGAAAGAATTCATTAATGAGTACCTCTCGGCCAGAGCTTACTTTTTGGGAGACTTTTGATTACTATTTTGATTTCCTCAGTAATAGTAGGTCTGCAGAGATTTCAAATTTTCTTCATTCAGCCTTTGGGCTGTTATTGGAATCCAGGCAGTTATACATTCTTCTTTTACTTGTTTTGTGGCATAAAGATTTTGCATCCGGGCTGCAAATCTACCCCAGAGGTGTGTGTGTGACCCCTGTGTCTCCAGCGGACCCATGTTGCCCCAGGGAAGAGCGGAAACTCCATCAATGAGAACCAAGGTAAACTGCCTTGGTTTCACCATCGAACCCCTTGGGCCCTGCGCTCCCGGAACATCCCAAAACTAAAAACCACTTGGACGCTAGTGCGTCCGTGCGACCCTCTTACTACCTATCTTGCATGAGGTACCAGTGAACCTTGGTTCCTACATCCTTGCTACCCACCCAAACTCTGCAAGCAGACCAGACACCTACTAACTCTACTATCTAGTCACCCAAGACCCCACATTTGCAAACTACAATAGTCATAATGGTAAAGCAACGCAAAATTCCATCAAGCTCTGTGAGTGAAGTCACTAGTCCAGATGAGCCAAGCAATACCAATGAGTTGTATAACCTCTCTGATAAGGAATTTCATAAAGAATTGTTAAGGATTCATAAGGAATTCAAAGAAGCAATGGAATGCAAAATCAATAAAATACAAGAGGACATGATAGAAGAAGTGAGGAAAATGCAAATGGAAATGACAGATATTAAAAATGAGGTAAATGAAATGAAAAACACAGTGGAAAGCTAACAAAGCAAAATAATAGCTACTGAAGAAAGAATTAGTGATCTCGAAGAAGAGTTCCAAAGATTGTCTACACAACACCAGAAGATAGAAAAAAGACTCACAATTACTGAGCAGACAATAAGAGATAATCGGGATGGAGCCAGAAGAAACAACATACGGATCATTGGGGTCCCAGAAGGGCAAGAAGAAAACCCTGATGAAGAAGAAACTGTCAAAGCCATAATTGCTGAGAAGTTCCCGAACTAAAGAACGCTTGCCTCAAGATCCAGGAGGCCCATAGGATACCTGCTAAAAAGAAACCCCAACAAGAATACTCCAAGACACATCTTAATTAAAATGATAAAAACTATAGATAGATATAGAATACTGAAAGCAGCAAGATCAAAGAAGGAAGTCACATACAAAGGAGCATCTCTAAGATTTACAGCAGACTTCTCTGATGAAACACTCCGAGCAAGAAAACAATGGTGGGATATTGTGAAAAGGCTCAATGAACTGCAGGCCTCACCAAGAATTGTTTACCCAGCCAGACTAACATTCAGATATGAAGGAAAGATACACAACTTCATGGATAAGCAACAACTCAGGACTTCACTTGATCACTTGATAACTTGAATCCCATTATTCATCGATTTGCTCGAGCGGGCCCCAGTAACATTTCCATTGGACCCTATCACGTGCCAATGTAGCCCAATGGCATCTGGTTGATTCAGGAATATGAAGAGCCTCAAACCGTTCCTTCAGGGTCTTAACAAGGAAGTCTGACCATCTTGTAGGTGGGCGGCCACGTGATCTTTTGACATCCCGTGGGATCCAGTCGGTAATGGCTGTAGTCCAGCGGTCGTCTCCAAATCGCATTACATGTCCAGCCCATCTGATTTTCGATGCCTTGGCAAACGAGACAGCGTCCCTGATTCTGGAATAGCGACGGAGGTCAGAACTCCGGATTCCTTCACTCACTTGAGTGAGGCGTGATATTCCAAGCATAGCTCTTTCGTTTCCTCTCTGGGAGACCCGAATAGCATTCTCATCCTGCTTTCGTAGGGGCCCAGGTCTCTGAGGCGTATGTTAATGCAGGGAGAACAGTGGAGTCGAAGAGATGTGCCCGGAGCCAGAGGTTCTTTGTCCTTTTAGCTATTTCTTCGATGCCTTTGAATGCATTCCATGCCGCTCTCTTCCTCCTGTGCAGCTCAGGTTTTAGGTCGTTCATCATGTTGACTTCTCGACCTAGGTACACATAACTGCTACATTCAGAGATGTTTGTTCCATTGAGAGTGAATGGGGCCTCAGGAACTAGTTCATTTCTCATGAACATAGTTTTCTTCAGATTCAGCTGTAGACCTACCTTTCCACATTCTCGGTGGAAGTCAGCCATCGTTTGTGCCGCTTGGCTAATGTTTGGTGTTATTAGAACGATGTCATCAGCGAAGCTGAGGTGGTGTAGTTGCCGACCATCTATTTTCACTCCCATTCCTTCCCATTCTAATTGTTTCATGATGTTCTCGAGGGTGGCACTGAAGAGTTTTGGTGAGATGGTATCACCCTGTCCAACCCCTCTTTTGACATCAATGATCACTTCTTTGTAGAATGGTGAGATCCTGGTGGTGAATCCGTAATACAGCTCATGAAGGATCTTGATGTATTGGGTTTGAACACCCTGTTTGACTAGGGCTTCGATGACTGCTTCAGTCTCCACAGAATCAAAGGCTTTCTGTAAATCAATGAACGTGAGACAGAGCGGCATCTTGTACTTCCTACAAACCTCAATGAGCTTGGTTACTGTGTGGATATGGTCGATTGTGCTGAATCCTTTCCGGAAACCTGCTTGCTCGCATGGTTGTCCTTCATCTAGTGTTCTGCTAATCCTGTTCAGGATGACTCGTGTAAACAGCTTGTAGATGACAGACAACAGGCAGATAGTTGCCGATGTCGTGAATGTCTCCCTTCTTGAACAGTAGAACTGTCCTGCTGGTTTTCCATTGGGAGGGCATCTTGCATTCGGACAGGTAGCGTGTGAAGAGCCGAGCTAGTGTATTGATGAGTACCGACGGCAGATTCTTCAGGTGTTCGGGTCTGACTTTGTCTGGGCCTGGTGCTGTTCCTTTCTTTACCGTCGAGATGGCATGTCGGATTTCAGAAGGGAGAACGTTGGGAATGACATATACATCCTGTGGAATTTGGTATGTGGGCAGGTGGATGTGTCTATCAAAGAGATTTGAGTAGAAGTCATGGATAATCTTCTCCATTGCCTTTCTGGAAGATGTGATAGATCCATCAGGGTGTCGGAGGGCAGTCATCTTGGTCTTATAGTTGGCGAAGGACAGGTGGGCAGTGCGAATACTTCTCCCGGCTTCTGCTGTTTCTTCCAGTATTTCTGCTCTTCTGTCTTTGAGGTCTGCTTTTATTGCTTCTCTGCACTGTTTAGCAAGCTTGGACATTAGCGTTTGGTCTCCTGAGGCTCGCGCCTTGCCACGTTGGCGAATGAGCTCAAGAGTTTCTGAAGACAAGCGTCCTTTTGTGTCTTTCTCTCTCTCGGCATTCTTCACACAATCATGTAGGTGCTAAACCAGTCGGTTGTATTCTTCATCGATGTTATCAATGATGGTATCTTCCCATGTTGCCGCAATGTTGCCAAAGAGTTCCCAGTTGGTGGTCGTTCTGAGAGTTCTCTTCTTAAACTTTGCAGCTTTTTCTCCCCGTTGTGGGAAGTAGAATTTTGCACGAAGGAGACGGTGGTCTGATCCTGTCTGGAATTTGGGGACGACAGCAACATCGGTCAGACAAAACTGTCGATTGAAGATGATGTGGTCAATTTCATTGTGAAACTGTCCGCCAGGAGATTCCCATGTCCAACGTTTCGCTTCAGCCTTCTGAAACTGTGAGTTCCCATGAATAGTCTTGGTGGACATGATGAACTCAGATAGTCTCTCACCCTATTCGTTCCATTCGAGGCCATGGGTCCCGATGTGGAGTTCTTCAGCCGATCTTCTCGGTCCTATCTTGGCATTAAAATCACCGACTATGATCTTGTAGAAGGTGTGATCTTTTTTATAGAACTCCTCCAATTCCATGTAGCATTTCTCAATTTCATCTTCTTTGTATGTGGATGTTGGTGCATAGACAATGAAGATATAAATTGCTGGCAGTGGCCACATCTCATCAAGTGTAATCGTCCTATGCGGTTTGTTAGGCATTCAAACGAATCAATGTTGACAGCCATGTTCGTGTTGACAAGGACAGCAACGCCACCGACTCCTTTTTTTGTCACATGTTCCAAGGAACAATTCTTCTCCGGTGTCAAATATAGCATGATGCGACTGACGCCTCCTCGTCTCAGTCAGAACAATGATGTCGTACTTGATCTTTTGTGCTTGCACCATCAGATCCTCAATATATGTTTCTGATTCCAGTGTGCGTGCATTGAAAGTACAGACAGTCATTTTAGTCCTTCTTTGTTTTGGCAGCCTAGGACAGCCATGAAATTTTATCAGGCACTGCTTGTTTGCCTTTCTTACTGCTGCCATATTAAGGGCTCTTTCGGGGTCAGGAAAATAAATATTTTTGTTACTGGATTTGGCATATCGAACACGCATTGGACAGCTTGCCAGGCTCTGCCATGCGGGCGCTATATTCTTATTACTTTGTGGGGCTTTCTCAGAGGGGTGGGTAGAATATTTATGGTAATTTGGAGGTAAATCCATGGAATGCAGGGGGTTCAACGGGGAAAGCTGGTTTCTGCTCTGCCGGGTGTACCTGTGCCTTAGGCTCAAGCATTCCCTGGGCTTGAAATACTCTCCTCTGAAGGGGCGGGTCTCTGCAGGGCGGGTCCTTGTAGGCTGGGTTTCTCACAAGCTGGGCTGGAGACTGGATTATTCTGTGGGCTGGAGACTGGATTAATATGCTGGAGGAGATCTTACCAGCTGCAGGGTGTGGATTGTGACACAGATCGCTGCCAGCAAGGTGTGGGGGTTTCTCTGGGCTCCTCCGAGGCTCCATCGGGATGGTGGACTTGGGTCGGAAATTGCTCTCGTGGTCCATGGAATGCAGGGGGTTCAATGGGGAAAGCTGGTTTCTGCTCTGCCCAGTGTACCTGTGTCTTAGGCTCAAGCATTCCTGGGCTTGAAATACTCTCCTCTGAAGTGCAGGTCTCTGCAGGGCGGGTCCTTGTAGGCTGGGTTTCTGACAAGCTGGGCTGGAGACTGGATTAATCTGTGGGTTGAGCCACATCATCGGTGTCCTATTGAAAAGCACCAGGGAAGATGAACCTGGATCTTGTAGCATGATACCTTCAGGACTGCGTGGCGGGAGTAGCGTGGGCGACTGAGACCATAGACGGGGCAGTTAGCTCGGGAGCAAGTGGAGTCATCGCGAAGCCTGCAGGCCTGAGACCTTTTCCTCTTCTCGCCTTGGTCTGGGCGTAGGCCTCAAGCATCGGATTATACTCACTACATTGTAGTCTCTTACTGCCCCTGCGGTGGGAAGACGGTTCGAGCAGGCGAATGTCTTGAGTCAACTCAGGACTTCATGGACTCAAAACCAACTTTAAAAAGAAGGACTGAAGGGTCTACTGTAATACAACCAAACCCATTAGCACAACAAGCACAAACAGAAAGATGACACTAAATCTGATGACAATAATCTCTCTCAATGTCACTGGTCTAAATGCACCAATCAAGAGACACAGAGTAACAAAATGGATTAAAAAATTGAACCCAACATTCTGCTGTCTACAAGAAACACATCAGAATAATCAGAACAAACATAGACTCAAAGTCAAAGGTTGGAAGACCATTCTCCATGCAAACAACTCCTCCAAAAGGCTGGTGTGGCCATATTAGTATCAGATAATATAGACTTCAGGCTGAAAAAGGTTAGAAGGGACAACGAAGGGCATTTCTTATTAATTAAGGGGTATGTACACCAGGAAGAAATTACACTACTAAACATATATGCACCCAACGAGGGGCCAGAAAAATACATAAAACAACGGCTAAGAGACCTCAAAGAAGACAGTAACAGTAGCACAATAATAGTTGGAGACTTCAACACTGCTCTATCAACGATGGATAGATCACCAAGCCTGAAACTCAACAAGGAAATATTGGCCCTGAAGGAAGAAATGGAAGAAAGAGAGCTAGTGGATATATACAGGGCTTTTCATGCCAAAAAAGCTGAATACACATTTTTCTCTAGTGCACATGGGACATTCTCCAAGATAGACCACATGCTGAGCCACAAAGCATACCTCAATAAAATAAAAAAGATAGAAATGTGTCAGCTATCTTTTCAGACCATGATGCACTGAAAATGGAAGTTAACCGTACACAGAAAAAGGGAATCAAACCAAATACCTGGAAACTGAATAGCTCACTCCTAAACAACAAATGGGTCATAGAAGAAATCAAACAGGAAATCCAAAGATTTCTGGAAACAAATGAAAATGAAGACACCAACTATAAGAACTTGTGGGACATGGCAAAAGCCATGTTAAGAGGGAAGTTTATATCTCTGCAAGCATTCATCAGGAAACAAGAAAGGACCCACATAAATAACCTGACTACACAGCTGAAGACATTAGAAAAAGACCAACAAAAGGAGCCCAACCCAGGCAGAAAAAAGGAAATAATAAAACTTAGAGAGGAAATAAATGAGTTGGAAACCAAAAACACAATCCAAAAGATTAATGAAACCAAGAGCTGTTTTTTTGAAAAAATAAACAAGATTGACAAACCATTGGCAAGACTTGTAAGGACAGGTAAAAAGAGAGCCCAAATAAACAGAATCAGAAATAAAAATGGTGACATCACAACAGAAACCGAAGAAATCCAAAAGATCATCAGAGATTACTTTGAGAGCCTGTATGCCATGAAACATGGAAATCTAGAAGAAATGGATCAATTCCTGAAGTCCTATAACCTCCCATGGCTGAAGCAAGAAGACCTCCAATACCTGAATAAGTCTATCACAATTAAGGAAATAGAAACAGTAATTAAAAGTCTTCCCAAATACAAAAGCCCAGGCCATACGGATTCCCTAGTGAACTCTACCAAGCCTTTAAGGAGGACCTACTGCCTGTCCTGTTCAAGCTCTTCCAGGAAATAGAAGAAACAGAAACACTCTCAAACAGCTTCTATGAGGCAAATATCACCCTGATACCCAAAGCAGGGAGAGACAACACAAAGAAAGAAAACTACAGACCAATATCCCTGATGAACACGGATGCTAAGATCTTCAAAAAAACACTAGCACACAGAATCCAAAGACTTATCAAGAAGATTATACATTATGACCAAGTAGGATTCATCCTGGGTATGCAAGGATGGTTCAACAATTGCAAGTCAATCAACATAATACATCATATCAATAAGAGAAAAAATAAAAACCATATGATCCTATCAATAGACGCAGAGAGAGCATTTGACAAGATCCAGCACCCGTTCATGATTAAAACGCTCCAGAAAATGGGAATTGAAGGGACTTTTCTCAAGATTATTACAACCATCTACCGAAAGCCCAGAGTGAGCATCATTCTAAATGGGGAAAAGTTCAAAGCCTTCCACCTGAGATCAGGGACAAGACAAGGCTGCCCACTCTCACCTCCTTTATCCAATATAGTACTGGAAGTACTTGCCATAGCAATCAGAGAAGAAACCGGACATCAAGGGCATCCGGATAGGCAAGGATGAAATCAAGCTATCATTATTTGCAGATGACATGATATTATACCTAGAGAACCCTAAACTCTCTACCAAAAAACTCCTAGAAACAATAGACGCATATAGTAGAGTGGCAGGATGCATAATCAACACCCAAAAGTCGGTGGCTTTCCTATATACAAATAACAAAAGAGAAGAAAGGGATATTAAGGAAACAATTCCATTCACAATTGTTCCACAGAACATCAAATACCTAGGAATCAACTTACCTAAGTGTGTAAAGGACCTGTACAAAGAAAACTACAAGACACTGCTCCACGAGATAAAAGAGTACACAAGGAAATGGAAACATATTCCCTGCTCATGGATGGGGAGAATCAACATTGTCAAAATGGTAATACTCCCTAGAGCTCTGTACAGATTCAATGCTGTCCCTATAAGGATACCCATGACATTCCTCAAAGAAACTTACCAAACACTCCTGAAATTTGTATGGAACAATAAACCCCCAAGGATAGCTAAAGCAATCCTTGGGAAAAAGAAGATGGGAGGCATCACCTTTCCCAACTTCAAACTGTACTACAAGGCAGTAGTAATTAAAACAGCATGGTATTGGAATAAAAACAGACCTGTGGACCTATGGAATAGAATTGAGTATCCGGATACCCAACCTCAAACATATGATCATTTAATCTTTGATAAAGATCCGAGTCTAAAATGGAGTAAGGAATGCCTCTTCAACAAGTGGTGTTGGGAAAACTGGGCAGTGACATGTGAAAAAAATGAGTTTGGACCTGTGTCTAACACCATGCACAAAAATAAGATCAAAGTGGATTAAAGATCTCAATATCAGACTTGAATCCATAAAGTACATTGAAGAAAATATAGGAAAAACCCTCCACGACATTGAAGCTAAAGGCATCTTCAAGGATGAAACATTACTAACAAAGCAACTCGAAGAAAAGATAAACATATGGGACTACATGAAACTAAAAAGCTTCTGCACCTCAAAAGAAACAGTGACTAAGATACAAAAGCAGTCCACAGAATGGGAAAGAATATTCACCCAATACCCATCTGATAAGGGGTTAATTTCCAGGATATATCAAGCACTGGTAGAACTTTACAAGCAGAAAACAAACAACCCCCTCAAAAATGGGGAGAAGAAATGAACAGAAACTTCAGCAAGGAAGAAATTCGAATGGCAAAAAAACATATGAAAAAATGGTCATCATCACTAATCATCAGAGAGATGCAAATCAAAACAACAATGAGATACCACTTTACACCACAGAGACTGGCACATATTCAAAAGAACAAGAAGAACCAGTGCTGGCGTGGATGTCGGGAAAAGGGGGCACTCATCCATTTTTGGTGGGAATGCCGGCTGGTACAGCCTTTCTGGGAAAAAATATGGACATTCCTCCAAAGACTAGAAATTGAACTCCCTTTTGACCCAGCCATAACACTCCTGGAAATCTACTCTGAGAGACCAAAAATACGCAGTGGAAACACCATCCCTACTTTTACGTTCATAGCAGCATTATTCACAATTGCCAGAAACTGGAAGCCACCAGAGTGCCCGAAAATCGATGACTGGATAAAAAAGCTTTGGTACATCTACACAATGGAATACTATGCAGCTCTTAGGAAAAATGAAGTTATAAAATTTGCCTATAAATGGATGGACATGGAGAAGATTATGTTGAGTGAAATTAGCCAGAAGGAGAGAGACAGATACAGAATGACTGCATTTATCTGCATAACATATATATATATATATATATATATATATATATATATATATATATATATATATAGGTACATATTATGATACCAATATCCAAGGTCAAGTGAAACATATATCAGGAGGTCTTGTCAAAGGTGGAAATTATCACAAATGTGTGGGAGTCAGAGGCTAGGTAAGACAGAAAATGGAACAGTGTGCTAACAGTTGTCTAGGGTACTAATGCCAACCTAGAACTGAGCATTAAATAGAGGCAAAAAGATACACATGACAGCCCTTTAATGTATGTTCTGTAATCCATAGTCTAGAGGGGAAGGAAAAGAGAAAGAGAGAAATGGAAAGAAATAAAGAACCTGCCATGGAGGAGGGCTGGGGCAGGGGAGGGAACGGGGGACGTTGGTGGTGGGAGATGGGCTCTGGTGGTGGGATGGGTGCTGCAACACTGTATGACCAAAACCCAAATATGAACTTTTTAATTGTATATCTTTGTAATTGTAAAAATAAAAAAAAATTCAAAAAAAAAAGTAAAGGGAAAGAGAGAACCCAAATAAATAGAATCAGAAATGAAAATGGGGACATCACAACAGAAACCACAGAAATTCAAAAGATCATCAGAGATTACTATGAGAGCCTGTATGCCACGAAACAAGAGAACCTAGAAGAAATGGACAAATTCCTGAATTCCTATAGCCTCCCAAGTCTGCAACAAGAAGATTTGGAATACCTCAACAAACCTATCTCTATCGAGGAGGTGGAATCGGTAATTGCTAAAGCAGTCCTTGGGAAAAAGTAGATGGGAGGTATCACTTTCCCCCAACCTCAAGCTCTACTACAGAGCAGTTGTAATTAAGACAGTGTGGTATTGGTATAACGATAGACCAGTAGACCTATGGAATAGAACTGAATATCCTGAAACACACTCTCAAATATACAACCACTTAATCTTCGATAAAGGAGCAAAAAATATTAAGTGGAGCAAAGAAAACCTCTTCAACAAATGGTGCACGGAAAACTGGGCAGCTACATGTAAAAATGAACTTAGACCTCCTTCTAATGCCATGCACAAAAGTCAGATCAAAATGGATTAAGATCTCAACATCATACATGAATCTATAAGGTACATCAAAGAAAACATAGGAGAAACGCTCTACGACATCGAAACGAAAAGTATCTTTAAAGATGACACACCACTGACCAAGCAAATGGAAGCAAAGATAAACAAATGGGATTATATAAAATTGAAAAGCTTCTGCACCTCAAAAGAAATGGTGACCAAGATACAAAGACAATCCACAGAGTGGGAAAGGATATTCACCCAATACCCATCTGACAAGGGGTTAATATCCAGGATATATTATGCACTGGTAGCACTTCATAAGAAAAAAAACAGCCAACCCCATCAAAAAATGGGAAGAAGAAATGAACAGAAGCTTCCAAAATGAAGAAATTCGAATGGCCAAAATGTATATGAAAAAGTGCTCTTCATCTTTAATCATCAGAGAGATGCAAATCAAAACAACAGTGAGGTACCATCTCACACCACAGAGACTGGCACACATCCAAAACAGCAAGAACAACCGGTGCTGGAGTGGATGTGGGGAAAAAGGGACTCTGATCTACGGTTGGTGGGAGTGCCGACTGGTCCAGCCCTTTTGGAAAACGATATGGGCATTCCTCCGAAAACTAGATATTGAGCTCCCATTTGATCCAGCAATAGCACTCCTGGGAATCTACCCGAGAGACCAAAAAACACATAGCAGAAACACTATCTGTACTTCTTTATTCACATCTGTGCTATTCACTATAGCTAGAATCTGGAAATAACCTAAATGCCCGAGAACAGAGGACTGGCTAAAGAAACTGTGGTTCAACTACACTATGGAATACTGTGCAGCTGTCAGAAATGATGAAATTATTAAATTTACCTGCAAATGGATGGACATGGAGACTATCATGCTGAGTGAAATTAGCCAGAAGGAAAAGGACAGATATAGAATGACTGCATTCATTAATAGGATATAAATAGATCCAAGTGTTTTACTAAATGTGGGGAAATGGTAATGGCAGATTAAAACTCACCATTGAATATACAAAAAGAGACTTAATTTATAAACTATAAATATCTTCAGGGCTAGCTACAATGTGTAAAAGAAGAGGGAGAGAGAGCAGGACAGAGAGAGAGAGAGAGAGAGAAAGAGAGGAAACTGGGGTACCTGCTATTGAGGCTGCCTGGGGGTGGTTGGGAGGAGGTGGGGTACATTGGTGGTGGAAATGAGGCACAGGTGGAGGGAGGGGTGCTGGAATATTGTATTACCAAGAACCAATTATGAACACCTTTGTAATTGTATGTCTCACTGTGGGATAATAAAAAAGAAAAAAAAAAGATTTTGCATCCATTCCTCATGGTGGGGTTCAGAAATGTTTCCCCATTGTGACTGTGGTAATCTGGAAGTAATTCCTTCTAATACACTATTAGTGTAACATCACAATCCATAGCTTTTACATATTACATAATTACTACATACTCTCACTTAAAATCATTGTTATAATTATTCTATTTTATTTTGGCTTTGGGGTCATATCTGGCTTGCCACAGAGGACAGGGGGAGCTTGGAGGGTCATTGTCTCTTTTCTGATCAAGGATCTTCTCTTCCAACTTGGTGCTTCTGTGTATTTGAGTGCAGCCTCTTGCCCTGATCAAGGAATGTGTTTGAAGGAATTTCCTATTACTTATTCATTAGGGCTGTGGTTTTTCTTGCACACACTTTTGTGTTTGGGAGGAATGCTGATTGGTGTAGGGGCTA
Source organism: Cryptotis parvus (assembly GCA_021461705.1). NCBI lineage: Eukaryota > Metazoa > Chordata > Mammalia > Eulipotyphla > Soricidae > Cryptotis > Cryptotis parvus. The sequence goes on along the minus strand of JAJIBD010000653.1, from coordinate 195,411 downwards.
ATGGACTACTAGCCTACTGTGGTTCGGGTGGGCCAGGCTGCAGTGGTGAGAGTTCTGTGTAAGAGGCCAATGTGTGGATCTTGTGGGATACGGTGGAGATTATCTGCTCTGTAAAATAAGTTCATCAGTGAGAATAGCCAGGAACTGGGTCTGTGCAGCCTCCATTACAGAGAGTACATTAGAAATCAACACCTGCTCGACGGCCCACAGGAAATAGCTTCCTGCTGCCTCCAGTATCACTGTATCACTGTCTTCCCGTTCATCATCAATTTGCTCGAGCGGGCACCAGTAATATCTCCATATGACCTGTCTCATGCAAGTAGAGCCCAAGGGCACCTGCTTCCTCCAGGAACATAAAGAGCCTCAAACCATTCCATCAGGTCATGGGAATGAGGTCTATAATTGTTACTGGTATTTGGCATATCAAATACAACACAGGTAACTTGCCAGGCTCTGCCGTGCGGGCAGCATACTCTTGTAGTCATCTCAAAATCCAGCATTTATTGATGAACCGCACTGCCGCAAGCGGCCACGCTAGCCGGGTTGTGATAGGCTGGTCTGCTGGGTGCAGTTCTGACAAGGGGGAAGTCAGAATGTGGAAAATGGAGGCCCTTATGGAGTGGGGGTTGCCTGGCTTGTTGTGAGGCTCTGCTGGGGTGGCAGGCCAGAGCGAGAACCTGCCATCCCTCCCGGGCGCCTCATGAGCAGCTGGCCACAGGGAGAGCCAGTACCAGCTCTGCCCCATGTCTGTGAGTCTCTGGATCAGCATACCTGGGCTGGATTAAAAAAATGCTGCTGCAGGGTGGATCTTGATGAGCCGGGCTATTATAGGCTGGTCTGCTGGGTGAAGTTCTGACAAGGGGCAAGTCCGGATGTGGAAAATGGAGGTCCTCATGGAGTGGGTCGTCGTCTGGCTTGTTGTGAGGTTCTGCTGGGGTGGCGGGCCAGGGCTTCGCATCCCTGCCTCCGGTAAATCATGGAATTATTTTTAGGAAGAAATGATTTTTAGGAGTTATTTTAGAGAGAAAAATAAAACATACATTAGGAAGTAGTTCATAACATTTGGTCTCAGATAAAGCCTTGGACAGGAAGAGTAATAAAGAAATTCAAACTGTAACGTCTCAAGTATTTACACCTTGGGATACTAAATTGGATTAATATACCGGACTAATAAATAAAACAAGCGGAGTATGTGAAGTCAGTTCTCTCTCCACCTGCTACTGTGCAAGCCCTGTAGTCCCAGTCCGAGAGCACCCCCTGTTGGTCACATGCTCCTTCAGCTCCCCCTTCCTTTCTCAGCAGGTTTTTATCTGGGTCCACAGGGATTTGCTCTTACTGTGTTTCTTGCAAAATAATGCATGCCTGTGTCCTGAGTGACTGAGCTGCTCAGTTTTAAGTAAACTTGGCTATTGGCGGTGTCCCTGGTGATGCTGACTCGGGACTGAATATTTGGTTTTTAGAATGTCCTTCCATCAGTCAATATATAACCAGCCCAATCCAGCCCCTTTCCAGGGACCTGGTAGACCCACACTATACCATAACTGATTAGAGAAAATCCAGAGACAGAGGAGGTGAGGGACAGCGTCTGTGAGGGTGTCAGCAGGCTGGGTCCCAACTACCGCAGCAGTACCTGGGACAAGACACCTGGGGACAGACACCCACAGTGAGTCACAGCTCAGAGGCCCCATCCCCACCGGTGAGCCTCTGTCCAGAGGATACTCACACCTGGGAGCTTCCAAGAAAGAGGAGGAACCAGCGCTGATGCACGTTCCTGCCCATGAGGTCCATGATCTCAGACTCTGTGTCAGGGAGAGGGAACCTGAGTTGGGGTGAGTGTGAATGTGGTTTTAATCCTGGGTCCCAAGTGCAGATTTGCATGGGGTGAGCCTTTGTGGAAAAAGGAGGGGACCCGGGGAGGCTGGTGCCTGAGCCCCCGGGGGAGGAGGTGCTGACTATGGCTCAGAGCACTCAGGCCTCTCCCTGGGGCCCTGGTCAGACCTGGGCCTCTTCCTCCAGCACAGACAATGAGCTGAGGAGCTCTCAGAGAACAAGAATTGCTCATGGGAATCGGCAGCTGTGAGGAGAGTCCCAGTGTCTCAGGTCCCTGATGACCAACCACCCCAACAGGCCTCTGCACTGTAGACAGGCTCCTGCCCTCCATGTCCCTGTGAGTTCACGCCTGCTCTTGTTCTGTGAATGCAAAATTTGGAGCTCAAAGTTTTATTGTTACAGTGACTTTTGACAGAGCTGGGTTCCATCCAAGATTAAACAAATTTCAGATTAGTTTATTCATATACTTAACTTGAAGTAAAATTACTTCATTGTAGCTCCTTCACTGTGAAACAAAGAAGGTAGTTTGAAAGCGGATTTGTTTGTTCTCACTGGTGATAGGTTTGTAGTGGGACAAGAAAGAGCCTCTGCCCAAGTGACCTTCCTGTTGAGCTGGCCTGGGCAGGAGTACCTGACCCTACTCAGTCCTATACGTGACTCAGCACCTGAGATGACCATGACTCTCAGAAGCTGTTTTTGGGGGTCATCACTCAGGACGCCTATCCCTGAAAGGTGCCTAGAAAGAACTTGTGGACGGTTCAAAGTGGCAAACTATTGGAACTGAAATCTGGTGTTGGGCTCAGACTCACACATTCAACAATGGTGTGAGTGTGTAAACCTGAGCAGTGTCAGGTGTGGCCCTTCCCTCTCCCCACAAATGAATGGAATCCAGGCACAGGTGTGGCCAGTAAGTGCACCCCCTAACTCCATGGAGCCCCAAGGGTTGAGATCATTTCAAGGGAGCAGGAGATATTCTCTAAAGTGCTACATTTTTCCTCTTGTTTGTTTAAAATATTTATTGCATCACCTTGAGTTACAAAGTTATTGATGGCTAATTTTCCCGCATACTTGTTCCAACTCCAATCTCTTCTGTGCCCACTTCTACCCAGTGTTCCTAGTTCCTTCACTTCCCAGCCCTGCTTCTACCAAACGTAGCTTTTCTGTTTCCTTTCAGGAATTTTGGTATGAATACTCTTATCATATGGCATCATACTATCCCTGACAGCTCCTTTCAGCGCCCACCCTCCTGCAGAGTGAACTCCCCCTATCGCCACCACAGTTCCCCATTCCCTGACTGTCCACTTGCTGTCCCCTCCTGGCCCCCGACCAGTTGCAAGCTTCTTACTAAAGATCATACTCTTGCTCTTCATTTCTATTGCATTGGGCTTTATTTACATTTTGATGTTTAAGAACATCAGCATTAATGGTGAAAAGTAAGTTTTACAAAACGAGCATACTCACAGATAGACAAACAGCAACTCAGACAATGGGAGGATTGGAAACAGGTGGCAATCACAACTCAATACAGCAGCTCAGTGGGGTTGATAAACTCTCTTAGACAAGCAGGTGACTCTCTGTGTCCCTGGCCCCAGGGGTCCAGTCCTAGCACTCCTGCAGGCCCACAGCAGTGAAGCCTCACAGATCTGACCCCACCTTCCCTGTCTCTGTATTCTTCACCATTACAAGAAGTTTCCAGGGAGCTGGACCCCAGAGTTCAGGAAGGAGGCGGAAGTGGTGGGGGAGATGCACAGTGATGGGACCCTTTCCTGGAGCTGCTTCTCAGGACCTGCAGACATTTTCCTCACTTATCACTTATGTCACTTATCTTCCTGTTATTCATCGATTTGCTCAAGCAGGCGCCAGTAAAGTCTACATTCATTGGGAATGAGGTTCATTGTTGTTACTGTTTTTGGCATATCAAATAAACCACAGGTAGCTTGCCAGGCTCTGTCATGGCTCTGAGTTCATCCCAGGACGCCCAGTCTTTTTTTTATGTCAGGCCATCGTTTCCTACAGTCACTAAATTTGTTTCCAACCACCCACTGTAATGTAGATTATATTAATATTTTTGGATTTGTTTCTGCATGTCAAATTTGATGTATTTCTTTTCTTTTTAAATTTTTTATTATACCACTGTGAGATATACAATTGCAAAGATGTTCAGGATTGAGTTTCAGTGTAAGGTTGTCCAGCACCCATCCGCTACCACCCTTCCAACATTAGGATCCCCAGATTCCCTCCCCCTCACATGGCTGCCTCTCTGGCAGACACTTTTCTTCTAGTTCTTCCTTCTCTCTCTTTCTCTCTCTCCTCTTACATATTGTTGCTTGCAATACAATGCATTTCTTTTTTGAACCATTTTGCTTCACTCAGCAAATATTTCATTCCTCACAGATGTAGACTCTACATCTGTGGACTCAATAAAACATCCTGGTTTGCCATTAGTAATTTATTAGACACAATGAGAGACATGAGTTAGGCATAGTGAAAGCCGTTGACAGCAGTTTAGGCAGGTGCCATGGGCGGTGATGTGGATGACGCAGATGTGGTCATGGTGTGTCTCCGTATTCATTAGTGATTCCCAGGTTGTTCAGTATTTATAAAATGACAATATTTAGAAATAAAGATTCTCAGACTCAGAGTTATTGGAAAGTAGAAAACTATTGGGAAGCAGGAAAGAGAAGAAAATAGTCCTGAGTGGGGAGATACTTAGTATAGTATAGGAATAAGTTAAGGTAAGGGAGTCTTGTGTAGGCCTTTTAAGGCTCCTGGCATCCCTTATTGATTATCAGGTGTCTGAGAATTCACGGTGGGGTGAGGAAAGCTCAGCAATGGAATTGGTGTCCACGATGATTATAATCAGCTGTAGGGTTCTACCTACGAAGCCTATATGTAGAGTTCAAAGTGTGATAGGAAAGAAGTATCCAGTCAGATTGACACTGAGTCCCTAGTCAAAGGCTAGTATCACCGCCCCCCCAGACTCACAGAGAGGCCAGATTGGTTTGACATGGGACTTAGCTTTTGTCTCACTGTGGAGGATCAGAGCTGCACACGTCACAGGACCTGGTTTCTCCAGTGCAATGTCTGAGGGGTCAGAGGCAATGGGAAGCCTTCCATGTGCATCTTTAAGCCAGTGAGAGAACACACCCGTCCCAGACAGCAGGACTCCAGTTGTGTGACGGCCAGGGAGAGGTTGCCTAGGTGCAGGTCTGAGGGAAGAGGTCAATGGGGACAGACAGAAGGAAGGCTCCCAGCACACAACTGAGAGGACACTATGATTCTTCTATGTCGAGAAGTGACCTGCCTGGAGGCTATGAAACTCCTTACAGGGTCATTTTAATTTTACTGGAGGAGAACCTGCCCTCATCCCCCAGAGCTGTTATGGCCCATCACTGGAGACTTCCAGCAGATGACAGAGTGTTACAAACTCTTTCCTGCCCACAGCGGGGATGGAGGACTCAGAGCCACAACCACAGGAGAAGGTACCCGTGGGGTCCTCTGAGAGCTGAGGGGCAGGTCAGTCCCTGATCTCCACAAAAGATGATTCATCTGGTCATGAGCAATGTTTCCTCAGGGGAGAGTCCTCAGAGCCTCCTGGGGGCCTGCGCCCCTGAAGCACACCCTGCTTCCTCCTGCAGGTGGTTTGTGTCTGGGCCCACAGGGCCTTCCCCTCACTGTGTGTCTCTCGCACAGTAGTACAGGGCAGTGTCCTCCACCTTCAGGCTGTTCATTTGCAGATAGAGCGTGTTCTTGCTGTTTTCTCTGGAGATGGTGAATCGGCCCTTCACAGAGTCGGCGTAGTATGTACCACCACCACCAGTATTAATGTGTGAGACCCACTCCAGGCCCTTTCCTGGAGCCTGCCGGACCCAGCTCATATAGTAATCACTGAAGGTGAATCCAGAGGCTGCACAGGAGAGTCTCAGGGGACCCCCGGGCTGCACCAAGTCTCCCCCAGACTCCACCAGCTGCACCTCACACTGGACCCCTGCAAACACAAAGATATCCTGGTCAGGAAACTCTCCTCACACAGAGGATCTGCCACTCCCCTCACTCCCATGCTCCGTGTCTCTTGGGGCCCATGAATTACCTCCTAACATAGCAGCCAGGAGCAGACATCTCAGCCCACAGTCCATGTTGGTTCTGTCTGACTCAGGCTGAGCCCTGGGAACCCCCTGAACTGACTCCTCTCGTGAGGCCGAGGTTGAGCTGTTTTCATCATCACAAGGACACACTCATTTGCATATTCTCCTTCTGCATAAAGATTTGGGTTTGAGCGTGAAGAGATGGTCGGACTCCAAAGCAGGTGTACTGACCTGGGTGTGATTTCTGACCAGATAAATATTCAGAAAACTGTCATCTTAGAGCATCAATGATTAAGTGATAATAAATTTAAACGATAAGTATTTTCATTTATATTTTGGGATAAATCATGCAATGTTCTTAATGTAATTTCACTTCTGTTAAAGCAGATTTAAAGTGACAAAGCAAAGCTTAGATGATTTGTACAGTGTGCTGATTGCACATATAGGTAACAAAAGTATCCAGCACCTAGACAAGAGTATCCATGACCCCCAGTGAACAGGGAACTTGGGATGTAGAGACAGTTCAGGACTCAGGGAATTGACTTCGCATGTGATTGCCTGGGTCTATCCCAGCTCTGCTTATTACCTGCTAATCAATAGGCAGGAGGTTATCTCTGAGCACTTATCTATGAATAACCCTGAACATAGCTGGGCATCACCCCAAAACCAAACAAAACACGGAAACCAAAACTCAGAACAATGTGTTGTGAGATGTCAAGGAAGGCTCCCTCAATGGTAACAAGTTGTGATTATTTTAAGTTTTGTGGTAGCCTGAAGCCTGTTGGAGAACAGGGTCCTGGAGGTGCCTGGGGTGTGACTCTTCACAACTGCACCCCCAGGCAAGCTTCCAGATCAAATGCTTCCAGGTCTCTGCAAGCATTTGATTAGTAGGAAAATCCTGGAAGGACATGCCCTACACACAATACTGAGTTAAAGAGTATTTGTGTTTCATGAGCACTGACTTAGATGGACAATTGTGAAGTGTCCATCATACCTGAAGTGGTGGACAAATCCTTTTCTTCAATAGTTTCTCGTGGCCCATGTTATTTCTCCCTCCACGCCTCACTCCTCCCCTCATGCTCCCAGCAATGCATCCTCTGTGAGTGGTTCAGTAGAGATGAACTGAAGTCTGCCACTGTATGGAATTATTGTTTGTTTATTCATGCCATGGGGAGCCCTGGATTACTCTCAGTCATGAATCTTTACAAATAAGGCCACACTTGCTTTGTAGAAGTAGAGAACTGAATAAAGTTTGTTCTATATATTTACAGAAATAGCACAAAAAAAGAAAACTATAAAATCTGAAAAGTTTCAATTGGTTTTCAACCTCTCAGGGAGTGAAGTTCTGGGGTTCCCTGCAGACACATGGCAAGGCAGGTGATGTGAATCTCCAACTTACTGGCCTTGTGTGCAGCAAAGGTTGCAGCAGATTCACACTGTTTGTCCTCCCTGTCCTCCCCCTGCAGCTGTTTCAGGTATCAGCCTGAAATAAATGCTGAGAAAGTCCCACAGCCCAGAGGACAGCGACAGGGGTCAGGTGTGGAGGGCCTGAGGCAGCAGCTGAGGGAGCAGAGCCTGAGCAAGTCTGTGAACAAGCTTCAGGTGACTCAGCTCAGGGACTCCTTTCTCCAGAAGGGACTGTGGGGCATTGGCTCGGCTGTCGGGGCTTTTGGACCTTCGCTGCGTCACAGAATGAGAGTCCCCCGCACTCAGCAGTGGCAGATTAGAGGTGCAGGGGGCCCAGTTCACCAGCATGAATGCTCTCATCTCCTCTTGGGTCTTCTCTGTAATGGAGATTTCACTTTACAGAAAATTACCTTTAAGTTGTAGTTTTTTAATTGTTCATGGATCTGTTTTCAGAGTACCGCAGAATGTACCCAGGAATCTTTTAATGAGTCTATGGGTGACTTTCCTTCAAAGGATTCTATTTTTTCAATATTTCTCTGATTACACATTAAATAACCAAGAGCAAACTAGTATTCATAACATGAGCATGCTCGCTGTTGGTTCTCATGACATACACATTTTCTAATCCATTTTTATTTTCATGTCATGTAGACTTTACAAATTCTTGCTTGTTGCAGAACTTATAACTTTCTTGGTTTTGCTGTAGTACATAGTCACAGGGAAATGTAACTCAGAAGGACAATGAGGAATCACGTCTGACCAATGACCTATATCAAGATGGGAAACAAGCAGTGCTGGCTGGAATGTATTCAAAAGGGAATATAGTTTCATGGTTGGTGGGAATATTGTCTGATTCAATATCTGTGAAATTTACTGAGATTTCTCTGTGAAGTGAGAACAGCTTTTCCATAATTCCCAGTGACTCCACTCCTTACACCTACACCCAAACACCAAACATTAACTTGAGGAGATGTATGTAAATATATGTTCGTTGCAGCATCTGTAGAGTGGCCTGCACTGGAGACAATCCTAATGTTTTAGACGGTTTCATGATAAGAAGTTTTGGTGTACATACATGGGCTGCATTGCAGTTATAGGAATGGGAACTGCCACACTTTACTGAAACATGGTGTAACTGCAAAGATCTGACTCTGAAATAAGTCAGAGGAAGAGAGACAAATTCAGAGGATGTCACTCATCTGAGGTACATGAGAAAAAGCGTCAGTGTGGACATGACATGACCCATGATAATAGCCCCTGCACCTAACAAACCCTGTGGTCACAACAGAATTCGGGTGGGGGCTGAGATCACCGGGAAGAAGAGGCCAAGGACAGGGAAGCAGCAGAGCATGGGGGTCTGTGGGAATTTGGGCTGGGTGCAGTGAGTGTGTGACCCATAAGCACCAACTCAAAGACTATTGTCATTGTGTTCTTTAATTCCTTTGGGGAAGAAAAGTATCTTTTTAGGAGAAAAACAAAACATAGCTCACCAAAGAGATGCAGCAGAAATTCTCTAGTAGACTCTTGGAAAGAAAGAGGTATAAATTAGTAGTGTTAGAGGAAGAAACATCATTAAATATATACCAATTGGGTCATAAAGTTTGACTCAGGTACTCAAGTAAAAAAGGGAAGAAAATGACCCCATAAGGTCCCTCTCCACCTGCCCCTGGAGTTCAGCCCTGTAGTCAGGGAGCAGAGCGCCCTCTGGGGGTCACATGCACCCCTGCAGCTCCCGCTGTCTCAGCAAGTTTGTGAGGTTTGACTTGCCCTCACTGTGTCTCTTGGGTCTCTTGCACAGTAATGCACGGCTGTGTCCTCAGTGACTGAGTTACTCAATTTTAAGTAAACTTGGTTCTTGGAGGTGTCCCTGGTGATGTTGACTTGGGAAGGAAGACTTAGTATATAGTCTGTGTTCCCAGCATAATGTAGACCACCAATCCACTCCAGCCCCTTTCCAGGGGCCTGGCGGATCCAGTGCACATGATAGCTGGTTAGAGAGAATTCAGAGACTGAACAGGTGAGGGACAGAGTCTGTGAAGGCGTCACCAGACTGGGTCCGACTCCTGTAACTGTACCTGGGACAGGACACCTGGGAACAGACAACCACAGTGAGTCACGGCTCAGGAGGCCCCATCCCCACCTTTGAGCCACTGTCCAGAGGATACTCACACCTGGGCGCTGCCACCAGAAAGAGGAGGAACCAGCACTGATGCATGTTCCTGCCCACGAGGCCCATGATCTCAGACTCTTTGTCAGGGGATAGGGAACCCGAGTTGGGGTGAATGTGAACATGGTTGTAATCCTGGGTCCCAAGTGCAGATATGCATGGGGGGGAGCCTTTGTGGAGAAAGGAGGGGGACCTGGGGGAAGCTGGTGTCTGGGCTTCCCGGGGAGGAGGGTGCTGACTGTGGCTCAGGAGCACTCAGGCCCTGAGGCCCTGGTCAGATCTGGGCCTCTTCCTCCAGTACAGGAAACGTGCTGAGGAGCTCTCAGAAAACAGGAATTACTCAGGGGAAATGGCAGCTGTGATGAGAGTCCCCATGTCTCAGGTCCCTGAAGACCAACCCACCCTGCCAGGCCTCTTCACTGTAGACAGGCTCCTGCCCTCCATGTCCCTGTGTGTTCAATCCTGTTCTCCAACTGTGTATGCAATCCTTGGGACTGTCAATGTAATTATTGTGTGAATCATGAGAGTTCACTGTATTTATCCCATGAATTGAAGCAGTTGGGGCCAATCCATAGTCAAATTTCACAATAGTTTATACACTCACTATCCTTATGTAAAAATTACTGTGCCTTGATCACCTTCACTCCTAATATTCAAGTTTCAGGTTGGATTTGGTCGTTCTCACTATTGATGGGTTTGTATTGGGACAAGGAGATACCTCGGCCTTGGTGACCTCCTTGTTATGGTTGGTCTTGTCAGGAGCGCCTACACCTGCTCTGTCCTGCATGTAACTAATCTTCAGATGATGCTCATTGACCTCAGAGCCTATTTTTAGGGTTATCATTGAGGCTCCCAGCCCTGTGATAGTCCTAGACAGAGCTCACTGAGGGTCCTCAGCACACAAACTCCTGGAATAGGACATGGTCTTGGTGCTCAGACTCACACATTCAACAAGGTGCAGTGTGCAAGCCCTGAGCAGTGCGAGCTGTGCCTCCCCCTACTCCCCACTAATGAATAGAATCTAGGTGTAGACTGGATACAAGTGAATTCCTTAATTTCTTGGAGACAGCCCAGTACTCTCTTTGTCTGTCCCCAGTTGTCCTGTCCCAGCGCTAAAGGGCAAGTGACTCCTCACAGACCTGACCCTCCCCTGCTGTCTCTGTTCTCTCCACCACAACTGGCAGTTCCCAGGGAGCTGGTGACCCAGAGCTCAGAAAGGAGGCGGGAGAGGGTGGGGAGATGCACAGTGATGGGACCCTTTTCTGGAGCTGCTTCCCTGGAGCTGCTTCCCAAGACCCGCAGACACTTTCCTGTAGTCACTAAACTTGTTTCCAAACACCCACTGTAATGTAGATGCCATTGATTATTTAGCTTTCATCAGATTATCAAGAGCCTCAGGAGACCAAATGTTAACATCCAAGCTTGCTAAACAGTGCAGAGAAGCGATAAAAGAAGACCTAAAAGACAGAAGAGCAGAAATACTGGAAAATGCAGCAGAAGCCAGGAAAAGCGTTCGCACTGCCCGCCTGTCCTGTGCCAACTATAAGACCAAGATGACTGCCCTCCGATGCCCTGATGGATCTAACACATCTTCCAGAAAGGCAATGGAGAAGATTATCCATGACTTCTACTCAAATCTCTTTGATAGCCACATCCACCTGCCCACATACCAAATTCCACAGGATGGATATGTCATTCCCAACATTCTCCCTTCTGAAATCTGACATGCCATTTGGTCAGTAAAGAAGGGAACAGCACCAGGCCCAGACAAAGTCAGACCCGAACACCTGAAGAATCTGCTTACCTGAACAGGTGAGGGACAGAGTCTGTGAAGGCGTCACCAGACTGGGTCCGACTCCTGCAACTGTACCTGGGACAGGACACCTGGGAACAGAAAACCACAGTGAGTCACGGCTCAGAGGCCCCATCCCCACCTTTGAGCCACTGTCCAGAGGATACTCTCACCCTGAATCTGCCATCGGTACTCATCAATACACTAGCTCGGATCTTCACATGCTACCTGTCCGACTGCAAGGTGCCCTCCCAATGGAAAATGAGCAGGACAGTTTTACTGTTCAAGAAGGGAGACATTCACAACATCGGCAACTATTGCCCCATCTGCCTGTTGTCTGTCATCTACAAGCTGTTTACAAGAGTCATCCTGAACAGGATTAGCAGAACACTAAATGAAGGACAACCATGCGAGCAAGCAGGCTTCCAGAAAGGATTCAACACAATAGACCATATCCACATGGTAACCAAGCTCATTGAGGTTTGTAGGGAGTACAAGATGCCACTCTGTCTCATGTTCATTGATTTACAGAAAGCCTTTGATTCTGTGGAGACTGAAGCAGTCATCGAAGCCCTAGTCAAACAGGGTGTTCAAACCCAATACATCAAGATCCTTCATGAGCTGTATTACGGATTCACCACCAGGATCTCACCATTCTACAAAGAAGTGATCATTAATGTGAAAAGAGGGGTTCGACAGGGTGATACCATTTCACCAAAACTCTTCAGCGCCACCCTCAAGAACATCATGCAACAATTAGAATGGGAAGGAATGGGAGTGAAGATAGATGGTCGGCAACTACACCACCTCCGCTTCGCTGATGACATTGTTCTAATAACACCAAACATTAGCCAAGCGGCAGAAATGCTGGCTGACTTTGACCGAGAATGTGGAAAGATAGTTCTACAGTTGAATCTAAAGAAAACTATGTTCATGAAGAATGAACTAGTTCCAGAGACCCCATTCACTCTCAATGGAACAAACATCTCTGAATGCAGCAGTTATGTGTACCTAGGTCGAGAAATCAACATGATGAACGACCTAAAACCTGAGCTGCGCAGGAGGAAGAGATCAGCATGGAATGCCTTCAAAGGCATCAAAGAAATAGCTAAAAGGACAAAGAATCTCCGGCTCCAGGCACATCTCTTTGACTCTACCATTCTCCCTGCATTAACATATGCCTCACAGACCTGGGCCCTATGAAAGCAGGATGAGGAATGCTATTCGGGTCTCCCAGAGAGGAAAGCGAAAGAGCTATGCTTGGAATATTACGCCTCACTCAAGTGAGAGAAGAAATCTGGAGTTCTGACCTCCGTCGCTATTCCAGAATCAGGGATGCTGTCTCGTTTGCCAAGGCATCGAAAATCAGATGGGCTGGACATGTAATGCGATTTGGAGACAACCGCTGGACTAGAGCCATTACCGACTGGATCCCATGGGATGTCAAAATCACGTGGCCGCCCACCTACAAGATGGTCAGACTTCCTTGTAAAGACCCTGAAGGAACGGTTTGAGGCTCTTCATATTCCTGAATCAGCCAGATGCCATTGGGCTACATTGGCACGTAATAGGGTCCAATGGAAATGTTACTGGCACCCGCTCGAGCAAATCGATGAATAACAGGATTCAAGTGATCAAGTGAAGTGATCAGATTATCAAATTAGATGTATTTCTTTTTTAAATCATCTCGTCTCACTCGCAGTCCTTTCACTCCTCATATTTGTAGATATAATAAAACCCCCTTTTGTCACTATTAATTTAGTAGAAACAATGGAAGACATGAGTTAGACATGCGAGAAAGCTCAGATCATTCATTTTTTATTTTATGATTGTTAGTCTCTCCTAGATGACAAATACCCTGTTAAATATTTTTTATTGGCAGCAGTTTAGGCAGGTGTAATGGGATGGGAGCATGCTTCATACACAGAATTCCCAAGTCCATTTCCACCACTTTGTTCATCCCCTGGTCTAGGTGAGACCCAGAGCACAGACTGGACATAGACCCTGAGCACAGCTAGGTTGGCTCAAAATCAGAGTAAAACCAAACTGCTCCATTTTTATTGTTCAAGTGTTGTTAAGGCTTAAAAATAACTGTATAAGAGGGTGGATGGTGGCTCCCCCACCCCTGGGAGGTCCCAAGGCCCCAGGTTCAAGGAACCTGTGCATATTCCATAGCCTTAAGAGTACTTGAGCGTCAGGGGTTACTATTGCAGCAGAAGTTGCGGCCTAGCTGGTCCCCAGCAGTGCTCACTGTCCCTTAAGCTCCCATGTCTGAATCTTTATGGTTGTTTACAAGAACAATTTTTAAATACTCTGTTCTAACTTACTGAGAACTCTCCATATTGTTTTCCTAGAGGCCTCGCCCAAGAGCCTGTCACTGGTCCATGATGCTGCCAGCCCTTCTGTACACATCCCAGATCCTGTGTCTGTGCTGGGTAATGCCCTTCCCCTGAGCATGGGCCTACATGCCCCCAACATCAGGATTTCACAGACAATGACACTAACCAATTCCTAAACAGCATCTGACAGTAGAAATGTGACCATGGTCCCTTTCATGTCACGTCCTCTTCTCCACTTGCCCTTGTCCAATGTCAGGATCCCAGCTCAGGACTATGGAGATACCAATATGCGTGTAGGGGAGGGCCTCTACAAAACACTGCAAGGGGGTTCACCAACACCAGATTTCGTCTCAGGGAAAAGGGTTTCAGGCTGACACACAGAATTTAAAACAAAGTGTGTAAAAGGGAGTCACCATGGGTGTATCTCCAGTCCACAGACCTGCAGTGACACCAGCCCAAATTTATGCATGGTTATTCGAATCCATCTGGGAAGCTCCACTGCACTCTACTACTAGAAAATGTGAGTGACTGCATGTGTTCTCGAGAGAAGCATCTTTCTCTCTGCTGTGCTGAAAGACACACACTGAGCCTTTGCCTCAAACGAACCCTGACCCTGGGAGCCACATCCTGCATCTCAGACCCTGACTCTCTGAGGAGGAAGTCAGGAGGGTCAGCATCCCTGTCATCTCCTCACCTGACACAGCTGCCTCTCCTCAGGTTTCTGACACACTCAGGATGTGGTTGTCACACTGTGTCTCTCGCACAGTAATACATGGCCGAGTTCTCAGATTGCTCAGTTCCATGTAGGCTGTAGTCTTGAAGTTATCTGCAGTGAAGGTGACTCTGCCCTAGAACTACTGCGTAGTTTGTACCACCAATACCAGTGTTTATCCTGCCCATCCACTCAAGCCCCTGTCCTGGAGTCTGCCGCACCCAGTCCATCCAGTAGTCAGTGAAGGTGTATCCGGATGCCTTGCAGGAGATCTTCACTGATGTCCCAGGTTTCCTCACCTGACTGCATCAGCTGCACCTGTGAGTGCACACCTGTGGATAGCAGACCGGAGTAGATAGACTCCCCTGGATGGCCCTGGCCCCTTACTTAGTCCAGGGACTGGGACCCTTACCTGCTGCCATTGCGAGCATAAAGAGGGTTTTCCACGTCCAGTCCATGGTGGGGGCTGTGTTCTCACAGAGCCTTGAGAAAAGGGTTAGTCAGTTGTAGGATGTCTTCTGGTACAGATATGCCTGTATTTAGTTCAATAGGCTTCAGTATATTTGCATATTTATTAGGGAGGAAAATTCTTAGCTGTAGCCTTGGTCCAAGTCAAGAGGCAGCAGCTGGGAACCCCCAGCGTTCATTCTTATGGTCAGAGGACTAATTATTGGTAGTATGAGACCTCACCTGTCCCAGGACGCTGAGCAGGCAGAGTGTCTCCCCTGAGAGATGGGGCTGACAGCACGTGCTCCTCATGGAGACCCTCTGAAGGCACAGCTCCCTGCACGATATCAGCTTTGATATCACAGTTTGATGTTAGGTTTGTTTAAAATTTTCATTAATTTTTAAATAAAGTCAAATTTTGTGTCCTGGTTTCTTGCTTTTGTATTTCTGTAAATACTATCAACCATATTTTAAAATTTGTCATGAATCAATTTGGTCGTGTCAACTCTCCAGTGGAATCGAATATTAGGAAACAAGCCAGCAGAATAGCACACAGTCCTTCCTGGAGGCCTATTTCAAGGGTTTTTCTTTGAAAACGGGAAATCTAAGGACATGAGATCAAACCCACCCAGCCCCTGTGAGAAGGTTTAATTGGCTGCAACAACTTAGAAACCCTCAGAAAAGGAATTAGTGTCCCTGTGGTGAGACCAACATGTCTCAAAAACTTTCTTATGGGAAATATTTTTCCATATTGTGGTGAAGCGAAATGGACCTGCAGCTGTGGCGTGCTGAGGGGTGGTTGGGGAAAAGGAGATGATGGTGGAGGGAAGGTGACAGTGATAGCAGGATTGGTGCAGAATATTGAGTGCCTGTAACAAACCATGTGAACGGTGTATACCATGGTTTAAAGAGAGTGTGTGGGACAGGGGAATGGGGCGACTTCCTTACACTCACTCAGCACCTGCTTCTGGGCAGCCCTTGGGGACTGTGGCCCTGAGCGCTCCCTGCTGCCAGGATCTGCCATGCAGGGAGGACCCTGTCTGGGGTCCCAGCACTGACCCCTCACAACTCCTGTTCCTATGAGATGCATCAGTCTAGGATAGCCGTGGAGTGCAGCGCCCTGACTCAGGTGCTCCTACAGAGGCCACGTTTCTTTATGTTATGGCGTGTGAGACCTTGGTACAGGGGTCAGCATCACAGTGATGATGTGTGTCCACCTGCCCCACCCCAACATCTGCCAGACATTTCACCATTAATCCACCTCTGAATTCCATTACCCACATCTACGTTTTTAATCCAAGTTCAAAGTTTCATACATGCCATATTGTCTGTCCTCCTATTTTAATCTATATCATACAGTTTTCACTTTCTCACAGATATGTTTTCCTAAGTTGCTGCACGCCCGATGCACTTGTGCTGTAATGGACTGCAAAGTCTAACCTTTCACAGTTTTGCAGTATTTGCTTTTATAGTTCTCTGTGTTTCTTTGTATTTTTTATAAAATAGTGATTCTGTATATATGGAACAACTTTTCATCCATCCATCTGCTGTAAAATATTTTGAATATTTCACACCATGCATATTCTGAGGAGTGTCTCTGTGAGGGTTGAGACAGAATGACTGACCCTGCACAATTCCATAACACCCTGTGACAGGGAAAATTGGCCATGGCCACGTTCATCAAGTGTGGTCTGCTCCACTCTCCATGTCCAATGGCAGCTTCCATATGGAGTATGGGGACAATAATGTGTCCATAGGGGGTGGCTCCACAGCACTCCAGGAGGGGGTCTCTCCTATATGTGGAGTTCATCCAAGAGAAAACTATGAATTACTGATATACAGAATTTCAACAAATTAGTTCATAGGTATAACTTCAAATATGTGTGAATTTTGTGCAACAGTAACAGAAATGTCTCAATGCCCAGATATCAAGTCCAGGTTCTATTGTCCATGCCAATGCTGACCCCTGTTCTGTGAGTGCCTGTTCCTTTCCAGTGACACAACTCAGAGACTGGTCTGGGCAGCGTCCCTGCAGGCACTCACAACAGCAGGGAGGACTAGAACAATGAGGCCCTGACAGTGCTCCAGCTGCCCCAGCTCTCCTGCAACCTGGAGCTGGATACTTCTATGATATTATTTTATCATATGGAAACAAAATGCAACACTGAATATTTATGTAATTTTCTCCAAGATCGGTATAATAGCAAATATGTGCAATGGTTTAGTTAGAACCAATGAACCAGCATATACTTACCAATGTTTCTACACTGTGTGGGAAGCACCAGAGTACAATCCTATAAGAAATGAGAGAGACAGTAGGTCACTTACTCTAGAGTGAAGCATTTTTCAGCTGTGCTGAAAGACAAAGACACTGAGCTTGTCCCTCAAACGAACCCTTACCCTGTGAGCCCCGTCCTGCGTCTCAGGCCCTGACTCTCTGAGGAGGAAGTCAGGAGGGTCAGCATCCCTCTTATCTCCTCCCCTGGCACAGCTGCCTCTCCTCAGGTTTCTGACACACTCAGGATGTGGTTGTCACACTGTGTCTCTCGCACAGTAATACACGGCCGAGTCCTCAGTTTTCAGATTGCTCAGTTCCATGTAGGTTGTGGTCTTGGACTTGTCTGCAGTGAAGGTGACTCTGCCCTGGAACTTCTGTGCATAGTTTGTACCACCAGTACCAGGGTATATCCAGCCCATCCACTCAAGCCCTTGTCCCTGGGTCTGCCGCACCCAGTACATATAGTAGTCAGTGAAGGTGTATCCGGATGCCTTGCAGGAGATCTTCACTGATGTTCCAGGTTTCCTCAGCTCAGCCCCTGACTGCACCAGCTGCACCTGTGAATGCAGACCTGTGGACAGCAGACAGGAGTGGATAGACTCCCCTGTATGGCCCTGGCTCCCTACTTAGTCCAGGGACTGGGACCCTACCTGCTGCCATGTTGAGCATGAAGAGGATTTTCCACATCCAGTCCATGGTGGGGGCTGTGCTCTCACAGATACTTAGGGGAAGTGTCTTCAGTTTCTCGATGTCCTCTGGCGCAAATATGCCTGCTTGCCTGTTTTTAATTCAGTAGACTTCAATATATTTGCATATTCATTGGGGTGAAATATTCAAGGCTCTAGCCTTGGCCCAAGTCCATAAGAAGCAGTTGGTCTCTTAGGGTTTCATGGTCAAAGATTCTGAGGAGTGATTGTTTGACAGCACCAGACCACCCCCTGTCCTTGGACGCTGAGCAGGCAGAGTCTCCACTGAGACACGGGGCTGTCAGGATGTGCTCCTCACAGGGAGACCCTCTGAATGCTCAGATCCCTGCACCTGCTCTCTGCTTGGATGTCAGAGTTTGATGTGAGACATTTTGAACTTAGTGTTTAAAGTTATGGCTGATTCTTTTTTAGACAACAAACTTTTCATCCTGCTCCTTAATTTCATCATTTCCAGAAATCCTAGAATGCATGTTTAGAAATGGTCTTAAGCTTATTTTGTAGTCCAAATTCTCCAGCAGAAATAGCGATTTGAAAAAAAACTCAGCAGACCATGTTCAAAGCCCTTTTCTGGATATCATTTTAGGGGAATTTCTTTGAAAACAGGAAATCCCAGGACCTGAGGCAAACCCTCCCAGCCCTTTGCACCTGCTCCTGGCTACAGCCTGGGCTGTGACCCTGCGCACCCCTGCTGCCCGGATCTGCACTGCAGGGAGGATCCTGCCTGAGGTCTCAGCACTGTCCCCTCACAACTCCTGTTCCCATGAGATGCGTCAGTCTAGGAGAGCTGTGAGCACAGTGCCCTGACTTCAGGTGCTCCTGCAGAAGCCACGTTTCTTTACGCTATGGAGTGTGTGGCATTGGTACAGGGGGTCAGCACCACGGTGCTGATGTGCGCCCCCTTCCACAATGTGCCTCAGAGACTTTACCATTTCTTTATGCCACCACTAATCCACACCATCCTCCTATCCCTCACCCTCCACTACTTGGTGTATCAGTCTTTTAATTCAAGCTCAAAGATTTGTCACCACATAATACTCTCTGTCTTTTTAATTTTGTCATACATTGTTTTCTCCCTGATTTATTTGCCTAAATTGAGACACCCCAGATGCACTGTGTTGCAATGAACTGCAGGATCTACCTTTCATGGCTCTGTAGTATGTGCTTTTATTCCTTGAACTTTGTTTCTTTTTTCTATAGTATTTGAGCCTGTGTATATGCTACAGCATCTTGTCCATCTATCTGCTGCTAAACATTTTGTCTATTTCAATCATGCACAACATTAAGGAAATGCAGATGTGTCACTTGTCACTTGTCTTCCCGTTGTTCATTGAGTTGCTCGAGTGGGCACACAGCAGGGTTGGATCTCCCTGAAGACCACACAGGGAAGTCAAGACAACTCGCCCTTCCTATAGCTATGCAAAAGCAGACAGTGTTTGGTATCAGACAGATGGAATATGTGCTGACAGGGATGTGTGAGCAAGGAGCCCTCATAATCTTTTATCAGCAATGGTTGATCCTCAATGAAAATAATATGGAGAGTTCTCAATCAGTAAGAATAGAGCATTTTATTCCTCGTCTTGAAAATTAATACACAAACGTTAATTCAAATACATATATAGGTTACAGAATTGAGCTACCAGGATGGGGAGCAGAGTGTACTCTAGGGGTCCTTGGGTCATTGATGGAGGGAAACTGGACACATGAAGTGGAATGTGATGTGCTAGAATTCTGCAGGCATAAAAGTGCCAATAACAGCACTATAAATTGAAGTGCATCAATAATTGGGAAATAAACATATATACACATCTGTATATATACACATGTGTATATGTGATGTGTATATATGCATATTTACATATATACATATGTAAATATATGTCCCTCAAGGTGTTGCCGGTGTGACTGCGGTGCCCAGCTGCATCAACAGGTGGCAGACAGGAGATAGGCTTGTCTACAACCAGGACTTTGCCCACCCTGTGGGCCCTGGATGGTTGATGGTCTGAAATAGAAAGAAACTCGGCCCCCTGGAATGTATCCAGAGCCATGGTATAACCTGGCAAGCTACTCATGGTGTATTCGATATTGACAAACACAGTAATAATGATGAACCTCATTCCGAACAAATGGAACCTGAGGAAAGCAGCGTCAGGTGACCTGAATGTTACTCAGAGCATTGCTCCCACAGAGAGGATGTGCACACCTCATCGCCAGGATCCTGAGTGCTGGGGGCCGGTTGGCTATTTAGTCCACTAATGCAGCTCATGGGAATAGAGTTCACAGGCAAAGCAACATGGAGAAGCATGTGAGATTCAGATAAAAGTGACAAAATGCATGGATTAAATGCCAAATGTTTCCTTTTAGGATCTCAACTTCATAAATAAAACTGGGGTCTCAATAACAATGGAGAACGAAGCAATAGAAAAAGCCAAATCCTGGCCAGAGCGATAGCCCAGGGGGTAGGGGCGTTTGCCTTGCACGCAGTGGGTTCAGTCCTTGGCATCCCATATGGTCCCCCAAGCACTGCCAGGAGTAATTCTTGAGTGCAGAGCCAGGAGGAACCTCTGAGCATTTCTGGGTGTGACCCAAAAAACAAACCAAAAAAAAAAACCCTTAAAAAAGAAAAAAACAAATTCATTAAATGATAACCAATAAAAGTAAGCATTTTACAGGATAAGCTACCATTTTCCAAAATGACACAATGCTCAAACTTTGCCCTCATGTGACCCACTTTGAAGAGCACAGAAACCACAAGGCCTTACCTAGAAGTTACAGCAGAGTCTGGATACCTCGATGGCCCTATTTGAGAGTTAGATTCACCCACATTTTAATAATTCTAATCAATAAATCAATCTCATCAACCACCTTTAAAGCTTGTGCAAGCATTCAGCACCAGATTTTTCTTTGAAATATTGTCATTATATTGCTCTGTTAAACTCTCCCAATAATATCAGATATTTATGAAAAGCTCAGTTGACCTTGCAGAAAGCCCTTCCCTAGGAGAGAATTTCATTTGTTTTAAGTGAATCAGGAAAACCCAGGACCTGAGCCATCACCCACTTAGCCCCTGTGCCAGCTGCTGGCTGCAGCCACTTGTGCTGGGTCCTGACACCCACTGCTGCTCAGTTTTCCTCTGCAGGGAGGAATCCCGCTGGGCTCCAACGCTGGGCTCACACCCTCTATCCCTGGCTGTGACACTGTCAGTCTGGGACAGTTTACGCTGTAGAATGACCTGGCTTCAGAATGTGCCCCAGACACCTCCTCTGTTGCACATCATATCTGGGAACAGGGATTGTGCTTCCCAAACCTTGTGTCACCTCAGGGAGACCCAACAAGGGTTTTTTTATAATTAAATATTTTATTATACCACCGTGAGATATACAATTACAATGTTGTTCATGTTTGGAGGTTTCGGTCACATAGTGTTCCAGCACCCTGCCCTCCACCAGTGCCCATTACCCACCACCAATGTCCCCGATTACCTCCCCAGTCCATAGCCTGCCTAAATGGCAGGTTCTTTATCTCTTTTCTCTCTCCTCTCTCTCTTTTCCTTCTCTTACACATTGTGGGTTGTACTACATAAACTTAGAAGCAATCATGTGCATTTTTTGGCCTGTATTTAATACTCAGTTCTATGTTGGAATCAGCCCTTTTGACATTTATTCACACATGTTCCCTTCTCAATCTTACCTAAACTCAGGCTACCACACTTTTGTGGTAATTTCCACTTTTGGTAAGATCACCTGATATATTTATGTCATGCAAATAAATGCAGTCATTCTATGTCTCTCTCTATCCTTCTGACTAACTTCACTCAACATGATCTTTTCCATGTCCATCCATTTATAGGCAAATTTCATAACTTCATTTTTCCTAACAGCTGCATAGTATTCTATTGTGTAGATGTACCACAGTTTCTTTATCCAGTCATCAGTTCTCGGGCATACTGGTTGTTTCCAGGTTCTGGCTATTGTGAATAGTGCTGCTATGAAAATAAAAGTGCGGATTGTGTTTCCGCTGTGTGGTTTTGGCTTCCCAGAATATACTCCCAGGAGTGGTATGGCTGGGTCAAAAGGGAGCTCAATTTCTAGTCTTTGGAGGAATGTCCATATTGTTTTCCAGAAAGGTTGTACAAATCGGCATTCCCACCAACAATGTATGAGAGTCCCCTTTTTCCCGCATCCACGCCAGCACTTGTTGCTTTTACACTTTTGGATATGGGCCAGTCTCTGTGGTGTGAGGTGATATCTCATTGTTGTTTTGATTTGCTTCTCTCTGATAA
The DNA here is from genome assembly GCA_021461705.1 of Cryptotis parvus. Lineage (NCBI taxonomy): Eukaryota > Metazoa > Chordata > Mammalia > Eulipotyphla > Soricidae > Cryptotis > Cryptotis parvus. The sequence goes on along the minus strand of JAJIBD010000653.1, from coordinate 173,368 downwards.
TTAGTGATGATGAGCATTTTTCATATGCCTTTTGACCATTCGAATTTCTTCCTTGCTGAAGTTTCTGTTCATCTCTTTTCCCCATTTTTTAATGGGGTTGGCTGTTTTTTTCTTATATAGCTGTACCAGTGCCTGATATATCCTGGAAATTAACCCCTTATCAGATGGGTGTTGGGTGAATATTTTTTCCAATTCTGTGGACTGTCTTTCTATCTTGGTCACTGTTTCTTTCGAGGTACAGAAGCTCTTTAGTTTCATGTAGTCCCATATGTTTATATTTTCTTGTAGTTGCTTTGTTAATGGTGTTTCACCTTTGAAGATGTCTTTAGCTTCAATGTCATGGAGGGTTTTTCCTATATTTTCTTCAATGAACTTTATGGATTCAGGTCTGATATTGAGATCTTCAATCCATTTTGATCTGATTTTTGTGCAAAGTGTTAGACATAGGTGCAAATTCATGTTTTTACATGTACCTGTCCAGTTTTCCCAGCACCACTTGTTGAAGAGGCTTTCCTTACTCTAGTTTGAACTTTTTGCACCTTTATCAAAGATTAACTGGTCATGGGGGCCGGAGCGATGGCCCAGTGGGTAGGGCATTTGCCTTGCACACAGACGGGGCCTGGCGGCCTGGGTTCAATCCCCGGCATCCCATATGGTCCCCCGAGCACTGCCAGGGGTAATTCCTGGAGTGCAGAGCCAGGAGTAGCCACTGAGCATTGCCGGGTGTGACCAAAAAAGAAAAAAAAAAATAAGAAAAGATTAACTGGTCATGTCTCTGAGGGTGGGTGTCAGGATACTCAACTCTATTCCATAGGTCCACAGGTCTGTTGTTATTCCAGTACCATGCTGTTTTAATTACTGATGCTTTGTAGTATAGTTTGAGGTTGAGAACGTGATGCCTCCCATATTCTTCTTCCCAAGGATTGCTTTAGCTATTCGTGGTGGTTTATTATTCCATATGAATTTCAGGAGTGTTTGGTCAATTTCTTTAAAGAATGTCATGGGAATCCTTATAGGAACCATGTTGAATCTGTACAAAGCTCTAGGGAGTATTACCATCTTGACAATATTAATTCTCCCCATCCATGAGCAGGGAATATGTGTCCATTTCCTCATGTCCTCTTTTATTTCTTGAAGCAGTGTCTTGTAGTTCTCTTTGTATAGGTCCTTTACACACTTGGTTAAGCTGATTCCTAGGTATTTGATTTTCTGTGGCACAATTGTGAATGGAATCGATTTCTTAATATCCCTTTCTTCTCTTTCGTTATTTGTGTATAGGAAAGCCACCGACTTTTGGGTATTGATTTTGTACCCTGCCACTCTACTATACATGTCTGTTGTTTCTAAGAGTTTTTGGGTCGAGAGTTTAGGGTTCTCTAAGTATAATATCATGCCATCTGCAAATAATGATAGCTTGATTTCTTCCTTGCCTACCTGGATGCCCTTAATGTCCTTGTCTTCTCTGATTGCTATGGCGAGTACTTCCAGTACTATATTGAATAAAAGAGGTGAGAGAGGGCAACCTTGTCGTGTTCCTGATCTTAAGGGGAAGGCTTTCAATTTTTCCCCATTGAGAATGATACTCGCTGTGGGCTTTTGGTAGATGGCTTTGACACTCTTGAGAAAGCTTCCTTCAATTCCCATTTTCTGGAGGGTTTTAATCATGAATGGGTGCTGGATCTTGTCAAATGCTTTTTCTGCGTCTATCAATAGGACCATATGGTTTTTATTTTTTTCTCTTATTGATATGATGTATTATATTGATTGATTTGCGAATGTTAAACCATCCTTGATTTCCAAGGATGAATCCTACTTGGTCATGATGTATGATCTTTTTGATGAGTCTTTGGATTCTGTTTGCTAGTATTTTGTGAAGATCTTAGCATCTGTGTTCATCAAGGACATTGGTCTGTAATTTTCCTTCTTTGTGTTGTCTCTCCCTGCTTTCGGTATCAGGGTGACATGTGCCTCGTAAAAAGCTGTTTGGGGGTGTTGCTGTTTCTTCTATTTCCTGGAAGAGCTTGAACAGGACTGGCCGTAGGTCCTCCTTAAAGGTTTGGTAGAATTCGCTAGTGAACCCATCTGGACCTGGGCTTTTGTGTTTGGGCAGACTTTTAATTAATTACTGTTTCAATTTCCTTGATGGTGATAAGCTTATTCAGGTATTGGAGGTCTTCTTGTTTCAAACGTGGGAGGTTATAGGACTTCAGAAATCTATCCATTTCTTCTAGGTCCTCATGTTTTGTGGCATACAGGTTCTCAAAGCTACCTCTGATGATCTTTTGGATTTCTGTTTTGTCTGTTGTGATGTCACCATTTTCATTTCTGATTCTGTTTATTTGGGTTCTCTCTTTCCCTGTCCTTACAAGTCTTGCCAGTGACTTGTCGATCTTGTTTAATTTTTCAAAGAACCAGCTCTTGGTTTCATTAATCTTCCGGATTGTTTTTTTTTGTTTCCAGCTCGTTGATTTCCTCCCTAAGTTTTATTATTTCCTTCCTTCTGCCTGGGTTGGGCTTCTTTATTTGGTCTTTTTCTAATATTTTCAGCTGTGAGGTCAAGTTATTTATGTGGGCCCTTACTTCTTTCCTGATGAATTCTTGCAGAGCTATGAACTTCCCTCTTAACACAGCTTTTGCTGTGTCTCACAAGTTCTGATAGTTGGTATCTTCATTGTCATTTGTTTCTAGGAATCTTTGGATGTCCTGTTTGATTTCTTCTATGACCCATTTGTTGTTCAGCAGTGAGCTGTTTAGTTTCCAGGTGTTTGGTTTAGCTCCCTGCTTCTGTGTACGGTTAACAACTATTTTAAGTGCATCGTGATCTGAAAGGATAGTCGAAACAATTTCAATCTAAAACCTGAGGGGTGGCTGAGTGAGAGAGGCATGGAATGCCTTCAAAGGCATCAGAAGAAATAGCTAAAAGGACAAAGAACCTCTGGCTCCGGGCACATCTCTTTGACTCCACCGTTCTCCGTGCATTAACATACGCCTCAGAAACCTGGGCCCTAAGAAAGTAGGATGAGAATGCTATTCGGGTCTCCCCGAGAGGAATCGAAAGAGCTATGCTTGGAATATCACGCCTCACTCAAGTGAGAGAAGGAATCCGGAGTTCGACCTCCGTCGCTATTCCAGAATCAGGGATGCTGTCTCGTTTGCCAAGGCATCGAAAAGCAGATGGGCTGGACATGTAATGTGATTTGGAGACAACCGCTGGACTAGAGCCATTACCTACTGAATCCCATGGGATGTCAAAATTTCACGTGGCTGCCCACCTACAAGATGGTTAGACTTCCTTATAAAGACCCTGAGAGGAACAGTTTGAGGCTCTTCATATTCCTGAATCAAACCAGATGCCATTGGCCTACATTGGGACGTGATAGGGTCCAATGGAAATGTTACTGGCGCCGCGCTCGAGCAAATCGATGAATAACAGGATTCAAGTGATCAAGTGATAAAGTGATCAAGTGTGATTTCTTCCTGGTATACACACCCCTTAATTACTAAGAAATGGCCTTCATTGTCCCTTTAACCTTTCTCAGCCTGAAATCTATATTGTCAGATACGAGTATAGCCACACCCGCCTTTTTTAGAGGTTTTGTTTGCATGGAGAATGGTCTTCCATCCTTTGACTTTGAGTCTGTGTTAGCTCTGGTTATTCAGATGTGTTTCTTTTTAGGCAGTAGAATGTTGGATTCAGATTTTTAATCCATTTTGCCACCCTGTGTCTCTTAATTGGTGCATTTAGACCATTGACGTTGAGAGAGATTATTGTCATTGGATTTTGTGCCATCTTTCTGTTTAAACTTGTGGTTTTGGGTTGTTTTATTTTACATTATACCCTTCAATCCTTCTTTTAGAGTTGGTTTTGAGTCTATGAATTTCCTGAGTTGTTATTTATCCACGAAGTTGTGTATCTTTCCTTCACATCTGAAAGTAAGTCTAGCTGGGTAAAGAATTCTTGGTGAGGCCTGAAGTTCGTTGAGTCTTTTCACAATATCCCACCATTGTTTTCAGGCTTGGAGTGTTTCATCTGAGAAGTCTGCTGTAAATCTCAGGGATGCTCCTTTGTATGTGATTTCCTTCTTTGATCTTGCTGCTTTCAGTATTCTATCTCTATCGTTTTTGTCATTTTAATAAGTATGTGTCTTGGAGTATTCTTATTGTGGTTTCTTTTAGCTGGTATCCTTCGGACCTCCTGTATCTGGGAGCATGCTTTCTTCAGTTCAGGGAACTTCTCAGCGATGATGGCTTTGACAGTTTCTTCATCAGGGTTTTCTTCTTGCCCTTCTGGGACCCCAATGATGCGTATGTTATTCCTTTTGGCTTCATCCCGATTTTCTCTGGTAGTCTGTTCATTGATTGTGAGTCTTTTTTCCATCTTCTGGTGTTGTCTACAGAATCTCTGAAGCTCGTCTTCGAGATCACTAATTCTTTCTTTAGTAGCTGTTACTCTGTTTTGGAGGCCTTCCCCTGTGTTTTTCAGTTCACTTACCTCATTTTTAATAACTGTCATTTCTGCTTATACTTTGGTCTGAAATTGACTCAGTTCTGCTTTCATGTCCTCCTGCATTTTATTGACTTTGTATTCCATTGTTTCTTTGAGTTCCTTGTGCATCTTTAACAGTTGCTTCTGAAATTCCCTTTCAGAGAGTTTATGTAGCTCATCGTTATTGCTCAACTCATCTGTGTTAGTGACTTCAATCATAGAGCTTGAAGGACTTCTGTGCTGCTTCACCATATGACGATCATAGGTTGAAAATGTGTGTTCTGGATGACTAGTCACTAGAGTTAGGAGGTGCCTAAATTACTTTGTAGCTAGGGATGTATAGCAAAGAGTGTAGGGGCAAATGTTCAGTGGTATTTCAGATAGATAGACAATACTTCAGCGGGCTCGCTAGGGTGCCCGAGCTATTTTGAATTTTGGGGTATCGGTGGGTGGTTCCAGAGTCAGGGGTCGGGGTGGGGGTAGTGCAGTGGAAGTTCAGAAGAAGCTGGGTGTGGCTTGGTCCCCTTCTCAAAGGTGCAGCCCTCTATCCTGGAGCAGAGGGGTTTCGGGGGTCTGCCCAACACTGGAAAGCACCTGATCGGAAGAGTGAGGGGATCTGCTGCGTGTCGGGGCTGGATGGGTAAGGTGGGAGGTCCCAGGAAGCTGGGTGGGACTTGGTCCCGCTTCTCAAAGGTGCAGCTCTCTATCCTGGAGCAGACGGGCTCGGGGCTGCTGCAGAGGGAACGCACCTGATGGGAAGAATGAGGGGATCTGCTGTGTGTCGGGGCTGAATGGCGTCAGGTGGGAGGTCCCAGGAAGCTGGGTGGGGCTTGGTCCCCTTCTCAAAAGGGGCAGCCCTCTATCCTGAAGCAGAGGGACTCGGGGCTGCCCGCAGAGGGAACGCACCTGATGGAAAGAGTGAGGGATCTGCTGTGTGTCGGTGCTGAATGGCGTCAGGTGGGAGGTCCCAGGAAGCTGGGTGGGGCTTGGTCCCGTTCTCAAAGTGCAATCCTCTATCCTGGAGCAGAGGGGCTAGCGGGCTGCCTGCCCCGGGAACGCACCTGATGGGAAGAGCGAGGGGGATCTGCTGCCATCGGGGCTGGATGGCGTCAGGTGGGAGTTTCCAGGAATCTGGGTGGGGCTAGGTCCCCTTCTCAAAGGGGCAGCCCTCTATCCTGAAGCAGAGGGACTCGGGGGCTGCCCGCAGAGGGAACGCACCTGATGGAAAGAGTGAGGGGATCTGCTGTGTGTCGGTGCTGAATGGCGTCAGGTGGGAGGTCCCAGGAAGCTGGGTGGGGCTTGGTCCCCTTCTCAAAGGTGCAGCCCTCTATCCTGGAGCAGAGGGACTCGGTGGCTGCCCTCCACGGAACGCACCTGATGGGAAGAGCGCAGGGATCTGCTGGGCGTCAGGGCTGGATGGCGTCAGGTATGAGGTCCCAGGAAGCTGGGTGGGGCTTGGTCCACTTCTCTAGGTGCAGCCCTCTATCCTGCAGCAGAGGGGCCCGGGGCTGTCCGCCCCAGAAACGCACCTGATATGAAGAGCGAGGGGATCTGCTGGGCGTCGGGGCTGGATGGCGTCAGGTGGGAGGTCCCAGGAAGCTGGGTGGGGCTTGGTCCCCTTCTCAAAGGTGCAGTCTTCTATCCTGGAGCAGAGGGGCCTCGGGGGCTGCCCGCCCCGGAACCCACCTCTTGGGAAGAGCGAAGTGATCTGCTGGGCGGCCGGGCTGGATTGCTTCAGGTGGGAGGTCCCAGGAAGCTGGGTGGGGCTTGGTCTCCTTCTCAAAAGTGCAGCCCTCTATCCTGTAGCAGAGGGGCTGGGGGCTGCCTGCCGGGGGGAAAGCACCTGATGGGAAGAGCGAGTCAATTTGCTGGGCATTGGGGCTGGATGGCGTCAGGTGGGAGGTCCCAGGAACCTGGGTGGGGCTTGGTCCCCTTCTCAAAGGTGCAGTCTTCTATCCTGGAGCAGAGGGCGGGGACTGCCCGCCCCGGGAAAGCACATGATGAGAAGAGCGACCGGGGATCTGCTGGGGTCAGGGCTGGATGGCATCAGGTTGGAGGTCACAGGAAGCTTGGGGGGTTGGTCCCTTCTCGAAGGTGCAGCCCTCTATCCTGGAGCAGAGGGGCTCGGTGTCTGCCCGCTGCGGGAACATACATGATGGGAAGAGAGAGGGATCTGCTGGGCGTCGGGGCTGGATGGCATCAGGTGGGAGGTACCAGGAAGCTGGGTGGGGATTGGTCCCCTTCTCAAAGGTGCAGTCCTCTATCCTGGAGCAGAGGGGCTCGGTGCTGCCCAACACTGGAACGCACTTGATGGGAAGAGCGAAGGGATATGCAAGGCATCGGGCTGGATGGCGTCACCTGATGGGAAGAGGAGGGGATCTGCTGGGCTTCGGGGCTGGACGGTGTCAGGTGGGAGGTCCCAGGAAGCTGGGTGGGGCTTGGTCCCCTTCTCAAAGGTGAAGCCCTCTATCCTGGAGAGGAGGAGCTAGGGGGCTGCCAGTCCCGGGAACGCATATGACGGGAAGAGCAAGGGATCTTTGGGGGTCAGGGCTGGATGGCATCAGGTGGGAGGTCCCAGGAAGCTGGATGGGGCTTGGTCCACTTCTCAAAGGTACAGCCCTCTATCCTGAAGCAGAGGGGCTGGGGGCTGCCCGATGCGGAACGCACCTGATGGGAAAAGCTAGGGGATCTGCTGGGCGGCAGGACTGGATTGCTTCAGGTGGGAGGTCCCAAAAGCTGGGTGGGGCTTGGTCCCTTCTCAAAGGTGCAGCCCTCTATTTTGGAGCAGAGGCGCTTGAGGGCTGCCGGCCGCGAACGCACCTGATGGGTAGAGCGAGGGGATATGCTGGCCTTCGGGGCTGGATGGCGTCAGGAGGGTGTCCCAGGAAGCTGGGTGGGGCTTGGTCCCCTTCTCAAAGGTGCAGCCCTCTATCCTGGATCAGAGGGGCTCGGGGTTGCCCGCCACGGAAAACACCTGATGGGAAGAGCGAGGGGATCTTCTGGGCGTCGGGGCTGGATGGTTTCAGGTGGGAGGTCTGAGGAAGCTGGGTGGGGCTTGGTCCCCTTCTCAAAGTTGCAGTCTTCTATCCTGGAGCAGAGGGGCCGGGGACTGCCTGCCGTGGGAACGCACCTGATGAGAAAAGCGAGGGGATCTGCTGGGCGTCGGGGCTGGATGGCGTCAGGTTGGAGGTCACAGGAAGCTGGTGGGGGGGGGTTGGTCCCCTTCTCAAAGGTGCAGCCCTCTATCCTGGAGCAGAGGAGCTCGGGTACTGCCCACTGCAGGAACACACCTGATATGAAGAGCGAGGGGATCTGCTGGGCGTCGGGGCTGGATGGCGTCAGGTGGGAGGTCCCAGGAACCTGGTGGGTTTGGTCCCCTCTCAAAGGTTCAGGCCTCTAACCTGGAGCAGATGGGCTGGGGCTGCCTGCCGGGGGAACGCACCTGATTGGTAGAGCTAGGGGATATGCTGGCCTTCGGGGCTGGATGGCGTCAGGAGGGTGGTCCCAGGAAGCTGTGTGGGGCTTGTTCCCCTTCTCAAAGGTGCAGCCCTCTATCCTGGATCAGAGGGGCTCGGGGATGCCCGCGGGGGAAAGCACCTGATGGGATGAGCGAGGGGATCTGCTGGCCGTCTGTGCTGGATGGTTTCAGGTGGGTGGTCCCAGGAAGCTGGGTGGGGCTTGGTCCCCTTCTCAAAGTTCCAGCCCTCTATCCTGGAGCAGAGGGGCTTGGGGGGTTGCCTGCCGCAGGAATGCACCTGATGGGAGGAGCGAAGGGATCTGCTGGGCGTCCGGGCTGGATGGCGTCAGGTGGGAGGACCCAGGAAGCTGGTTGGGGCTTGGTCCCCCTTCTCAAAGTGCAGCCCTCTGTGCTGGTGCAGAGTGGCGGGGACTGCCCGCCCGGGAACGCACATGATGGGAAGAATGAGTGGATCTGCTGGGCCTCTGGGCTGTATGGCGTTCAGGTGGGAGGTGCCAGGAAGCTGGGAGGGGCTTGGTCCCCTTCACAAAGGTGCAGCCCTCTATCCTGGAGCAGTTGGGCTTGGGGACTGCTGGCCACAAAACGCACCTGATATGAAGTGCGAGGGATCTGCTGGGCGTCGGGGCTGGATGGCGTCAGGTGGGAGGTCCTAGGAAGCTGGGTGGGGCTTGGTCCCCTTCTCAAAGGTGCAGTCTTCTATCCTGGAATAGAGGGCCTCAGGGCTGCCCGCCAGGGAACACACCCAATGGGAAGAGGGAGGGATCTGTTGGCAGTTAGGGCTGGATGGCGTCAGTTGGGTTGATCCCAGGAAGCTGGGTGGGGCTTGTTCCCCTTCTCAAGGTGCAGCCCTCTAACCTGGAGCAGATGGGCTCGGGGCTTCCCACCGCGGGAAGTACCTGATGGGAAGAGCGAGGGGATCTGCTGGGCGTCGGGGCTGGATGGCGTCAGGTGAGGTCCCAGGAACCTGGGTGGGGTTTGTTCCCCTTCTCAAAGGTGCAGCCCTCTATCCTGGAGCAAAGGGGCTCAGGGGCTGCCCGCCATGCGAAGCACCTGATGGGAAAAGCGAGGGGATCTGCTGGGCATCCGGGCTGCATGGTGTCTGGTGGGAGGTCCCAGTAAGCTGGGTGGATTTGGTCCCCTTCTCAAAGGTGCAGCCCGCTATCCTGGAGCAGAGGAGCTTGGGGGCTGCCCAACACTGGAATGCACCTGATGGGAAGAGTGAGGGGATATGCTGGGCGTAGAGTCTGGATGGCAACAGGTGGGAGGTTAGAGGAGGCTGGGTGGGGTTTGGTCCCCTTCTCAAAGGTGCAGCCTTCTATCCTGGAGCAGAGGGTGTTGGGGGCTGCCCGCCACGGGAACACACTTGATGGGACGAGCGAGGGATCTGCTGGGCGTCAGTCCTGGGTGTCTTCAGGTGTAGGTCCCAGGAAGTCTGGGTGGGGCTTGGTACCCTTCTCAAAGGTGCAGCCCTATTTCCTGGAGCAGTGGGGTTCAGGGGCTGCCCGCTGCAGGAACGCACCTGACTGGAAGACCAAAGGTATCTACTGGGCATTGGGGCTGGATGGCGTCAGGTTGGAGGTCCCAGGAAGCTGTGGGGGCGGCGGGAGGCTTGGTCCCCTTCTCAAAGGTGCAGCCCTCTATCCTGGAGCAGAGGGGCTCGGTGGCTGCCCGCTGCTGGGAACACACTCTTCTCTGCGGGAAGAGAGAGGGGATCTGCTGGGCGTCCGGGCTGGATGGTGTCAGGTGGGAGGTCCCAGGAAGCTGGGTGGGGCTTGTTCCCTTTCTCAAGGTGCAGTCTTCTATCCTGGAGCAGTGGGCCTCAGGGCTGCCCGCTGTGGGAAAGCACCTGATGGGAAGAGTGAGGAGATCTGCTGGCCGTTGGGGCTGGATGGCGTTAGTTGGGTGGTCCCAGGAAGCTCGGCGGGGGCTTGTTACCCTTCTCAAAGGTGCAGTCCTCTATCCTGGAGCAAATGGGCTCAGTGTTGCCAGCCGTGGGAACGCACCTGATGGGAAGAGCGAGGGGATCTGCTGGGCGTCAGGGCTGGATTGCTTCAGGTGGAAGGTCCCAGGAAGCTGGGTGGGGGCATGGTCCCCTTCTCAAAAGTGCAGCCCTCTATCCTGGAGCAGAGGGCTCGGGGCTGCCCGCCGCAGGAAAGTACCTGATGGGAAGAGCGAGTTGATTTGTGGGCGTCGGGGCTGGATGGAGTCAGGTGGGAGGTCCCAGGAAGCTGGGTGGGGCTTGGTCCCCTTCTCAAAGGTGCAGTCTTCTATCCTGGAGCAGAGGGGCCTGGGACTGCCCGCAAGGAACACACCACACATGATGGGAAGAACGGGGGGATCTGCTGGGCGTCGGGGCTGGATGGAGTCAGGTGGGAGTTCCCAGGAAGCTGGGAGGGGGCTTGGTCCCCTTCTCAAAGGTGCAGCCCTCTATTCGGAGCAGAGGGGCTCGGGGACTGCCCACCGCAGGAACACACCTGATATGAGAGCAAGGGGATCTGCTGGGCGTCGGGGCTAGATGGAGTCAGGTGGGAGGTCCCAGGAAGCTGGGTGGGGCTTGTTCCCCTTTTCAAAGGTGCAGTCTTCTATCCTGGAGCAAATGGGCTCGGGGCTGCCCGTCACGGAACGCACCTGATGGGAAGAGCGAGGGGATCTGCTGGCCATTGGGGCTGGGTGGCATCAGTTGGGTGATCCCAGGAAGCTGGGTGGGGCTTGTTCCCTTCTCAAAGGTGCAGCCCTCTATCCTGGAGCAGAGGGGCTCGGGGGCTGCCAGCTGCAGGGAAGCACCTGATGGGGAGAGCAAGGGGATCTGCTGGGCGTCTGGGCTGGATGGCGTCAAGTGGGAGGTCCCAGGAAGCTGGGTGGGGCTTGGTCCCCTTCTCAAAAAGTGCAGCCCTCTATCCTGGAGAGGAGGGAATCGGGGGCTTTCTGCCGAGGGAACGCACCTGATGGGAGGAGCGAGGTGATCTGCTGGGCATTGGGGCTGGTTGTCGTCAGGTGGGAGGTACCTGGAAGCTGGGTGGGGCTTGGTCCCCTTCTCAAACGTGCAACTCTGTATCCTGGATCAGAGGGTCTCGTGGGCTGCCCGCCTCGGGAATACACCTGATTGGAAGAGGGAGGTGATCTGCTGGGCCCCAACAAGGGTTTTTGAGCCTCAGGGAGCCCACCCTGGAGCTGGCTGTATAGGTACAGCCACATTCAGGTATCTCAGAGACACTCAGAGCTTTGGGAGATCCTTCTATGACCTTCACTCTCTTGTTCAAGGTCCCATGTAAGACTGATATTTCTAGCGACAGGCTGACTGCCAGCCACTGCTCTAGTTCAATAGAGAGATCCAGGCACACAGGGACTTGTGTATTTGGTGTCAGAGGCTGTGCAGGGCCCTGGGAGACAGAGTGGGCTGGTCCAAAGTGTCTGGGGAGAGAGAGAGTGCAGGGAGGGTCCTGTGAGGGAGATGATGGCAGAGCAGAGGGAAGTCTGCTGTTGTCTGACCCCACCCAAGGGCCCAGTCAGCAGTATTTACCATTTTAGTTGATGAATTTTCTCATTGTGTCAAAATGAGTAAATGCTGCAATACTCAGATGCCCTGTACTAGACCTCAGGATTGTCACCATGAAGATATTATCTTCACTTTATTCCTGAAGTATGTTAAATATTAAAATTATTTACAAATTGCAAATATGCTGTAGAAATTATAGTGCTGCATATCTATTGGAGTTAATAAAGAACTTTTTTTTACTTACAAGGAAAGGAATATGTGACTGAGTATAGGAAGTTTTGATTACTGTTTACTTTCCCTCAGATGATCGGAGAGAGAGGGAATGAGGGATAAAGTCAGAGAGAGTGACAGAGAGAGTGAGAGAGACACTGAGAGAGATACAGAAAGACAGAGTGAGAGAGAGTCAGAGAGAGACAGACGGGAAGTGCATCAGAGTGAGAGAGACAGAGGGAGGGACTGAGAGACAGAGACAGAGATAGAGAGAAAGAGAGAAAGCACAATGCATGCAGAGGTACATGGGCTTAAGTGGAATGGAGAGAGCCTCAGTCAATGTCCCAGCATTGAAGTAGGAAAGTTCACATCTAAAGGGAGATGTGAGTGACATGTGCTTAGGCACCATGTACACAGGCGGCAACACACATGTGCAGGCAACTCAGGTGCTCTGGAAGCACATGTCAGGAGCTTCCTTTGTTCCATCGGCTTCCACAGGGGTCTCCAAGCTGGCCCATTGTTGGGGGGTTGCCACCAGGGTCCCCAACAGTGCCAGGAAGCGAGGTCCCTTCTACCTCCGAAGCCGGCAGGGAATGGATGAAGACTCAGGAATCTGATGCAGTTTTAAAAGGCTTTACTTATCACAGGTCCAGGATACAAATCAGCAATAGGAAAACCCGGTGCTTAGGATTCCTGGCTAGAACCCCAGCCATGGGTAGGCCAAGATGGTGGCCACCACACGTAAAGGCCCTGTAGAGAGGAGACAAAGACAAAACTCCCAAGAAGAGTGCAATCCCCAAAAGAGAGCCTAAAAAGAGAGAGACAACAAGAGAGGAAGCAGCCTAGTTTTATACCCCCTGCAACTCAGACCTCCCACTATTATGGGAAGCAGGGAGGGTCAAATGCCCTCAGGTGATTTCTCCCAGCTCCTCACCCTTTCATATGCTAATGTCTTGAGCCAAGATCTACCTGGAAATGCCTTTATAAGGTAGAGAAGGGGGTTTCTGATATGGCTTGTCTCTGTACCAAAGACTATACTAATGCCAGTTAAATATTTCTCCAAGCCTTCACAAGAGTCTCGTTTACTTCACAGTAGTTTTGTATTTTAGTTGCCTTTGAGTTATCAGGGAGCCATGCTTGCTTGCTTGGAGGCAAACAGCATTTTCTCTGGGCCAGGCAAATATGCAGGTAAGATCTAGCTAGTCCCAAGATGATTGTGGTAGCATGAGAGAATATTTATATCAGCCAGTACAGAATACATGGTCAGATAAACTGCCACATTTAAACTACCCCCTATCTACAAAGTGATCTGGAGGAGGCAATCCAGGGCAGAGGCAGAGGCTTTTAGGAGTCCTGCAATAGCCCATGCGGACTTTCTACCTAGGTCATAGTCCTTGGCTCAGGTGACTGCCAAGGGAAGAGTTGGGAACAATTGATCTTTTGATATCCATTGCTGGCCTTTGTTTCTGCTAGAGTTTGGCTCCAAGGGGCATTCAGCCTTCTCTAGGCAGCAGTGACACCAGGAAAAGGCCTTATTGGGTCATAGTTCCTATGTCCAGAAGTGTGGTTCAGTAGCCTTAGACTAGCTGGTATTTTTTCATTCTAAGAACTCACTTTCTTGGGTGGGTCCCTTTCCCTATTTGCCTGCTGGACCATCACTGGACGCTGCCCAACAGAAGCAGAGAGTGTGACAAAGTCTTCCTGCCCATAGTGGGGATGAAGGACTCAGAGTCACAACCACAGAGAAGGTTCCCATGGGGTCATCTGAGAGCTGAGGGGCAGGTCAGTCCCTGATCTCCACAGAAAGATGATTCATCTGTTCAAGAGCAACGTTTCCTCAGGGCCGAGTCCTCAGAGCCTCCTGGGGGCCTGCACCCCCTGAAGTACACCCTGCTTCATCCTGCAGGTGGTTTGTGTCTGGGCCCATAGGGCCTTCCCCTCACTGTGGTTCTCGCACAGTAGTATAGGGCCATGTCCTCCACCTTCAGGCTGCTCATTTATAGAGTGTGTTCTTGCTGTTGTCTCTGGAGATGGTGAATAAGCCCTTCACAGACTTGATGTACTATGTATCACCACCAGTATTAATGCGTGAGACCCACTCCAAGCCCTTCCCTAGAGCCTGCAGGACCCAGCTCATTGCATAGTTGCTAAAGGTGAATCCAGAGGCTGCACAGGAGAGTCTCAGGACCTCCCCCACCACCCAGGGCCGCACTAAGTCTCCCCCAGACTCCACCAGCTACACCTCACACTGGACCCCTGCAAACACAAAGACATCCTGGTCAGGAAAATCTCCTCACGCAGAGGATCTGACACTCCCTCACTCCCATGTTCCGTGTCCCTTGGGGCCCATGAATTACCTGCTAACACATCAGCCAGGAGCAGCCAGCTCAGCTCACACTCCATGTTAGTTCTGTATGACTTAGGAAGAGCCCTGAGAACCCCTGACCTGACTCCTCTCCTGAGACAGGACTGCGCTGGGCTGTTTTTAGCATCACAGGAGAGGCTCATTTGCATGTCCTCCTTTTCTATTTAAAGTTTGGTTTGAACATAAAGAGAGGGTCGGGCTCTGTAGCAGGTGTGGTGACCTGGGTGTGCTTTGTAACCTGGAAAATATTCAGAAAACTATCATCTTACGGCATCAATAAGTGATAATCAATTTAAAAGATAAGTATTCTCATATATATTTTGGGATAAATCATCCAAGTTCAAAATTTCACTTCTATTATGTAGATATACAGAAACAAAGCAAAGCTGAGATGGTTTTACAGTGTGCTGATAGCCCATATTTGTAAGAAAAGGCCCCAGCATTTAGACAAGAGTATCCATGACACCCCAGCGAACAGGGCACTTGGCATGTAGAGGGAGTTCAGGACTCAGGGAATTGACTTGTATGTGATTTACTGGGTCTCTCCCAGCTGTGCTTATTACCTGCTAATCAATAGGCACTGATCTATGAGTCACTCCGACCATAGTGAGGCATCACCCCAAAACCAAACACTGAAACCCAAATGCAGAACAATGGGCTGTGAGATGTCAAGGAAGGCTCCCTGCAGTGGTAACATGTTGTGATTATTTTAAATTTTGGGGTAGCCTGAAGCCTGTTGAGTCCAGGGTCCTGGAAGTGCCTGGGGTGTGACTCCTCACAGCTGCCCTGGTCACTGCAAGCATTTGATTAGGATAAAAATCCCAGCAGGCCCTGCCCTACACACAATACTGACTGTCAGAGTATTTATGTTTCAGGAGCACTGACTTAGATGGACACCTGTGAAGTGTCCATCATACCTGAAGTGGTGGACATATCCTTCTCTTCAGTACTTCCTCTGGCCCATGTTATTTTTCCCTCCATGCCTCACCCCTCCCTTATGCTCCCAGCAATGCATCCTGTGTGTTTGGGTCAGTAGAGATGAACTGAAATCTGCCCCTACATGGAATTATTGTTTGTTTATACATGCCACGGGGAGTCCTGGATTACTCTCAGTCCTGATCCTTTACAAATAAGGCCACATTAGCATTGTAGAAGTATAGAACTGAATAAAGTTTGTTCTATATTTTTTACAGTCATACCAGCAAAAAGAAAACTATAAAATCTGAAAAGTTTCAATTAGTTTCTAACCTCTCGGGGAGTGAAGTCCCGGGGTTCCCTCAGAGCAGACACACAGCGAGGCAGGTACTGTGAGTGTCCAACTTACTGGCCTTGTGTCCAGCAAAGGCTGTAGCAGGTCCGCACTGTCCTCCCTGTCCTCCCCTGCAGCTGTTTCAGGCATCACAACCCAATGTGCTGAGAAAGTCCAACAGCCCAGAGGGCAGCGACAGGGGTCGGTGTGGAGGGCCTGAGGTAGCAGCTGAGGGAGCAGAGCCTGAGCACGTCTGTGAACAAGCCTCAGGTGACTCAGCTAAGGGACTCCCTTTCTCCAGACGGGACTGTGGGGCGTTGGCTGGGCTGTCAGGGCTTCTGGGAGTACAGGACCTTCTCTGCGTCACAGAATGAGAGTTCCCTGCACTCAGCAGTGGCAGATCAGAGATGCAGGGGTCCAGTTCACCAACATGAAAGCTCTCATCTCCTCTCCTCTTGGATGTATTCTGTAATCGAGCCTTCACATTATGGAGAATTACCTTTTTCTTGCAGTTTTTTCATTTTTCATGGATCCTTTTTAAAAATCCCACATAATGTACCCAGCAATCTTTTAATTGCTTCCAATGAATTGCGTCATAATTGTGTAAAGGGAAGAATGTGTGTGTGAGTTTCCTTCACAGGATCCTGTTTGCTTCAATATTTCTGATTGCACATTAAAAGACCAAAAGCAAATTATGGGGCGGAGCGATAGCCCAGCGGGCAGGGCATTTGCCTTGCGTGGCCGGCCTGTGCCGGCCCAGGTTCGATCCCGGCATCCCATATGGTTCCCGAGCACCGCCAGGAGTAATCCTGAGTGCAGAGCCAGGAGTAACCCCCTGAGCATCGCCGGGTGTAACCCAAAAAAAAAGCAAAAAAAAACAAAACAAAAGCAAATTAATATTCATTACATGAGCAAGCTCACTGTTGGTTCTCATAATGTAAACATTTTCTAATCCATTTTTATTTTCATGTCATGTAGACTTTAGGACTTCTTGCTTGATGTAGAATTTATAACTTTTCTTGCTGTAGTACATATGGACAGGGAAATATAAATAAGAAGGACAATAAAGAATCATGTTTGACCAGTGGCCTATATCAAGACTGGAAACAACCAGTGCTGGCTGTGATGTCATCCAAAGCAAACATGGTTTCATGGCTGCTTGGAAATATTGTCGGATTCAATATCTGTGAAAAGCACTAGCAGATTTCTCTGATAATTGAAAATAGAGTGTCCATAATTACCAGTGATTCCACTCTTGATATTGACATGCAAACACGAAAACATCAACTGGAGGAGATGTACGTAAACATAGGCTCAATACAGTTTTGGGAAGCCACTGGGGTTCCCAACAGTGCAGGGAAGCGAGTTCCCTTCTACCTCCGAAGCAGGCGGGGAATGGGTGAAAACTCAGAAATCCGGCACAGGTTTTAAAATGCTTTACTTATCACAGGTTCAGTAATACAAATCAGCAATAGGAAAAACCCTGTGCTTGGAATTCCCGGCTAGAACCCCAGCCAAGTGTAGGCCAAGATGGTGGCCACCACGTGTTAAGGCCCTGTAAAGAGGAGACAAAGACAAGACTCCCAAGAAGAGTGCGAGACCACAAAGAGAGAGCCCAAAAAGAGAGCACAAAAGAGGAAGCAGGCTAGTTTTATCCCCCTGCAAATCAGTCCTCCCACTTTTATGGGAAGCAGGCAGGGTCAAATGCCCTCAGGTGATTTCTCCCAGCTCCTCACCTAAGCCCTTTTAGATGCTAATGTTTTGAGTCAAGATCTGCCTGGAAATGCCTTTATAGGGTAGAGAAGAGGGTTTCTGATATGGCTTGTCTCTGTACCAAAGACTATACTAATGCCAGTTAAATATTTCTCCAAGCCTTCACAAGAGTCTTTACTTCACAGTAGATTTGTATTTTAGTTGCTTTTGAGTTATCAGGGAGCCATGCTTGCTTGCTTGGAGGCAAACAGCATTTCTCTCTGGTCTAATTACTTAGAGATCCAACGTGGCCAGGCAAATATGCTGTTAAGATCTAGCTAGACCCACGATGATTGTGGTAGCATGAGAGAATATTTATACCAGCCAGTACAGAATATACGGTCAGATAAACTGCACACTTAAACTACCCCCCCATCTACGAAGTGACCTGTAGGAGGCAATCCAGGGCATATGCAGAGGTTCTAGGAGTCCTGCAACATTGCAGCATCTGTAGAGTGGCCTGGACTGGAGACAATCCTAATGTTTTAGACAGTTTCATGATAAGAAGTTGTGGTTGTAGATGCATGGGCTGCTATGCATTTATAGGGAAGGGAACTATCACACTTTATTGATACATGGGTGTAAGTGCAAAGGATCAGATGAAGTGAAGTACATCTGAGAAAAAAAGGATAAATTCAGAGAATGTCAGTCTTCTATGGTTCATGTGCACAAAGAGTCAGAGTGGACTGGACCCATGGTAACAGCCCCTGCACCCTAACCACACTCTGTGGGTCCCCAAGTTGGTTGGGGGCTGAGATCACTGGGAAGAAGAGACCGAGCACAGGAAGCACAGCAGAGTGTGGGGGGGTCTGTGAGGATTTGGGCTGAGAGAAGTGCAGTGAGAGTGTAACCCACACGCATCAACACTTAGACTATTGTCATCGTATTCCCACAATTAAAATAACAAAGATAAAAGGGGAAAACTCTCCTTTCTGTGAAAAGCAGTGATCTTTTTTGGAAGGAAAATTGACGACCCTTTCCCTAAGGGACGTGACTGTCCCTAGTGGGATCTGGACAGGAAGAGCAATTAGCAGATAGACACAAGAAGGTAAGTAATGGGATGGGTGGGCCCAGCTGCGCTGGCAGGGGCGGTCTTGGGGCTCCAGGACCTTGTGTGGCTCGTCAAGGCTGCTCAGTGTCCTCCACATCCATGGCCAAGTTCCGCAGTCCCAGTGCAGCTGTGACTGTAGTCCAGTCCCAAACACCTGGCCCTTATCCTCAGAATGGAGCCCTGGGGACACTGAGGCAGGAGGCTGGTTGTCAGCCCTACACTCCAACCACTCTGTGACTGCCGGGGTGGGAGCAGGGCATGGTGTGTGTGGGGGGGGGTGTCCAGTCCTGAGGCTCTCTGGGAAAGTCACCTTTGTTGCAGGGGAGAGGAAACTCGGGTCTGTGCCCATTCAGTTTGTGGGTGCAGGAGCTGGTTGAACAAAAAGGAAGAATAATCAATAGCTAAACTTTATATATTTGATGTATTCAATTTAGTACACGTTTCAATTAAAAAGACAAGAAAATGATCCACCATAAAGAGAGGGGAAAAGAATAAAGTTTAAAGGGAAGGAGAAAGAGAGAGAGAGAGAGAGAGAGAGAGAGAGAGAGAAAGGAAAGCAATCCCTTACAGTCCTCTCTCTACCTGCCCCTGTAGTCAGGGGAGCAGAGCGTCCCCTGGGAGTCACACGCACCTCTGCATCTCCCTCTGTCTCCTCAGCAGGTTTGTGTCTGGGCCCACAGGGACTTGCCCTCACTGTGTATTTTATTGCACAAAAATACACGGCTGTGTCCTCAGTGACTGAGTTGCTCAGTTTTAAGTAAACTTCATTCTTGGAGGTGTCCCTGGATATGCTGAGTTAGGGACTGAAGACTTGGCTTATTGTTTGCACCTCCATGGCTCCATGCAACACAAACCCAATCCAGCCCCTTTCCATGGGCCTGGCGGACCCAATGTATACTATAACTATTTAGGAGAATCCAGAGACAGTACAGGTGAGGGACAGAGTCTTCGAGGAGGTCACCAGGCTGGGTCCCGACTCCTGAAGCTGTACCTGGGACAGGACACCTGGGGACAGACACCCACAGTGATTCACGGCTCAGAGGCCCCATCCCCACCTTTGAGCCTCTGTCCAGCTGATACTCACACCGGGAGCTGCCACCTGAAAGAGGAGGAACCAGCACTGATGCACGTTCCTGCCCACGAGGTCCATGATCTCAGACTCTGTGTCAGGGGAGAGGGAACCCGAGTTGGGGTGAATGTGCACATGGTTTTAATCCTGGGTCCCAAGTGCAGATTTGCATGGGGGAGCCTTTGTGGAGAAGGGAGGGGGCTTGGAGGAGGCTGGTGTCTGGGCTCCCCAGGGAGGAGGTGATGATTGTGTCTCAGAGCACTCAGGCCTCTCCCTGAGGCCTAGTCAGACCTGGGCCTTTTCCTCCAGCACAGAAAACGTGCTGAGGAGCTCAGAGGAAACAGGAATTGCTCAGGAGAAACGGCATCTGTAAAGAGAGTCCCCGTGTCTCAGGTTCCTAATGATACCAGGCTCCTGCCCTCCATGTCCCTTTGTGTCCGCTCTTGTTCTCCCTCAGTGTGTGAAAACCTGGCCCCTAACAGTTTAATTGTTGCAGTGAATCCTGACTGGGTCCAGTACACTTGTCACTTGCCTCTTGTCTTCCAGTTGTTCATTGATTTGCTGAAGTGGGTGGCAGTAATGTCTCCATTCCTTGGGAATGAGGTCCATTATTGTTACTTTTTTTAGCACATTGTATGCACCACGGGTAGCTTGCCAGGCTCTGCCGTGGCTCTTGGTTCACCCCAGGGGGCCCAGTCTTTTCTATATCAGACCATCAACCATCCAAGAACCAAGGGGCAGAGCCCTAGGTGTAGACAAGCCTGTCTCCTGTCTGCCACCTGCCAATGTTGCCGGGCACCACTGCCACACCTGCAACTCCTCGAGGGTTGTAATTGTTGCAGTGAATCCTGACTGGGTCAGTCCATTTCCATAAAATTTCACCGAGTTTATTCACTCGTTTAACTTGCATGAAAATTCCTTCCTCTTGTGCAGCTCCACTCATAATAGTCAATGTGGTTATGAGGTGGGTTTGTTCATTCTCGCTGGTGATGGCTTTTTGTTGGGACAAGGAACAGTCTCTGCCCAGGTGACCTACCTGATGTGGTTGGCCTTGCTAGGAGCACCTGCTCTCTCCCATGCTTAACTCAGCACCCATTTGATGCCCTATGAACCACAGGACCCTGTTCTTGGGGATCACGATTGAGTTATATCAGCTCCTGTCATGCACCGTAAAGAACTAATTCAGTTTCCTCAATCCGCAAATTGGTTGCATGGAACTTGGACTTATTTATCAGTGGTGCTCTCCAGAACAGAAATAATGTGTAGGTGTGGTGCTTTTCAGAACAGGAATCAAGTGTTCTGTCCTTATGATTGAGAACTTCCCATGTTGTTCTATTTATGCTGAACCTTTCCTGATAAAAAGTGTGCGAGGGCTCGTTGCTCACACATCCCGTCAATAGATATTTCATTGTTGCAGTACACTGCTGTACAGAGCCTCTACGTCTGCCCTGGATTTGCCTCCTGCAGGTCACTTTGTAGATAGGAGGAGGTCAGTTTGAATGTGGCAGTTCATCTGACCACATATTCTATTCTGGCTGGTATAAATATTCTCTCATGTTGCCACAATCATCATGGGATATTTGCCTGGCCAAGTTGGATCTCTAAGTAATTAAACCAGAGAGAAATGCTATTTGCCTCCAAGCAAGCAAGCATGACTCTCTGATAACTAAAAGACTGATATACAGAACAACCATGAAGTAAAAGATGAGACTTTTGTGAAGGCTTGGAGAAATATTTAATTGGCTATAGAATATTCTTTGATGTATTCTGTATTTGAGATATATTTTTGTATTCTGAGATATAGTTCATCTCAGAAGCTCTCCTTCACTCTACCCTGCAGGGGCACTTCCAAGGCAGATCTTGGCTCAGCAATATTAATTAATGTCTCAAAGGGCCTAGGTGAGGTACTGGGAGAAGTTACCTGAGGGGATTTGACCCCAACTGCTCTCTGTTGGAGTGGGAGGTCTGGGTTGGAGGGATATAAAAACCTAGCCTGCTTCCTCTCTCTTCTGCTCTTTCTTTGCCCCCCTTTTCTGCTGGCATCCCTCTTCGCTGTCTCATCTCTGCAGGGCCTTGATACATGGTGGCAGCCATCTGGGCCTACATGGCCGCAGTCCAGCTGGGAACCCTAAGTTTGGGGTTTTTCCTATTGCTGATTTCTATGCCAGAACCTGTGTTAAGTAAAGCATTTTGAAACTTTGATGGATTCTTTTCTTTCTCTGTCTGCCGGCTGCTGATCCCTTGCTCCTGGATTTTGTGCTGGGCACCTCAGCATTTCCCGCAAGACACTATCTGCTTTCCTGTTATCTACTGCCAAAGACAGTTGTCTTTAGTTACCTGTGTGCTTTTCAGGGAGACCCAATGCAGGTTTATGAATGTGTGTGTGGGTTTGCTTTCTTGTTCTATCAATTCAGCTCATACATATTTACCACACAGGTACATTCTGTCTTTGACTATAGTAAATTCACAGAACCCACATAATTTTGATGTTATTCTGGACTTGGTGGTTTGGCCCTTCACAGGGGCAGTGTAAGATGAGTCACTTCCTGCACCAAGTGGACAACATGATTCATCACTGTTCTATGAGCTGAGCAGACCTAATTTATATTAAAACCTATGGAGCTGGGAACACTGGGTGCAAAGACTTCCCAAGAAAGTCACAGAGACCACTCAGCACGTCACGTATCCCCATCCCAACAGCTGTCCCTCACACTGGGCACCTACAAGCACATGACGCTGTGTGGCAACTGCCATTATCAAGTCATTCTTTCCCTCACGTCCACTTACATGCTCAGGGCCTCTTGCTCTCCATCATTCATCCATGCTGCAGCAAGGAGATTCACACAGCCCCACCCCATGGTGAATGATCTGGGTTTTGTCTGGTCACAGGCTAGGGAAATCCCTCTGTTAACTATTGTGAACTGCGTTTAAGAAAACATTAAGGAAGTTTTATGTGTGATTACCCTTTGGGACTAATGAGAGGTATTATCATTAGATGAGTGCAAACAAGGAGTTATGGCTTTATCAGATACAGGTGGAAATTCTAGTCTGGAGAGCAATTAGTGGTTTATAGTTCTAGACAATAGAAATAAAATGTAGTTAGATTGTCAAGTAGAAAATCAGGCACAGCATTTTGATTTCCAGATTAGTTTATGTATTTTAGGTGATTAGATGTTGAAATAGGTGATTAGATCTTGAAATAGATGTTCAAGATGCCAGTGATTGAGTCCATGGCAGAGACATATAAGGCAAGAGCCCCACCCACTGTGACTGGTACAGCCCTGACATTTGATTTTTTATTGTGAATTCATACTTCTTATGGAGTATGTGGACCAAACATTTACATAATATGTCTTACATAAAGACAATAATTATTGTCTTTTTTTTAAGTCCGCCCAGGTATGCTGATCCAGACATGGGGCAGAGCTGCTACCGGCTCGCCCTGTGCCCAGCCGATCACAAGGCATCTGGGAGGGATGGTGGGTTCTGGCCCTGGCCTGCCAGCCCAGCAGAGCTCTCAAGAAGCCAGATGACCCCCCCCATATGACCCCCCCACTCCATGAGGGCCGCCATTTTCCACATCCGGACTCCCCTCTCGCCAGAACTCCACCCAGCAGAAGAACTGATCATAGCCCGGCTCGCACCCTGCTTGCAGCCACGAAGTTCATCAATAAATGCTTGAGATCAGAGGTGACTACAAGACTATGCCACCTGCACAGCAGAGCCTGGCAAGCTGCCCATGTAGTAACAATTATAGTCCTCATTCCCATGACCCGATGGAATGCTTTGAGGTTCTTTAAGTTCCTGGAGCACGCAGATGCCCTTGGGCTTTACTAGCATGAGACAGGACATATGAAGATGTTATTGGTGCCCACTGGAGCAAAGTGATGATGAACGGGAAGACAGTGATAAAGTGATACAGTCTTACATAAAAGTGCAAGCTACATATAAATAACATGTTACATTTAAGCCTATTTATGATTCATGGGAGTAATTGCTTCAGATGAACCCAGCTTCCCACTGTTCCACCCATGGTCTTATCACAGGAAAGAGCTGGCCCAAACCCTGAGACTCAGTTACTCTTAGCAGGGAGAATATTCTCGATGCAGAGATGAGCTTACAGGAGGCTGCAGGGGATCAGTTCCTGAGAAAAGTCTGTATAAGGTTTTGGAAGTCAGATCTCCTCAGACAACCATTTCTGCACAAACCTCACACATGGCCCCGGCATGCATTTTCATGAAGAAAACAAATGTGTTTATTTTACCAAGTTAAAAAAGTTGACATCAACATCTGGTGGACCTAGTATAGTTCAAGATGGATGTATAAAGCAAATAATTCATCTATAAAAGAAGATGATTCTCACATATTTTCTGGCATATTTAGAATATCACAGTGGTGGAGTCAAGGAGATATAATATAGCATTAGGGCACTTGCCTTTCACACAGCTGCCCAGGTTTGGTCTCCAGCAACTGGCATGGTTTTCTGAGTCCACCAGGTGCAGTCCCTTAGCACAGAGACAGGAGTAAATGCTGAGCATCAGTGGGTGCAGCTCCAAAGCAAACAAAAATTTTCAGTTATCTCCTATTTAATCTCACTCTATAACCTCATAAAGCGAATATTTAATGTACCTTAGTTGATCTTAACAAAACTGACATTATATCTGACCATTCAGTTTTCTTTGATATGACCTGCAAAAATGACTTGTGTGATAGAATTTCATTTTATTATCATTATTATCATTTTATTATCATTACTAGAATATTTGTTGAGTAAGTGATGTTGGATAGTTCGTTGTTGCCTACATAGCACGTGTACACTACATGACCCAGTGTGGTCAGGGCATGATCCATTTCACTTACAAGGCAGTAACTGATGGAGGGGTAATCCTGCACCCTCCCAAGAACATCTTTCCTTCACCAAACACAGGAAATTGCTATGGGAAAGTTGATCAGCTGCTCAACTGTAGTTTGAGCTTCCTGTCTTTTGAGTAGCAGGAGTCGCCGTCTCTATTCCTGAGCTGTCGGAGAGAGTTTCCTGGTGAGGTGTGTGTATGTTTCCACCCATTCCTCCATTCCTTCAGACCATAATTCTGTCATTGGAGGAAATGTCTTCCAGGGTAACTGCTCCCTGCTTTCATGATTCATTTTGAACTGTGGACTTTTAGACAGTGGCTGTGATTTGAGGTCATTGGCATTCCCAGTGTCACTTAAAGTTATCAACACTCATAGAGGACAGTGCAGAGGCAGAGGACAGAGTCTGACAACTCCACAATTGTAGGTAGTTGGTTAGAACCCAAGGGGACACACACAGAGTCTGTTCTTGTGCAGAGGCAAGAAGGGAGCATTGAGCAATTGATTTCAGGACTGTCCTTGTCCAGTGTCTGCCTGTGCCTTTCTGCTCTACTCACACTGACTGTCCAGGCTGGCCTTCAGCTAGGGCCTCTGCTTCTGAGTGTGCATAGACCTTCCTTGGTCAGTGCTTATGGTGCTTTCAGGAATTATCTAAGGGTCATCCTTGTTGTAGGCAGGCAGACAGGGGGCGCCACATAGCAATAAAATTCCTGAAGAAGAGATCCAGAGCCACACCTGATTGAAAGGCAGAAAGCAAACTTGACAAGACCACTATCAACAATAGATCCTGGGGGGAAGGGAAGGCCAAAAGGGAATGTGTGAAGCCCATAGGCCACTGACCTTCTAAAGGATTTAAATAACTAACCCTCCTAAGAAAGATAAATCAGCCTTCCCACCCAGCACCCAGCTCACAGAAGACCACTCCCAAAGTCCACTCCCCTTGGCAACGAGGCCCTAGCAACCGAGGTTAAAGCCCCATATGGGAGTAACTTGGGGAGAAATCTATAAAAGCCGTCCTAAACAAAGGACAGCACGCACATGCTGCCTGGGCTCACATGTTGCCTGTGTGCACATGCTGCATGGACACACATGCTGCCTAAACCCATGTGGCCCAGCACATGTGGTGCCTGAGCACGTGTGTTGCCTGCATCTCCCCTCTTGAGATGTGTACTCTCTCTTTTACTCACGCTCTCCCGCCTTTGGAGCAGCCCGCGTTCTCCCTTGAGCGCGTTACACTCTCCTTTCTTTCTCTCCCTCCCCCTCACCTAAAACCTCCTTACTAAAATCTATTTTACTTCACTGCTCATCGACTCCTGAAAATTCTTTTTCTGTGAGAAAGACAAGAACCTTAAGGCAGACCTGGGTAAGGCCTAGGACTGACTTTCCTTTCCTGCAAAGAGCAATTCCTCGCTCCAGCCTGAGTCCGTGGCTCCCCGAGAAACCTCGGGTGGTGGGGATTAACTCCCATGCCTAGAGATAAAGCGGGCATCAGGCGTGGCTTGACGGCCACCTTGTGGGCTGGTGGGGCTCAGGCCCACGCCGTGCAGGGGCTCATCGCAGACTTTATCAGTCCTTAGCCTGCCCAGCGGGTCCCGGTGGCAGAGGCGGCTGGGGGAGAAAGCGACCATCTCTCTCTCCTTCCTGCCTCACATAAGTCACCCGTGGGGTCCACCTGCAACAATCCTGACTTTTGTATTGTCAATGTTCCCCTAGAGAATGGAATAAAACACATTCTCAAATCAGATAGCACAATCCCCAATCAGGGGAAAGGTGCTTTTCATTTGTCAATTGATGGACCATTTTGATGTATTTTGCATCATTTTCCCAGGAGCAGATATGACTCATGGAGGCTGTGTAAAAAAAGAAAAGTTCATAGTGCAACTACATATGTGCCTATGTTCCCGGTAACACTGTGTATGCATGATTGATAGTCCATGAGGTGGTCACTGCTATATCTGCTTGGGCCTTCCTAGTGGACACTCATAGGAAACATGCAGATCTCTATATTTTCTCCTTATCTAGTATATACAATTGTTCCTGGTTGTCAAACCTATATATCAAGGGTAAGAACATCATGGAGTTTTATTATTTACTTACAGACAGAAAAGAATGGAGAAAATATATGGGTCAAGAAATAAAATATATTTCCAAGGAAGGAAATAGGGGAGCTCAGACCCTGTGTAAAACAAGCTTCATGCCTGAGTCCTGGAATGGAAGGAGGGAGCCTCCCCTGAGTCCTCGCCCAAGAGCCTGTCGCTGGTCCATGGTGCTGCCAGCCCTTCTGGACACATCCCAGATCCTGTGTCTGTGCTGGGTAATGCCCTTCCCTGAGCATGGGCCTCGGTGCCCTAACATCAGGATTTCACAATGACACTGACCAATTCCTAAATAGCATCTGAAGTAGAAATGTGACCAGGGTCCTTTTCATATCACGTCTCCTTCTCCACTCACCCTTGCCCAATGTCAGGATCCCAGTTCAGGACTATGGAGATACCAACATGCGCATAGGGGCGGGGCTCCAATAAACTCCTCAAGGGGTCCACCACCACCAGATTTCATCTCGGAAAAGGGCTTCTTGGTGATACACAGAATTTAAAACAAAGTGTGTAAAAGGGAGTCACCATGGGTGTACCTCCAGTCCACATACCTGCAGTGACACCAGCCCAAATTTACACATGGTTATTCCGAATCCATCTGGGAAGCTCCACTGCACAATCCTACTAGAAAATGTGAGTGACTACAGGTGTTCTCGAGAGAAGTGTCTTTCTGCTATGTTGAAAGACACACACTGAGCCTTTGCCTCAAACGAACCCTGAGCCTGTGAGCCCCGTCCTGTGTCTCAGGCCCTGACTCTCTGAGGAGGAAGTCAGGAGGGTCAGCATCCCTGTCATCTCCTCACCCAGCACAGCTGTCTCTCCTCCGGTTTCTGACACACTCAGGATGTGGTTGTCACAATGTGTCTCTCGCACAGTAATACACAGCCGAGCCTTCAGTTCTCAAATTGCTCAGTTCCATGTAGGCTGTGGCCTTGGACCTGTCTGCAGTGATGGTGACTCTGCCCTGGAACTTCTGTGCGTAGTTTGTATCACCAGTACCAGGGTATGTCCTGCCCATCCACTCAAGCCCCTGTCCTGGTGTCTGCCGCACCCAGTGCATATGTAGCTAGGGAAGTTGTATCCGGATGCCTTGCAGGAGATCTTCACTGATGTCCCAGGTTTCCTCACCTCAGCCCCTGACTGCACCAGCTGCACCTGTGAGTGCACACCTGTGGACAACAGGCAGGAGTGGATAGACTCCCCTGGATGGTCCTGGCTCCCTACTTAGTCCAGAGACTGGGACCTTTACCTGCTGCCATTGCGAGCATGAAGAGGATTTTCCACATCCAGTCCATGGTGGGGACTGTACTCTCACAGCTACCTTGAGGAAAGGGTTCGTCAGTTCTAGGATGTCCTCTGGTACAGAATGCCTGTATTGGATGCAATAGGCTTCAGTATATTTGCATATTTATTAGGGAGAAAAATTCTTAGCTGTAGCCTTGGTCCAAGTCAAGAGGCAGCAGCTGGGACCCCCAGGGTTCATTCTTATGGTCTGAGGACTAATTGTTAGTGGCATGAGACCTTACCTGTCCCTGGATGCTGAGCAGGCAGAGTGTCTCCCCTGAGAGACGGGGCTGACAGCACGTGCTCCTCACGGAGACCCTCTGAAGGCACAGCTCCCTGCACTGATATCAGTTTTGATATCAGAGTTTGATGTGAGGTTTCTTGATATCAGTTTGTTTAAAATTTTCATTAATTTTTAAATTAAGTCAAACATGTGTCCTGGTTTCTTGCTTTTGTATTTCTGTAAATACTAGCTACCATATTTTAAAATTTGTCATGAATCAATTTTGTCGTCAGCTCTCCAGTGGAGTCGAATATTAGGAAACAAGCCAGCAGAGCAGCACACAGTCCTTCCTGGAGGCATATTTCGGGGGTTTTTCTTTGAAAACAGGGAAATCTGAGATCAAACCCACCCAGCCCCTGCAAGGTTTAATTTGCTGCAACAACTTAGAAACCCTCAGAAAAGGAATGAGTGTCCCCATGGTGAGACCAACATGTCTCATAAATTTTCTTACGGGAAATATTTTTCTATCATTCTGTTATCCGTATTGTGGTGAAGCGAAATGAAACACTTTAACATGGGCTGCAGCTGTGACTGGCTGAGGGGTGGTTGGGGAAACGGAGACGACAGTGGAGGGAAGGTGATGTGATAGCGGGATTGGTGTGGAATATTGAGTGCCTATAACACACCACGTGAACATTGTATACCAAGGTTTAAAGAGAGAGAGAGAGAGTGTGTGGGGCGGGAAAGGGGGAGACTTCCTTATACTCCGCACCTGCTTCTGGGCAGACCTGGAGGCTGTGGCCCTGAGCGCATCCTGCTGCCCGGATATGCCCTGCAGGGAGGATCCTGCCGGGGTCCCAGCACTGTCCCCTCACAACTCCTGTTCCTCTGAGAAGCGTCAGTCTAGGAGAGCCGTGGAGCGCAGCGCCCTGACTTCAGGTGCTCCTGCAGACGCCATGTTTCTTTACGTTATGGTGTGTGAGACATTGGTACAGGGAGTCAGCATCACAGTGATGATGTGCGCCCACCTGCCCACCCCAACATCTGCCAGACATTTCACCACTAATCCACCTCTGAATTCCATTACCTACCTCTACTTTTTTAATCCAAGTTCAAAGTTTCATTACATGTCATACTGCCTGTCTTCCTATTTTAAGCTATATCATACAGTTTTTACTTTCTCACAGATTTGTTTTCCTAAGTTGCTGCACGCCCGATGCACTTGTGCTGTAATGGACTTCAAGGTCCAACCTTTCACAATTTTACTGTATTTGCTTTTATAGTTCTCTGTGTTTCTTTGTATTTTTATAAAGCAGTGTTTGATTCTGTATATATGGAACAACTTTTCATCCATTCATCTGCTGTAAAATATTTTGAATATTTCATACCATGCATATTATTTTATGCAATGCAGACAGGTATAATTATATATTTTCCCAATCTTTGACACACTGTGATTTATAATGCTGTCATTGATATTTTTATACATGAAGAATTCTAACATATCAAATGCCATTTTGTGTGTCAGTTTCCATACCTCAATGACCCTGGGACCCTTAGAGTATGCTCTGCCCCTGTCCTGGTAATTCAGTTCTGTAGGTCTATATATGCATGAGTTAATGTTTGTGTGACATTTCTCAGGAACAGGAATCGAATCCAGTGCTCTGTTCTCATGATTGAGACTCTCCATGTTATTCTCATAGAGGATCGACCTTTCCTGATAAAGTGCATGAGGCTCCTTGCTCACACATCCCTGTCAGCACGTTTCATCTCTCTGTTGCAGACACCCTCTGCCTTCCCGTTATCTGCTGGAAGAGTGAGTTGTCTTGACTTCCCGTGTGCTCTTCAGGGAGACCCTACGTGGGTTTATGAATCTGTGTGTGGGTTCACTTTCTCTTCCCAGCAGTTCACCTCACACATGGTTAACACACAGCTATGGCTGTCTCCATCTCTAGTCAATCCACAAAATAGCTTATTTTTGACATTGTTCTGGAGTTAGTGATTGGCCCTTCCCAGAGGCAGTATAAGATGACCTACTCCCAGTAAAACTATGGCATCAACACAGAGTCCTCACTGCTCCAGGAGCTGAGCAGAACCAGCTCCTGAGAAAACTTCTGGAACTGGGTCTATTGTGTCCAAAAGCTTCAGTGGAGAGTCTCAGAGACCCCTAAGTCTGTCATGTATCCCCAGACCCCACCAGCTGTCCCTCACACTGGGAAAGTGCAGGCCCGTGACTGTGTGTGACAACTACCATCATCAGGTTAATCTGACCTTCATGTCCCCTCACATGCTCAGCGCCTCCTGTTCTCAGGTGCATCCTATACAACAAGGAAAATCCAGGCAGGCCCAGACTTCATGTTGAGTGTCTCTGTCTGTCCTGATCACAGTGTAGGGACTACAGGGCAACCCAGAGAATCCTTACATCATGCAATGAGACCCAACCCTCTTGACTCTTCGGTATGGCAACAGCGCTGACATTTGTTGGCATCAATGAGGGGCATTGCACAAGCAGACACCAGCACAAGGCCCTGGGAGACAGAGTGGGCCAGTCCAGAGGGTCAGAGGAGAGAGCATGCAGGGAGGGTCCTGTGAGGGGGGACGATGACAGAGGAGAGGAAGGCAGCTGTTGTCTGACCACACCCAAGTGCCCAGGAGGGAATTTTGACCATTTTAGTTGATGCATTTTCTCAGGTGAAGGACGACCATAACCAATTGTGACTTTCAGACTCTTCCTTCATGGATGTCTCCTAAATATAAGTTGCTAGTGGCTTTGGGGATATTCCTTCTCACACACAATAGATGCATTCCTTTCTGCTGGGTTGTCTTAGTGGGCCCCTAAGGCTCCTATTTACAAGGAGTCACTCCTGCAGTGTTTATCCCTCTTGGTGACAAAATGCACCATGTGCAATACTGCCAAGGTCCTGTAAGTACTCAGATAACCATGGGGTGAAAACACACAAAGTAACAACATCCTGCATTCTTTATTGTTTCAGGTACTCTAGTACTATAACAAGCTCATGAGCACCTAATTCACATGAACCATATGCCAAAGGAGCTTGTAGCATTATCTTTAGGCAGGAAGTATTTTGTGTCTTGCCCATATGTATTCAAAAGATTAAGTGATATTTTCCAGAAAGTTTGGGAATATTAACTTTGGAGTATATCTGTAGTGTATAAGTTATAAATGTACAAGTTGTAGTGTATTTAAATGTATATATAATGGGATACCAGGCAATTATAAGAAAACACAAAACATTGATTATTTTCTGCACTATGACTGGCACTAGAAACTATCAGAATAAATTAAGAAATATCAGTTAGAAGGACAAATTAAATGGATCACATTCATCATTGGTACTCAGAGAGCAAGGGTCAGAATGGACAGAACCAATGACAACAGCCCCTGCACCCTAACCACACTCTGTGGGTCCCGAGAGGAGTCAGGTGGGGGCTGAGATCACTGGGAAGAAGAGGCCGAGCACAGGGAACACAGCAGATTGTGGGGGTCTGTGAGAATTTGGGCTGGGAGTAGTGCAGTAAGTGTGTGACCCACAAGCATCAGCACTCAGGCTATTGTCATTGTGTTCCATCAATGACAGTAAAGAAGGTAACGCAAAAACCCTATTTCCATGTAAAGCAATGAGGCCCTTAGCAAGGGAAATAGACCACCCCTCACCTAATGGGATAAAACCTATACCATGGACTCTGAGACAAGGAGGGGTAAAAATAATGTACTAGAAGAAGTAATAACTAAAATTTGTATACGTGGCTTATTAAATTTTATATATGCTTCAATAAAGGGAAAAAGCGGGAAAAGGAAGGAAATGGGCCCCTCCGAGGCCCCATTCCAACTTCCCCTGGAGCTCAGTCCTGTAGTCAGGTTGCAGAGTGCCCCCCTGGGGGTCACATGCACCCCTGCAGCTCCCCCTGTCTCCTCAGCAGGTTTGTGTCTGGGCTCACAGGGACTTGCCCTCACTGTGTGTCTTGTACAGGGCTGTGTCCTCAGAGACTGAGTTGCTCAGTTTTAAGTAAACTTGGTTCTTGGAGGTGTCCCTGGTGATGCTGACTCACAACTGAAGACTTGGCTTATAAGCTGTACCTCCACTACTCCAACCCAATCCAGCCCCTTTCCAGGCTAACGGAGGAACCAGTGCACACCATAGTTGATTAGAGAGAATCCAGAGATGGTACAGATGAGGGAGAGTGTCTGCGAGGGTGTCACCAGGCTGAGTCCCTACACCTGCAGCTGTACCTGGGACAGGACACCTGGGGAAAGACACCCACAGTGAGTCACGGCTCAGAGGCCCCATCCCCACCTTTGAGCCTCTGTCCAGAGAATATTCACACCTGGGAGCTGCCACCAGAAGGAGGAGGAACAAGCGCTGAAGCATGTTCCTGCCCACAAGGTCCATGATCTCAGACTCTGTGTCAGGGCAGAGGGAACCCAAGTTGGGCTGAGTGTGAACATGGTTTTAATCATGGGTTCGAAGTGCAGATTTGCATGGGGGGAGCCTTTGTGGAGAAAGAAGGGTCCACCACGGGGGAGGCTGGTGTCTGGGCTCCCCAGGGAGGAGGTGCTGACTGTGGCTCAGAGCACTCAGGCCTCTCCCTGTGGCCCTGGTCAGACCTGGGCCTCTTCCTCCAGCACAGGAAACGAGCTAAGGCGCTGTCAGAAAACGGGAATTTCTCAGGGGGCATTTTGCATCTGAGACCACTGCTTCTGAACTGAGGAACAGCTGCATTTCCCAACAATATTGGGGAGCAGGACAGGATCCCTTTCTCTCCCAAGGGGATTGGCGAATTGCAGATAGACAAAGACTCGCAAATTCAGCAAAGTGCCAAAAGGCTTTTACTCACATAAGTGTTGGCCTTACGGTCCAATATCAGGAAAGCTCCCAACTTCCAGTTCCTAGCCAGGCCCTCATCACGTGCTTGAGTTATAACCGTCAGATGAAATGAATGCTGGACCCAAAACCATGTGCACCAATCCGAGGTCAGACCCAACCAGCAAGCAGGCAGAAAGAAAGTCAAAAGGGCAGAGAGCCAAGAGGGCAGAGAGAATGGAAGGAAGCTTCTTGTTTTATATACCTCTTAGCCCCTGACCAGGTCCACACAATGGGTCTCAGTTGGGGCCAATTCTATCAGTGCATGACCTTGGTCTAGGTCATTGAAATTCTAATTCCCCAAGCAGGGTCTTGCCTACAACTCTCCTGCAGGCACTTTGTAGAGATGCAGTAATGCCATCTGAGGTGAAATACAAAAGGCATGTATATGTACGATGAATATGCTACAGCCAGGTATATATTTTTGAAAACTTCCTTGAGATCCTTATCTTTACTTCAGGGTTGTTCTGAGCACCAGCCTTTAGAATTACTGAGAGCCATGCTCGCTTGCCAGGAGGCAAACAGTATTTCTCTCTTATTTAATTATGGCTATTTTATTTAAAGGAGGGTCCCACACAGCCAGGAAAACTCAGGGAAAATTTGTCCAGTCCAATGAATCTGAACAAATTTCATAGACCATCAAGTCTTTCTTAATCAATTGAAAGACATATGCTCTTTAAATGTCAATGTCAAAAACAAAGACTGAAACTGTGATCCTTACTGTGAATCACACTATCACCCAAAGACCCAGTGACTAAATGAGGATAAAAGCAGGAAACTGACAGACAGTGACATTCACGGTTCCAAGCTGCCTGCAGGGGACTCGCACGCTTGCGCAGCAGAGCCTCATCCCAGGAGCAGGAGCACAGGGGATGGGTGATCTGTATGATAGGAAACATTTATACCAGCTAATACAGAATTCGAGGTAAGATATTCCACCATATAGAGAGTCACAGATCCAAAGTGTCTTCCTGCTCCCTATCTCCAATGTGACCTATTGGAGACAGCTCCAGGCTAGATATTGACGTTGTGGCAATGAGGCTAGAACGAGACAGAGCTGAAGAGGCAGATCTTTTCTATCCAAGGCTAGGACTGTGCCTCTGCACATTTCCCTGAAGTCCCAGGATTCTTGTTCTCACGTCCCTAACCAACTGCTCAGCTTCTTTTCTGGGCTTCAATGGATATTTGGATTCTATTCTGTGAAATTCTGCAAGAAACATATAATTAGTTTCTATTTGATTTTTCTGATATCAGAAAAGTTTCCATGATGGTCGGGTTCTGAGTTGGGAAAGGAAGGCAAGGGACAGAGGCTCCTGACAGCTGTGATCAGAGCTCAGACCTGAGGATTCTGGAGCTTCCTGGGCAACAGAGACCATGGTCTGCTCTGGACTGTGGGTGTCAATCTCAAGTCACTGGGAACCAGAATGGCAGAGACCCTTGTGTGTGCTCTGGACTTGAAGATCTGGTTGTCCAGTTGGGGACAGCAGGTGCCAGTTTGGTTCCACTCCCATGACCAGTCAGCTGTCCACTGTTCAGCTGTGAGGTGTCCTGAGATCCTAGAAACCGCTGTTAACATTGTCTTTGCTCCCAGGATGTGTAAATTTCCCAGGAACCAGTGTTAGACAAGACCCACACTGGGGCACACAATCCTTCCGACAGGTTCATTAGAGTATTTTGCTGCTTCTGTTCCCACAGGAAACCATGACCCTGGAGGAGAAACCCATCCCCTGTGCTCCTGCTCCTGGGCTGAGGCTCTGCTGCGCAAGCGTGCGAGTCCCCCTGCAGGCAGCTTGGAACCGCGAATGTCACTGTCTGTCAGTTTCCCGCTTTTATCCTCATTTAGTCACTGGATCTTTGGGTGATAGTGTGATTCACAGTAAGGATCACAGTTTCAGTCTTTGTTTTTGTCATTGACATTTAAAGAGCATATGTCTTTCAATTGATTAAGAAAGACTTGATGGTCTATTTGTTGTGAAACTAGGGACTTTGGAAGGTGAACAAGACCAAGACAGGGGTGCAGCTCCAGTGGGTCAGCATGTGAGGGGCGGGGAGGAATTTACAGTCTAGTCCCCAAACTTCTTACTCTTAGGAAGGGTGACTGGACGGAGAGAGAGAGAGAGAGAGTCTTAGAAAGAGAGAGGGACTAAGGAGACAGAGAGAGAGGAACTGAAAGAGAGACAGAGTCTGTGAGAGGGACAGAGAGAGATACAGAGACAGAGAGACAGAAAGAGATTCAGAAAGAGAGATAGAGAGGTAAAGAGAGAGATACAGAGAGGCAGGCAGACACACACACACACACAGAGCACAATGCATGCAGAGATGCGTGGGCTTCCCCAGAGTGGAGAGAGCCTCAGTCGTGTCCCAACATTGAAGTAGGAAAGTTCACATCTCAAGAGGGAGACTCGGGTGACATGTGCTAGGTACCATATGCACAGGCGGCAACACACATGTGCAGACAACTCGGGTGCCTCTCTGGCCAGAAGTGACACCAGGTAAAGGCCTTATTGGGCCTTAGTACCTGTGTTCAGAAGTGTGGTCCAGTAGCCTTAGGGCTTCTTGGTATTTTTTCATTCTAAAAACTCAGTTCGTTGGGTGAGTCTCATTCCCCTATCTGCCTGCTGCACCATCACTGGAAACTTCTCAACAGAATAAGAGTGTGGAAAAGTCTTTCTGCGCACAGTGGGGATGGAGGAAACAGAGCCACAACTACAGGAGAAGGTGTCCATGGGGTCATCTGAGAGCTGAGGGGCAGGTCAGTCCCTGATCTCCACAGAAAGATGATTCATCTGGTCATGAGCAACGTTTCCTCAGGGCCGAGTCCTCAGAACCTCCTGGGGGCCTGTGCCCCTGAAGCACACCCTGCTTCCTCCTGCAGGTGGTTTGTGTCTGGGCCCACAGGGCCTTCCCCTCACTGTGTGTCTCACAGTAGTAAAGGGCCGTGTCCTCCACCTTCAGGCTGCTCATTTGCAGATAGAGCGTGTTCTTGCTGTTGTCTCTGGAGATGGTGAATCGGCCCTTCACAGAGTTGGCATAGGATGTACTACCACCAGTATTAATGCGTGAGACCCACTCTAGGCTCTTCCCTGGAGCCTGCCAGACCCAGCTCATATCATAGCTGCTAATTGTGAATCCAGAGGCTGCACAGGATAGTCTCAGGGACCCCCCGGGTCACACCAAGTCTCCCCAGACTTCACCAGCTGCACCTCACACTGGACCCCTGCAAGCACAAAGACATCCTGGTCAGGAAACTCTCCTCACACAGACGATCTGCCACTGACCTCACTCCCATGCTCCGTGTCTCTTGGGGCCCATGAATTACCTCCTAACACAGCAGCCAGGAGCAGCCAGCTCAGCCCACACTCCATGTTGGTTCTGTCTGACTGGGAACCCCTGAACTGACTCCTCTCCTAAGGCTGACGCTGGCCAGACTGTTTTCATTCTCATAGGAGAGGCTCATTTGCATGTCCTCTATTTAAAGTTTGGATTTGAACAGCAGGGAGAATAAGACTCAGAGTAGGTGTGGTCATCTGCAGTTTCTTTGTGACCTTGAAAAGATTCAGAAGCTGTGCTTTTACAGCATTCGGTTATTACATAACACATTATGTGGTATTGTTTCATGTTTACACATTAACTGTGTTTTGTCTACATTCTACTTCTACATTAAATTAACAGAGTAAAGTTGAAATGATTTTTTACAATGTTCTCCTATTTGGTAAGTGTTAGTTGTACCATCTAGACGAAAGATCCACTGAGTCACCATAGTATCAAAGTCTGGGAAACAATTAGGATAGAATCAGGAGAAAGGCAAAATGTCCAGAAAACAGACCCTGATGTGTTGAAAACCACTGAGGCAGCTCCTGTGTCTGCTCTTTCTCCCAGAGGAAACATCTCTGGGTTAAACATGTTTGTTCCCAAACTGTACGGTACTGACCCTCTGCTCCTCCTTTCATGTCTGTCTGTTTTCCTTCATACTTGCAACATCCCTTGGTGCATTCCTGTTGCCCAGGATGGACCCCAGCAAACAGGGAGGAAGAGGGAGGACAGGGGTAATGTTTCTCCTTGCATGCAGCTCATCAGGCTTCCCCCTGCACCGCATATGGTTACCGAAGACCCAACCAGCCATGATCCCTGATTACAGAGTTGGAGGATGACCTGGGTGCCTGAGTTCCGTGGGGTCCCAGGGTGCATTTGGGAGGATGATCGACTGATGGGCAAAGGAATGGGACATCAGGTTCATTGTAACCAGTGGCAGCTTAATTCAAGTGAACCCGGCTAATAATAGAGAGATCATAAAGGTTGGGGGCAGCAAATACAGATGGGTGTGGTGAACAAGGAACAGATGTAGAGCCCCTCCTTCAGGGACAATCTCCCAGGAGCCTCACCCAAGGGCAGGATTCCACCTAGGGGTTACAGCATATTAGACTTCTCTAGGAGTCTGACGAGGGCGGGATTCCATCCAGGGGCAGATTGCTTTCTGTTTCCTTTTGGTCTGTTTCAACAATCATATTAATTCACTACTTGATAATATTTATAGTCATCTTATATAAACACAGTAGGAGATACTGACTTTTATCTACAACCTGCATAAGCTTAAAATGGTCTGTGTGGACTCATAGCAGAGGGTGGTTTTCCTGGGAACATCTCACTATATTTCTCAGACTATGGTTCTCAAACCAAGTTAGCTGGTCCTGAATCAGTTGTTCATTTTTGGTTCATAACAAAGTTTGTTTCATGACCTTCCTCTTAACTTATTGCACTTCTTATGGAGCTTAATCTGTCTCTTAGAAAAGTCAGGGTAAATAACTTACAGTTTGCCCTGGGTCCATCCAAGTCTCTCGGCAGGACCCACCTTTTGGGGTATAAGAATCTAAAGTTGATCCATCGGCAACTGAGGCTTAAGTCAGATAAATATGATGATGTAAATATTATTCAGAGCCAATAAATAAAATATAAAAAAATAAAATCTCTTAGTCAGAGCCAGACAGATAGTATAGCCTGTAGGCTTTTGTCTTCCACATAGCTATCCCGTGTTAGATCCCTGGAATCCCATACGGTCCCCTGAGAACCTCAAGGAGTAATTACTGAGTGCAGAGCCAGGAGTTACCCCTGAGCATGGCAGGGTGTGTCCCAAAATGCAAAAAAAAAAGCCAAAAAACCTCTTAATGTCTTTATAGATGCAAAGTATAAGTCTGGAAGTTATTGAAAATTGATTATTTGTATTAAACATTCCCTGTCCCTCGCGGTGTGGCTGCGGTGCTGTCTGTGTCAGCAGATGGCACACAGGAGATAGGCTTGTCTACACCCGTGGTTCTGCACAGTGGGCCCTGGATGGTGGATGGTCTGACAGAAAAAAGACTGGGCCTCCTGAGATGAACCCAGAGCCACGGCAGAGCCTGGCAAGCTACCCACGGTGATGGAACTCATTTCCAACAAATGGAGACGTTACTGTGCCTGCTC
This sequence comes from Cryptotis parvus, assembly GCA_021461705.1. NCBI lineage: Eukaryota > Metazoa > Chordata > Mammalia > Eulipotyphla > Soricidae > Cryptotis > Cryptotis parvus. The sequence goes on along the minus strand of JAJIBD010000653.1, from coordinate 135,418 downwards.
GAGCAAATAAATGAACAATGGAAAGACAAGTGACACAAGTGATTACAACAGCTTAGCATTAACAATTTTCCTTTGTCTCTACTGAAAAGAACATTCCTATAACATAAAAATATGCAAAGGGCATAAAAAAAGAGAAAAGCTTTCTTTTACATATGAAAAATCCAAAGCCATCAGAAGATCTGAGTTTGTAAGTACTGTGCCTGATCAGCAGATATTTGTTACTACCAGGTAGGGCAAAACAGATACAAAGAAGAGGTTAAAAGCAAATACAGACAATTCGTGTTTTCCGGTGGGATAGGGGTGGCCCAGGAGCCCTGGAATGGGTGCAATTCAGTTCACCTAAGTTCCCCAATGGAGGAGAAAGGGCAACACAAAACTGGAATTCTTAGTATATGATCCAACACCTGGGTGCACCTGATGAGGCACAAACAACAGAACAAACAAACAAAAAAAAGACAAAAAAGGAGCCGGTGAGATGCCAAGAATATGCACCCTGCGATGAGAACAAGATGCGTTTATGGTGAAATTTGAGATAACCAGGAGCTTTTGGAGACCCAGTGCCAAGGGGAGCCTGGAGTGTGACTCTTCACTGCTGCCTTGGCTCTGTCTCTCCTTCATATCCTGTAAGAATTTGATTAGTAGGAAGATCCCCTCAGGCTGTGCCCTACACAGAACATGGACTTATAGAGCATTTGTGTTTCTTAAGCACTGACATATGTGGACACCTGTGATGTGTTCATCACACACAAAATAGTTGACAAATCCTTCACCTCAATATTTCCTCTGGCCCCTTTTCATTTCTCCTCCACATTCAGCCCTTCCCCATGCTCCCAGCAATGCACCCTGTGTATTTGGTTCAGTACAGATTAATGCCCAGCAGACTTCTTCTGCGTGGAGTTATTCTGTTGTTTATTCATTCCATGGGGAGTCCTGGGTTAATCTCGATACTGAACCTTTACAGATAAGGTCATGCTACCTTTGTAGAAAGGTAGAACTGAACAACAGTTGATCTATATTTTTATGGAAAGGAACCATAAAAACTGAAATGTTTCAATTAGTTTTAAACCCAGTGGAGACTTGAAGTCCTGGGATTCCCTCAGTGCACACACAGGATAAGGCAGGTGCTATGAGTCTCCAATGTACTGGTTTTGTGTCCAGCAGAGCTTGCAACAGGTCCACACTGTGTCCTCCCTGTCCTCCTCTGCAGCTCTGTCAGAGTCCCAAAGCCCAATGTGCTGGACTGTCAACAGCCCAGAGCACAGTTACTGGGGTCAGGTGTTGGGGCAGCAGCTGAGGGAGCAGAGCAGAGCACACGGACAGTCTATGAACAAGCCTCAGAGACTTGCCTCAGGGACTCTGAGGTTTAGGGGAGATTATTCACCTTCACATTTCTGAGCAGGGCGTGGGGTGAGTTTATATACAGGGCTAGGGATCAATTGTTCCAAGTAAATCCAACTCAGAGTATTTCAGGTCAGCTCATAGGTAACCTTGTTCACATGTCCCTGAAATATCAGAGATACAACCTGAACGATGCCTCAGTTATAACACATGGAAGTGGCCTGACTCTGGGCAGGAGCTCTGTTCCCGCATGGACTGTGAGGAAAGGGCCTGTCCCATGCTCAGAGCACAGGTTTTATGCTCCTGTGGAGCCCCCTGAGACCCTCAGAATGTAGCCCTGAGTAACTTCCTCTGTTTTCCCAAGAAACAGGAAGGTGCTAGGATCCTGGGGGACTGCACCCACACGGCAGAGCCTGGCAAGCTACCCGTGTTGTATTTGATAAGCCAAATAACAGTAACAAGTGTCTCAAAATGGTATTCCTAAGGTCATGACTTTTTACTGTGTTGTTACGTGAGAATTGGAACATCACTTGTCTTCCCGTTGTTCATCAATTTGCTTGAGTTGGCACCAGTGACATCTCTATATGTCCTGTCACATGCTAGTATAGCCCAAGGCATCTGCTCTCTCCAGGAACATGAAGAGCCTCAAACCATTTGTTCAGGTCATGGTAATGAGGTTTATCATTGTTAGTGGTTTTTGGCATATCAAATACAACACGTAGCTTGCCAGGTTCTGCCGTGCAGGTGGGATACTCTTAGTAGTAGGCTCTCATCTCCTCCATTTATTAATGAACTTTCACTTATTGATCTTATTAAATGCAGTGCACTTCTATGCAATGTTTAAAACAATGTGGTTTATGATTATTTCTTATACATATTCAGTATTCAGGGCAGAGCTGCTATTTGCTCTCCCTGTGCCCAGCTGATCACGAGGCGCCCAGGAGGGATGGCAAGTTCTAGCCCTGGCCTGCCACCCCAGCAGAGCCTTGCAGGAAGCCAGAGAAACCCCCACACCATGAGGGCCACCATTTTCCACGTCCGGACTCCACTGTCCTCAGAGCTCCACCTAGCAGAAGAACTGATTACAGCTCGGCTCACTTGGCTGCTTTGCAGCCATGCGGTTCATCAATAAATGCTTGAGTTTTGAGGTGACCACAAGAGTATCCACCCACAGGCAGAGCCTGGCAAGCTACCTGTGTTGTATTTGATATGCCAAATAACAGTAACAATTATAGACCTCATTCCCATGACTTGATGGAATGGTTTGAGGCTTTTTATGTTCCTGGAGTGGGCAGATGCCCTGGACTATCTCGAATGTGACAGGACATATTGAGATGGTACTGGTACCTGCTCGAGTAAATCAAAGATCTACGGGAAGTCAAGTGATCAAGTGATCAAATGATCCAGTATTCAGCCCCAAATTCACCACCATCTGAAATTCAAACAGCAATTAGTTCCAGTTTTCTCAACCACTGCATAAATTTTCCCTAAGCAGACCCTCAATACTTTTTTATATTGCTTATTATAGATAATTTGCCAAAAATGGTCAAGAAATGTTCTCTTAGATGAAAGTTGATGAGGTGATGAGCCATTGTACCTAGATGGCTCAAAGGCACCATCAATCTTTTGATGGAGCCATTGGGCCATTAAGCCCTTTGTATAGGAAATTACCAACATGTTGATACAGCATATGACTTATGACTACATAATTTGTTACTGGTTCCTTACACTTTCATCTATTAAATGCAATGGGATACTTGGCATATCAGTATACTAGATTTTGAGAGGTCATGAGACTGCGAATGTGGCCACATGCCCCAGAAATTCCATTTCTATGTCTTATTGGTCTATTTCCAGATTTCTATATTAATCTCTAGATCATGACTGGCTGGAGAAGACAGCTTTGGCACATGAGGCAGTTAATGGGCACACCATCGGGCCTCCAAAAGAACAGTTAGAAGTGGGGGGCAGGGGGGAAATGCCCATCCCTGACTCCAGGAAGGCCTGTTCAGTTGCAAAACACCCCATTTTATTCATTGGCAGTTCTTGACAGAGCAGTGTAGTCTGGAGTTGAGTATGATGGAATTATAATTTTGATTTTCTTTCCAAATGTGAACATAAATGCAATATTCTGGGAGATGACTGGAAAGGCCCATTCTGCAGTGTACAGCTGTGTCTCTGCTGGAGAGTAGAAGATACTCTTGGGACCTGTGTTATAATGAAGAGGACGCTGAACATGTGGGTACAGAAGCTGTGATAAAACAGTGCTAAAATACAAATGCCACAGGACAAATAAACTCAGTATGACAGGAACGCTTCTGACAGAAAAGAAGGAAGGAGAAGAAAACATAAGTGTGAGGCTGCAAATAAGGATGACCATTTCTCTGACATACCCAATATGATTTGTAGTTTTTGCATGAAAATGAAGATAAAGAAGTTGTTACTCCACTTTCAGATAAATGTTTGGAGTCAGGAGAGCAAGAGACCCAAGTGAAAGACAATTAGACCTGGAGTATGAGCAGGGAAACCACCGGACTTGGAAATGGAGGATTCTGTTTCTCTAGCTGCTCTCTCCTAAGACAGACCCTTCTGTCTCTATAGGAACCCAGAAAGCTACCTTAGAAATCAGCCCAAGATGAAACATTCTTCACAATATTTATGAGCTTTACTTAGGGTTTTTATGTAGAAGAATTCATTATAGCTTTCTCTTAATTACCTAAGTTATTTTTGTTGGCTATACTCCAAGGGTTTGCTCTCATGTGCAGGGGGAAGTCCATGCTGGCCAGACTCAGAGTGGAGATTTGGGCTCTGCCCTTTCCTCTGCCTCCATGCCAGTTGCCCCGGAAGAGAGAGACCCACCCACTCTAGACTCACAGCTAATTTACAACCCCAGAAGAGATCTAGACCCATCCACTTCAGAACTACAGCTGTGCTGCTCGGCCAGCCCCACGTGGAAGCAACCCATGGAGCTGACCCTCCCAGTAAGGGGCTCAGTCAGACCCTGGCTGAGTCCAACATTGCTCCAAGGGTTTGCTCTCATGTGTGAGGGAGAGACCATGCTGGCCAGTCTTGGAGTGTAGATTTGGGCTCTGCCCTTTCCTCCGCCTCCATGCCAGTTGCCCCAGAAAAGAGAGACCTACCCACGCCAGACCCACAGCTCCTTGGGCGTGTGGCCACTTTGTGGCCGAGCGATATTTTTAGAGAATGCTAATTTTAGGATAAGGTCCTTCCCAAGATCTTTTACATTTATACATTGTATACAGTTCTACACTGGTTCTACCTGATACCAGTAAGCCTAGCAAGCACCAGAGCAACTCACACCTCATGTGGTCAGTCATTCTCAACATCCAGACACCATAGTTCCTCAGCGTTCCATCCAAGAGAACACCTGATCTTTCCCCTTTAAGTTTCATCAGTAAATGCTCAAGATGAGAGCTTTCTACTGAGACAATACTACCTACAAGGCAGAGCCTGGCAAGCTAACTGTGATTTATTTACTTGTTATGCCAAAAACTAGTAACAATTATGGACCTCAGTTCCATGACCTGAAGAATGGTTTGGGGCTCTTCCTTTCCCTGGAGCAAGCAGATTCCCTTGGGTTACACTTGCTTGTGACAGGACTTATGGAGATGTTACTAGTGCCCACTAAAGCAAATTGGTGAACAATGGGAAGACAGTGATACAGTGATACTAGTATTTTCATTTACAGCACAACTTAATATACAAGAATCATCAGGGTCGAGATAAGAGATGTTAAGAACATGTTTACTGTCAGAAGCTCTTAGTCATTTAAATGCTGAGGTAAGTGTAGTTTTCTGTTGCTCCTATCACAAATGACCACAAACATAATGACTTAAACCTATAGGTGTCAGGCCTAGACGAATAGGGCAGTGGTTTTGAGTGCCTGTATGTTCATGACTTTAAATCTCTGGCATTCCACACACTCTAAAGATGTTCTGGGCAGCTCTGCTAATGAGGAACAGTTATCTCCCATATTTCAAGTTGGCTCTACCACAATTCAGATGTGTGAGCCCCACAGAAAGGGTGCAACCCTGGTAAGCACCAGAACTAAGAATGCCAGAACCAAGTCCAGGAAGTGACTCATGTTGAGCAGATGCATTAACTCCACAGTGACCCCGTGAGCACCACAGCCTTGATTGTGCCCCGATGCCAGGCAAGAGAGTCTAAGCAGGCAGGAAAACACTGCTACTAACCCTGTGCAGAACTTGACGAGCACCACTGCCATGTAAGCATGCATGTAAACTCTTTCCTCTTTATCAGCTCTATGGTGAATGGGAAGCAGATGGAATACAAATCAATGAATTCAAGCAAATAGATATTGCAGGTTACTGTCTTAGTGTTTGGGTGGTCAGTCATCTGCTGTGTCTCATCTGTGCTCAAATCCAGGTATAGCCGGCCTTCATTTTTTATGGAGTATGGGGGACTGGTGGGACAAGGGTCTCTGCATTTCTTGTTCATTGAATTTTTTGGCAGATTTAAAAATTCTCTTATTCAAAATATCAACATTCCATTTACTCACTCTGGCTGAGGGTGATTTCCAGCTTCTAGATTGCCTGTCTTACTTGCCTTATGATTCCCTCCAGAGGCAGGAAAAGGCCACGTCCCTCTTTCTCTGATGCTTTTTTTATATCATCCTAGTGCTGTTACTTTTACTTTCACTTTTAAATTTCCTTTTGATTACAATGGTACTACCTGGATGCCAGATCAATAGTACAGCAATTAGGGTATTTGGTTGCATGCTGCTGATCCGGGTTTGTTCCCTGGCATCCCATATGGTTCCTGAGCTCCTCTAGGAGTAATAATTACTGAGTGCAGAGCCAGTAGTAAACTGCTTACCATCGCTGGGTGTGATCCCCCCAAAAAAGGAAAAAAAACAAAAATAACCCACAAACAGTGGCTCCATCTGGAAAAAAATCTCCCATCTTTAGGGGAAATGGAAAGACATTTCCTGTTCATGGGGTGGAAGAATCAACATTCTTAAAATGACGTTCTATCTGTAGTATAAAGAGATTCAATGGCCATCAAAATTCCAGTGGTTTTTTTTCAAAGACATATAAAAATGCTATTAAAATCTGTATGGAACTATAAAACTCCACAATTAGCAAAAGTGCTCCTAAGGGAGGGGCAAGGAGAAGAAGAGATGGAGGCTTAGAATTTCCCAGCTTTGAACTATACTACCAAGCTGTAATAAACTCCCAATTGTAAGTTCTATAACCTTTAACTAGTGGCAAAATCTTCGGTATTGCATGTCAGATTTGAGAAGGGAGAACGTTGGAACAACAAATCCATCCTGTGGAATTTGGTATGTGGGCAGGTGGATGTGGCTATCAAGGAGATCCAAATAGAAGTCATGGATAATTTTCTCCATTGCCTTTCTGTAACATGATCCATAAGGACATCATAGTGCAATCATCTTGGTCTTATAGTTGGTGTAGGACAGGAGGGCATTGCGAATGCTTTTCCCGACTTCTGCTGCATCGGCCAGTATTTCTGCTTTTCTCTCTTTGAGGTCTTCCTTTACCACTTCTCTGCACTGCTTTGCTAGCTTGGACATTAGCATTTGGTTTCCTGAGGCTCACACCTTGCCACGTTGGCGAATGAGCTTGAGAGTATTTTCTCCCACCCTAAAAGAGCCCTTAATACGGCAGCACTAAGAAGGATGAACAAATTGTGGCTGATAAAATCTTAGGGCCAAACTAGGCTGCCAAAAGAAAGAAGGACTAAAATGACTGTACTTTCAATGCACGTACGCTGGCATCAGAAGCATATATCACTGAAGGTCACTTAATAATCAAAGGATATATATATATATATATATATATATATATATATATATATATATATATATATCACTGTATCACTGTATCACTGTCTTCCCATTGTTCATCGATGTACTCGACTGGGCACTAGTAACATCTCCATTAGTCTCTCCATTAGTCCTGTCACAAGCAAGTATAACTCAAGGGCATCTGCTTGCTCCAGGGACAGAAAGAGCCTGAAACCATTCTTGAGGTCATGGAACTGAGGTCCATAAATGTTACTAGTTTTGGCATAACAAGTAAATAAAACACGGGTAGCTTGCCAGGCTCTGCCATGTAGGTGGTATAGTCTCAGGAGAAAGCTCTCATCTCAAGCATTTACTGATGAAACTTATAATACATTATAATATAACAGCGGGTAAGGTATTTGCCTTGCACGCGGCCAGCCTGTGCCAGCCCGGGTTCAATCCCCGGCATCCCATATCGTCCCCAAGCTCTGCCAGGAGTAATTCCTGAGTGCAGAGCCAGGAGTAACCCCTGAGCGTCGTCGGGTGTGATCCAAAACATATGTTAATAAATAAATAAATAAATAAATAAATAAATAAGATCAGCATGAAAATTCTGTAGGGTTACTTTATAATAGCAACAAAATAAAAAAGAAATAATATTTTAAAAAGTCACTTATAGTGAGCGACAAATTAAAAAGTATATTTTGAGCACAAAGCTATAAAACGAGTGAAACACAGATGAAAGAAGAGACGCCTGAGCTCATGCAAAAAAGATTCTACAATCACAAGCTGTCAATGCTGCCTGGTAAAAAAACCCGTGAGTTTGGTTCCCGCTGCAACACCCATCACAGACTCTGTATTCTGACAAGAGGCCAGGAAAGAGGCTGAGAGGCAGGCCAGGGACCGGCGCTTGCTTTGGGCCTGACCCGATCCAATCCCTGCACCCCAATGGGGCCCCCAGCGCCTGCAGGAGTGAGCCCTGATCATGAGACAGGTGTGAGCCCTGAGCACCTTTGGGTGTTGCCCCAAGAAAAGCCTGGCAAAACCAACAAACAAAAACTGGCTGAGTAAAACCCAGTCTACTCAGAGGGTGAACATGCAGAGGGTCTTGCGCGCTGCCCCCGCACCTCGTCATCACATTTACTATGTTCACACACAGGATCTACCCACTCGCGGCAGGAAAAAGCGGCGAAATGTGCATATAAAGCCGGCGTCTGCCGACAGGAAGAGCCCGATGCGCCAGGGAGATGTTGTCCTTTGGGCCTGAAGAACACAGGTCGGGGCAGGTGAGAGGCCGGGAAGGATGACGGCTAAATCCGGTCTGTCTGGACTATTTCAACACGCCCATCATCTCATTTCTGTTCACTGACCTCTGGATCCTCTGAACGTTTGCACAAATACATTTACTGGTTCCAGTGATAAACTAGTCTGAAATGTGGTTTCCTTTACTATGTCCGCAGCTCACGAGCACCCTGAACTTATAATGTTTTTGCCCCTCAGTTTGCACACGGCTCCCAGGACACTAGAAACCCATCTACCAGCATTTCTCTTTGGAGATTCACACACAGCAAAAGAACTGCAGCACCTCTGAGCTCTGGTGGGTGCTTGCCGAGACACCCCAAGCGCTCGCGCCTGTAGGAGACGACTGGACCTGGTGGCGTTGGAGCACACGGTCCTGTTCCAGCCCTCCTGACACTGCGGATTCCCCGCCAGGAGCCGGAGCAGGGGCCCAGGAGACCTCATTTATTTATAGGTTCTTCTGAGACCATAATAACCACCTTGCGAAACCGTCTCGGGAATCTCAATGTGCTTCAAAGCTACCGGACCTGATATATATATTAGGAAGAAATTATTTCCTCAACATATACATACCCAATGAGGCACATGAAAATTACCTAAAAGCAACTACTAACAGACTTCAAAGAAGACATTGACAGCAACATGATTGTAGCTGGAGACTTCAGCATTGCTTTATCATCTCTTGATAGATCTACAAAACTGAAACACACCAAGGAAACCACTATCACTATCAATATCTTCCCGTTAATCATCTATTTGCTAGAGGGGCACCACTAATATCTCCATATGTCCTGTCTCATGCTAGTAGAACCCGAAGGCATCCGCCCGCTCCAGGAACATAAGAGCCTCAAACAATTATATTAGGTCACGGAATGACCTAATATAAATGTAACTGGTATTTGGCATATCAAATACTACACGAGCAGCTTGCCAGGCTTGCCATGCAGGTGGCATACTGTTGTAGTTACCTCTAAATAAAGCATTTATTGATAAACCGCACGGCCACTAGTGGCCACGCAAGCCGGGCTGTGACAGTCTGGTCTGCTAGGTGGAGTTGTGACGAGAGAGAAACCGGATGTGGAAAATGGCGGGCCCATGGAGTAGGGGAGGGTGGTCTGGCTTGTTGTGAGGCTCAGCTGGGGTGGCAGGCCAGGGCTAGAACACACCATGCCTCCCGGGCGCCTCACTAGCAGCTGGGCACAGGGAGAGCAAGTAGCAGCTCTGCCTCATGTCTGAGAGTCTCTGGTTCAGCATACCTGGGCCAGATTGAAAAAAAAGCTGCTGCAGGGTGGCTGTCGATGATCCGGGCTGTGATAGTCTGGTCTGCTGGGTGGAGTTGTGACTAGAGGGAAGTCCGGATGTGGAAAATGGCGGGCCCCATGGAGTAAAGGAGGGTGGTCATCCCTTCATTGCTACTTTAGTTTTCTGGGGTTTTGTTGAGGGGTGTTGGGGGAGGGGCCCCAGCGGATAGCACCTAGGGCCATACACAGGATAGGCATTCTCCTTTGAGTGTTAAGAATTTCTTTATGAATGAATTCCTCTTGATTCTCCCCAGGTCTGCCTCTTGACTTTGTTGCAAAGGGGTCCCACTCATGGTTGTAATACATCAGATATAGCCTGTTTGTGCTACTGTGATTACACAATTGCTGAGGGTGAAATCTGTGAACGTGGGCAGCAGAGAGATTACAGGGGCTAAATCTCTTGCCTTGCATATGGCCAACCCAGGCTAGATCTCATATCTGGTTTCTTGGGCAGAGCCAGGAGCAAGCCCTGAGCACAGCAAGTGTGCTCAACTTGCGTCCCACCCCAAAACAAACAAAGATGTCATCTCAAGCCCTAAATCTCTACCACTAAGCCACATCTCAGGTCAACCACACTAAGGTATTTTATTTGTTTATTTATATATATTTTTTCTTAGGGTACTTTAAAGATTTTTTTTCATGTGAGTCATGTGGAAGGCAAACACCCTACCCACTATAGTATTGCTCTGGCCCAATTTTTTTTAAATGTTTATGATTTCTACCACTCCAGTGAGCTGCCCACCTCTACACTGTTCATTCACTGTACACTTTATATTCGTTTAATATATTTGCTCTCCCTGTGCCCAGCTGCTCGTGAGGCGCCCGGGAGGCATGGCGGGTTCTAGCCCTGGCCTGCCACCCCAGCTGAGCCTCACAACAAGCCAAACCACCCTCCCCCACTCCATGGGGCCCGCCATTTTCCACATCCGGACTTCCCTCTCATCACAACTCCACCCAGCAGACCAGACTATCACAGCCTGGATCATCGACAGCCTCCCTGCAGCAGTTTTTTTTTTTTCAATCCGGCCCAGGTATGCTGAACCAGAGACTCTCAGACATGGGGCTGCTACTTGCTCTCCCTGTGCCCAGCTGCTCGTGAGGTGCCGGGGAGGCATGGCATGTTCTAGCCCTGGCATGACACCCCAGCTGAGCCTCACAACAAGCCAGACCACCCTCTCCTACTCCATGGGGCCCGCCATTTTCCACCAAGGAAATACTGGCCCTAAAGGAAGAAATGGAAAAATGAGGGCTAGTAGATATATATAGGGCCCTTCATTCCCCCAAAAGCCGAATACATATTTTTCTCCAGTGCACATGAAACATATTCCAAGACAGATCGCATGCTGAGTCACAAAACATACCTCCATAAAGTCAAGATGATAGAAATGGTGTCAAATAGTTTTTCAGATTATGATGCACTGAAAATAGAAGTTAATGGCACACAGTAATGGAGCATAGTATCAAACACCTGGAAACTAAACTACTCACTGTTGAAAAACCATCAGATGATAAAAGAAATCAAAGAGGAAATAAAAAAGTTCCTGGAAAAACTGAGATTCTAGACATGAACTAGCAGAAGTTGTGGGATACAGCAAAAGCAGTGCTTGAATGAAAGTTCATAGCTCTGTAAGCATTCATGAGATGAGAATAAAGGGCCATCATAAACAGTGTGACCTCTCAGCTTAAGATATTAGAAAGTGACCAACAAATGGAGCTGAACCCAGGCAGGAAGATAGAAATAAAAAAACTTAGAGTGGAAATCAATGAGCTGGAACAATCCAAAAGATCAAAGAAACCAAGAGCTTGTTCTTTTAAAAATATAAACAAGATTGACAAACCACTTGCGAGGAAAGGGAAACAGAAAATCCAAACAAATAGGATCAGAAATGAAAAAGGGGGACATCACAACAAAAGCCACTGGTATTCAAAAGTTCACCAGAGATTACTTTGAGAGTCTGTACACCATGAAACAAGAAAACCTAGTGAACAAATTCCTGAATTCCTATAGCCTCCCAAGGTTGCAATAAGAAGTTTTGGAACACCTGAACAAACTTATCACCATTGAGAAAAATTAATCAATAATCAAAAGCCTGCCCAAATATAAAAGCCCAGTTCCCGGTAGATTCACCAGTGAATTCTTCCAAATCTTTAAGGAGAACCTACAGTCAGTCCTTTTCAAGCTCTTCCAGGAAATAGAAAAAAAATAGAAACACTCCCAAATAGCTTCTATGAGGAACATATCACCCTAATACACAAATCAGACAGAGACATCACAAGAAAAGAAAACTACAGACCAATCTCTGGATAAGCGCAGATACTATGATCTTCAACAAAATACTAGCAAACAGAATCCAAAGACTCGTCAAAAAGATTATACATCATGACCAAGTAGGATTTATCCTGGAAATGCAAGGATGGTTCAAAATTGACAAGTCAATCAATATAAAACATCTTATCAATTGTCACTTGTCTCTTTTTTTTAAATTATTTATTATACCACCGTGAGACATGCAATTACAAAGGTGTTCATAATTGGTTCTTGGTAATACAGTATTCCAGCACCCATCCCTCTACCAGTGCCCCATGTCCACCACCAATGTACCCCACCCCCTTCCGCCCACCCCCAGGCTGCCTCAATAGCAGGTAGCCCCTCTCTCTCTCTTTTCTCTCTCTGTCTCTGCATCTCTCTCCCTCTTCTTTTAAACATTGTGGCTAGCCCTGCAGATATTTAGAGTTTATCACTTAAGTCTCTTTGTGTATATTCAATGGTGAGTTTTAATCTGCCATTACCATTTCCCACACTTAGTAAAACACTGGTATCTATTTATATACTATTGATGAATGCAGTCATTCTTTTTTTTTAAAGTATTTTATTATACCACCGTGAGATATACAAATAAAAAGATATACAATTAAAAAGTTCATGTTTGGGTTTTTGGTCATACACTGTTTCAGCACCCGTCCCTCCACCAGTGCCCATCTCCCACTACCAACATCCCCGGTTCCCTCTCCCCTTCCCCAGCCCTGCTCCATGGCAGGTTCTTTATTTCTTTCCCTTTCTCTATCTTTCTCTTTTCCTTCCCTTCCAGACTATGGATTACAGAACATACATTAAAAAGGTTGTCATGTGTATCCTTTTGCCTCTATTTAATGCTCAGTTCTAGGTTGGCATTAGTACCCTCGACTATTATTAGCACCCTGTTCCATTTTCTGTCTTACCTAAACTCTGACTCCCACACGTTTGTGATAATTTCCACCTTTGACAAGACCTCCTGATATATGTTTCACTTGACCTTGGATATTGGTATCATAATGTGTACATATATATTTATGCCATGCAAATAAATGCAGTCATTCTGTATCTGTCTCTCTCCTTCTGGCTAATTTCGCTCAACATAATCTTCTCCATGTCCATCCATTTATAGGCAAATTTTATGACTTCATTTTTCCTAACAGCTGCATAGTACTCCATTGTGTAGATATACCAAAGCTTCTTTATCCAGTCATCGATTTTCGGGCACTCTGGTAGCTTCCAGATTCTGGCTATTGTGAATAATGCTGCTATGAACATAAAAGTAGGGATGGTGTTTCCGCTGCATATTTTTGGTTTCCCAGAGTAGATTCCCAGGAGTGGTATGTCTGGGTCAAATGGGAGTTCAATTTCTAGTCTTTGGAGGAAAGTCCATATTGTTTTCCAGAAAGGCTGTACCAGCCGGCATTCCCACCAACAATGGATGTCATTCTATATCTTTACTTTTCCTTCTGACTAATTTCACTTGGCATGATAGTCTCCATGTTCATGCATTTGCAGGTAAATTTCATAATTTCGTCTTTTCTAACAGCTGCATAGTATTCCATAGTGTAGATGAACCACAGTTTCTTTAACCAGTCCTCTGTCCTCGGGTATTTGGGTTATTTCCAGATTCTAGTTATTGTGAATAGCACAGAGATGAATAAAGAAGTTCAGATAGTGTTTTTGCTATGTGTTTTCCATTCTCTCGGGTATATTCCAGGGAGTGCTATTGCTGGATCAAATGGGAGCTCAATATCTAGTTTTTGGAGGAATGCCCATATTGTTTTCCAAAAAGGGTTGGACCAGTCGGTACTCCCACCAACAGTGAATGAGCATCCTTTTTCCCCCACATCCACACCAGCACTGGTTGTTCTTGCTGTTTTGGATGCGTGCCAGTCTCTGTGGTGTGAGATGGTACCTCATTGTTGTTTTGATTTGCATCTCCCCGATGATTAAAAATGAAGAGCACTTTTTCATATGCCTTTTGGCCATTCGAATTTCTTCTTTTTGGAAGTTTCTGTTCATTTCTTCTCCCCATTTTTTGATGGGGTTGGCTGTTTTTTTTCTTGTGAAGTGCTACCAGTGCCTGATATATCCTGTATATTAACCCCTTGTCAGATGGGTATTGGGTGAATATCCTTTCCCACTCTGTGGATTGTCTTTGTATCTTGGTCACCATTTCTTTTGAGGTGCAGAAGCTTTTCAATTTTATACAATCAAATTTGTCTTAGCTTTCATTTGCTTGGTCAGTGGTGTGTCATCTTTAAAGATACTTTTCGTTTCGATGTCGTAGAGACGTTTTTCCTATGTTTTTTTAGATGTACCTTATAGATTCATGTCTGATGTTGAGATCTATAATCCATATTGATCTGACTTTTGTGCATAGCATTAGAAGGAGGTCTAGGTTCATTTTTTACACATAGCTGCCCAGTTTTCCGAGCACCATTTGTTGAAGAGGCTTTCTTTGCTCCACTTAATTTTTTTTGCTCCTTTATCGAAGATTAAGTGGTTGTATATTTGAGAGTGTGTTTCAAGATATTCAGTTCTATTCCATATGTCTACGGGTCTGTCTCTATACCAATACCACACTGTCTTAATTACAACTGCTCTGTAGTAGAGCTTGAGGTTGGGGAAAGTGATGCCTCCCATTTTCTTTTTTCCCAAGGTTTGCTTTAGCTATTCATGGGGGGTTTATTATTCCATACAAATTTCAGGAGTGTTTGTTCAATTTCTTTGAAGAACATAATGGGTATCTTTATAGGGACCGCATTGAATCTGTATAAAGCTCTAGGGAGTATTACCATTTTGATAATGTTAATCCTTCCAATCCATGAGCAGGGAATGTGTCTCCATTTCCTCGGGTCCTATTTTATTTCCTGAAGTAACATTTTGTAGGTTTCTTTGTAGAGATCCTTTACATTATTTGTCAAACTGATTCCTAGGTATTTGATTTTCTGCAGTGCAATTGTGAATGGGATAGTTTCTTTGATGTCCCTTTCTTCTCTTTCGCTGTTTGCATATAGGAAGGCCATTGACTTTTGGGTATTGATTTTGTACCCTGCCACTCTACTATAGAAATGTATTATTTCTAGGAGCCTCTTGGTAGAGAGTTTTGGGTTTTACAGGTATAATATCATGTCATCTGCAAATAGTGACAACTTGGCTTCTTCCCTTCCTATCAGGATGCCGTTAATATCTTTTTCTTCCCTAATTGCTATGGCAAGCAGTTCCAGTACTATACTGAATAGAAATAGTAAGAGTGGGCAGCTTTGTCTTGTCCCTGATCTTAAGGGGAAGGCTTTCAGTTTTTCCCCCATTGAGAATGGTGCTTGCTGTGGGCTTGTAGTAGATGGCCCGGATTATATTGAGGAAGGTTCCTTCAACCCCCATTTTATGGAGAGCTTTTATTATGAACGGGTGTTGAATCTTGTCAAATGCCTTCTCTGCATCTATTGATATGATCATATGTTTTTTATTTTTCTTTTTATTGATATGATGTATTATGTTGATTGACTTGCGGATATTGAACCATCCTTGCATTCCCGGGATGAATTCCACTTGGTCATGGTGTATAATCTTTTTGATGACTCTTTGGATTCTATTTGCTTGTATTTTGTTGAAGATCTTAGCATCTGTGTTCATCAGGGAGATTGGTCTGTAGTTTTAATTTTTTGTGACATCTCTGTCTGCTTTGGGTATCAGGGTGATATGTGCCTTGTAAAAGCTATTTGGGAGTGTTTCCATTTCTTCAATTTGCCTGAAGAGCTTGAAAAGAATTGGGAGTGGGTCCTCTTTAAAGGTTTGGTAGAATTCACTGGTGAATCCATCCGGACCTGGGCTTTTGTGTTTGGGGAGACTTTTGATTACCGATTCTATCTCCTCGATGGAGATAGGTTTGTTGAGGTATTCCAAATCTTCTTGTTGCAGACTTGGGAGGCAATAGGAATTCAGGGATTTGTCCATTTCTTCTAGGTTCTCTTGTTTTGTGGCATACATGCTCTCATAGTAATCTCTGATGATCTTTTGAATTTCTGTGGTTTCTGTTGTATGTCCCCATTTTCATTTCTGATTCTATTTATTTGGGTTCTCTCTTTTCCTTTTTTACAGGTCTTGCAAGTGGTTTGTCATTCTTGTTTATTTTTTCAAAGAACCAGCTTTTGGTTTTGTTGATCTTCTGGATTGTTTTTTGACATTCCATCTCATTGATTTCTGCTCTAAGTTTTATTATTATTTCTTTCTTTCTGCTTGGGCTGGGCTCCTTCTGTTGATCACTTTCTAAGATCTTATGTTGTGAAGTCAGACTGTTTGTGATGGCCTTTTCCTCTTTTCTGATAAATGCTTGAAGAGCTATGAACTTGCCTCTTAACACTGCTTTCGCTGTATCCCACAAGTTCTGGTGATTCGTGTCTTCAGTCTCATTTGTTTCCAGGAATCTTTGGATTTCTTCTTTGATTTCTTTTATTACTTTCTGCATGTTCAGCAGTGAGCTGTTTAGTTTCCAGGTACTTGGTATTGGTCTCCGTTTTTGTGTTAATTAACTTTTATTTTCAGTGCATCATGGTCTGAAAAAATTGTTGGCATAATTTCTATCTTCTTGATTTTATGGAGGTATGATTTATGGCTCAGCATGTGATCTATTTTGGAGTATGTTCCATGTGCACTGGAGAAGAAAGTGTATTCAACTTTTTGGGGGATGAAATGCCCTTTATATGTTTACCAGTCTTCTTTTTTCCATCTCTTCTTTTAGGGCCAGTATTTCCTTAGTAAGTTTCAATATTGTTGATCTATCCAGGGTTGATAGAGCAGTGTTGAAGTCTCCAACTACAATTGTGTTGCTGTCAATGTCTTCTTTGAAGTCTATTAGTAGTTGTTTTAGTTATTTTGCTGGCCCCTTGTTGGGTGCATATATGTTTAATAGCGTGATTTCTTCCTGATATATGTATCCCTTGGCTATTAAGAAGTGACCTTCACTATCCCTTCTGACCTTTTTCAGCCTGAAATCTATGTTGTTTGATACCAGTAAAGCTACCGCAGCCTTTTGGGATGGGTAGTTTGAGTGAAGGATTGTTTCCCAGCCTTTTATTTTGAGCCTGTCTTTGCTCCAATTGTTCAGTTGTGTTTCTTGAAGTCAGCTGAATGTCGGATTCAATTTTTTGATCCATTGTGCCACTCTGTGTCTCTTAACTGGTGCATTTAGACCATTGACATTGAGAGAGATTATTGTCATGGGATTTTGTGCCATCTTTCTGTATAGGTTTGTTGTTCTTTTGGGTTCTGTCTCTTCTTAGAGTAGATCTTTCAGTCCTTCTTTTAAGGTTTGTTTTGAGTTTACAAAGTTCCTAAGCTTTTGTTTATCCAAGAAGTTGTATATCTGTCCTTCAAATCTAAGTGAGAGTTTAACCGAATAAAGAATTCTTGCTGAGGCATTCATTTCATTGAGTTTTTTTTACTATATTCCACCACTGCCTTCGGGCTTGGAGGGTCTCTTCTGAGAAGTCTGCTGAAAGTCGAATGGATGCTCTTTTTGTATACAATTTCCTTCTTTGATCTTGCTGCCTGAAGAATTATGTCTCTGTCTATGGCATCCATTACTTTGACTAGGATGTGTCTTGGGGTCTTTCTATTGGGGTCTCTTCTTGCTGGTACGAGTCGGGCTTCTTGGATCTGGATGCCTTCGTCCTATAACTTGGGGAACTTTTCAGCCAGGATGTTTTTAACTGTTTTAATTTCCTTGGGGTTACTTTCCTGTCCCTCTGAGACTCCAATGATTCTTATGTTGTTCCACCTGGCTTCATTCCATTTTTCTCTGTTCCGTTGCTAATCCATTTTCTGGTCCTTTTTCATCTTATGAAGATCTCTGAGTGCTTTCTGCAGCTCATCTTCAGTCTCATTGATTTTCTCTTCTGCTGCTGTCATCCTACTGTTGAGAGCTCCTATTGTGTTTTTCATTTCATCTTCTGAGTTTTTAAGCGATGATATTTCTATTTGCATGGTTCTCATTTCCGCTCTCATTTCCTCCCATAATTTATTGACTGCCCTTTCAACTGCTTTGTTTATGTTCTCCTGTATTTTATTGAACATCTGCTACATTTTTTCATTGAGCTCCTTAAACATCCTACCAATTTCTTCTCTAAATTCATTGTCAGAGAGATCATGCATATCTGCCTTCTTTTTGAGTCTTCAGGGTTGATTTCTTCATCTCTTCTTCGAGTTGGGGATCTGTGTTTTTTCCCCCATGGTGTTGCAGTGTTCAGGGATAGATTCCTCTAGCGTAATGTTTCTTTTTCTTGAGGGTATTACGTTCCCTTTATGTTAAATTTCCTAGTTTTTGTATTAATAAGTGGCTGCATGAGTGGCTGCCCACCCGGCTAGCCGCACCCCCAGGGAGAATACCTGAGGCGGAGACAGACCTGTGTGAGAGTTCAAAATGTCTGTTTACTTCTTCTTCCACTCTAACTTCTGGGGGTTGTAGTTCCACCTTTTGTCGAGGCCTGGGACTCTACCATGAGCCCAGGTGCTCGCCCTGGCCAGCTGCACTCCTGAGGGAGAATACTTGGGACGGAGACAGGCTGGTGTGAGAGTTCAAAATTTCCGTTTACTTATGCTTCTGCTCGGACTTCTGGGGGTTGTAGTTCCACCTTTTGCCAAGGCCTGGGGCTCCACCAGGACCCTAGGTGCCCACCCGGCCAGCCGGAACCCCCAGGGAGAATACCTTGGGCAGAGACAGGCCGGTGAGAGCCATTGTCACTTGTCTCTTGCTCTTCAGACTCCCATCCTACAGCGAGAACCATTTCAATCCTGTTATGCCAGAACCAGAGACACAGAAACACAGGGCAGAGGTGATACTGGGTCTTCCTGTGGTTGGTTAATCATGAGGCATCAGGGAGGCAAGGCAGGCTCTAACCTTGGCTTGTCATCTCATTAGAGCCTCACAAGAAGCCAGAGGATCCCAACGCACTATGAGGACAGCTATTTTCAAAATTCGGACTCCACAGCTTGTCAGAGCTCCACCCAAGAGAAAAGTGATACCTCCCCATTGTATGTGTCTGCTTTGAAGCTGTGCTGTTCACCAGTAAATTCACAAACTGAGAGCCTTCTTACTACTGAGAGTATTCCACCTGCACAGCAGAGCCTGGCAAGCTACCCGTGTTGTATTTGATATGCCAAATCAGTACCAATTATATACCTCATTACTATGTCCTGAACGAATGGTTTGAGGCTCTTCATGTTCCTGGAGCAAGCAGAAGCCCTTGGGCTACACTAGCACACAATGGGGACGTATGGACTTATGACTGTTGCCTGCTTGAGAAAATTGATGAACAATGGGAAGACAAGTGATACAAGTGATACATGCAAAAAATGAGCTTAGAGCTCCTAACACCATGCACAGGAGTCACACATTAAAATGGTTTAAAGAACTCTATAAGCTCTCAGTCACCAGAGCCAGGAACCTTGGAAGAGAGACACTCCAGACAAACCACTGCACCAATTGGCCCCATGTGGAGAAGAAAATGGAGATCTGGAGGGCGGTAAATAGCTCAGCCAACTCCTGGCCAAGTCCATCATAGCTCCAAGGTTTCGCTCATATGTGTGGGGTGGGGGATGATGGCCTCACTTGGAGACGGGGATTTGGGTTCCTCCTCCCATTTCTCCACCTCCATTTCGGCGGGTGTTGTTGCGAGCTCCCAGCCAGCAGAGTCAGCAACCCTGGAAGGCTTGGAGCCAGAGTGGCATGCAGCCACTCTGTGGCTGCGTGACAGTCTTAGACACTAATGGAAGTTAGAACCAGATCCTTCCCAGGATCTTTCACATTTATACACTGGCTACTTGATTTTTCACAGGCAGAGCTGCTGTTAGATCTCCCTGTGCTTAACTGATCATGAGATGCCCAGGAGGGAAGTTGAGTTCTAACCCTGGCCCTCCGTCCCTGTAGAGCCTCGCGAGAATTGAGAGGAACCCCCACACCATGAGGCCCTCCATTTTCAACATCTGGACTCCACAGCTTTTCAGAGCTCCACCCAATAGAAAAGCCAATCTCTCCCTGTTACTTCATCAGTAAATGCACTAGATGAGAGCCTAGTTCTGAGAGTATACCACCCGTACAGCAGAGCCTGGCTAGCTACCAGTGGCATATTTGATATGCCAAAACCCAGTAACAATTATAGACCTCAGTCCCATGACCTGAAGGGATGGGTTGAGGTTCTTCATGTTCCTGGAGTGAGCAGATGCCCTTGGGCTACACTAGCAAGGGACAGGACATATGGAGATGTTCTTGGTGCTTGCTCAAGCAAATCAAACACCAAGAAGACAAGTGACAAGTAACAAAGATCTCAGTATCAGACTTGAGTCTATAAGGTACATTGAAGAAAAACATAGGTAAAACCCTCCAAGACATTGTAGCTAAAGCATCTTCAAAGACAAAACACCACTGACAAAGCAAGTGTAAATAAAGATAAACAAATAGGATTATATGAAACTGAAAAGCTTCTACACCTCAAAAGAAATGGTGACAAAGATACAGAGACAGCCCACAGAGTGGGAAAGAATATTCACCCAAAGAACATCTGATAATGGGTTAATATCCAGGATATATCAGGCACTGGTAGAACTTTACAAGAAGAAAACCCAACACCATCAAAAAATGGGGAGAAGAAATAAACAGAAACTTTCAAAAAGAAGAAATTCAAATTTACAAAATGCATGTAAAAAAAGCTCTTCAACATTTATCATCAGGGATATGCAAATCAAATCAACAATGTGGTATCATCTCACACCACAGAGACTGGCACATATGCAAAAGAGAAAAGAACAACCAGTGCTGGCTTGGATGCGGGGAGAAAGAGACTCTCATCCATATTTGTGGGAGTGCCGACTGGTCCAGCCCTTTTGGAAAACAATATGGACATTCCTCCAAAAACTAGATATTGAACTCCCATTTGACCCAGAAATACCATTCTTGGGAATATCCCTGGAAGATATTGAGCTACCATTTGACCCAGAAATACCATTCTTGGGAATATCCCTGGGAGCCCAAAAACACACAGCAGAAACACTATCTCCTCTTCTGTATTCAATGCAGCACTATTCATGATATCCAGAATCTGTGAGCAGCCTGAATGTCCGAGAACAGCAGACTGGATAAAAGAAACTATGGTACATCGACACAGTGGAACACTATGTATCACTTGTCTTCCCATTCTTCATCAATTTGCTCAAGTAGGCAAGAGTAATGTCACCATTCATTGGTTTGAGATCCATTATTGTTACTGTTTTTGGCATATGAATACATCACGGGTAGCTTGCCAGGCTCTGCCATGGCTCTGGGGTTAATCCCATGGGGCCCAGTCTTTTTCGGTCAGACTGTCAAATATCCAGGTCCCACGGGGCAGAGCCCTAGGTGTAGACAAGCCAATCACCTGTCTGCCACCTGCCGACGCAGCTGGGCGCACAGGCACACCTGCAACACCTCAAGGGGCAGGGTGTACTATGTAACTGTCAGGAAAAACAAAGTCATGCAACTTGCCTGCAAATGGATGGTATGGAGATTATCATGCTCAGTGAATTTAGTCAGAAGGAAAAGGACTGATATAAAATGACTGCATTCATTTATGTGATATAAATATATACCAGTGTTATACTAATATTGATAAATGGTAACAACAGACTAGAACTGAGAATTAAATATACACAAAGGGATTTACATGATAATCCCCAAATGTCTGCAGTGCAAGTCCCCAAATGTGTAAGAGAAGAGAGATACAGAGAAAGAGACAGAGACAGAGACAGAAGAAAGGAGGAAAAATGCCTGCTCTAGAGGCAGGCTGGGGTAGGTGGGAGGGAATTTGGGAACATGAGTGGTGGGAATAGGGCACTGGTGAAGGGATAGTTGCTGAAACCCAATCATGAACATGTTTGTAATTGTATATCTCATGGTGGTATTTAAACAATAAAGAACAAAAGAAAATTGGAGTCACTGCAGGTGTCCTGGAGACAAGAATCTTTCTCTTACCTATTGCTGAAAGACAAAGTGAGACACTGAGCCTTTCCCTCAAATGAACCCGACCCTGTGTGTCCAATGCTGCGTCTCAGACCCTGACTCTCTGAGGAGGGAGTCAGGAGGGTCAGTGTCATATCCTCACCCAGCACAGTTGCCTCTCTTCAGGTTTCTGACACACTCAGGATGTGGTTGTCACACTGTGTCTCGCACAGGAATACACAGCCGAGTCTTCAGTTATCAGATTGCTCAGTTCCATGTAGACTGTGTTTGTGGACATGTCCTCAATAAAGGTGACTCTGTTCTGGAACTTCTGTGTATAGCTTGTGTCACCATCATGAGTATGTATCCACCCCATGGACTGAAGTCCTTTGTCATCTTCCTGGCGTACCCAGTGCATAATAACATTGTTGCTGAAGGCGAATCCAGATGCCTTGCAGGAGATATTCACTGATGTCCCAGGTTTTCTCACCTCAGCCCCTGACTGCACCAGATGCACCTGTGAGTACACACCGGTGGACAGTAGACAGGAGTGAATAGAGCTCCCCTGGATGGCCCTGGCTCCCTACTTATTCCAGGGACTGGGAATCTTACCTGTTGTCATTGTGAGCATGAAGTACGTTTTCCACGTCCAGTCCATGGTGGGGGGCTGTGCTCTCACAGATACTCTGGGAAAGTGTCTCCAGTTGTGCAATGTCCTCTGGTAGAGATATGCCTGCTTATAATTCGGTAGACTTCAATATATTTGCATATTTATTTGGGAGAAAAAATATTAGCTCTTGCCTTGGCTAAGACAAGAAGTAACTTGGTCCCTTAGGGGTTTCATCGTCAAATGTCTGAGGACTTACTGTTTGAGGATATGAAACTATACCTGAAAGGGGCAACAGAAGATCCCCTTAATAGAGAGGCAGTACAACATGCCCCTCCAGCCAGGATGTTAGTGCAGAGGGTAAGGGCTGCAGGCTCCGCTGTAACGGTCACTGGCTATGTACTGCACAGGGTCTGCTGTATTGGTCATTAGTTATGTACTGCCCGGGATGTTCTGTAATGGTCATTGACTATGTACTTTGTGGGCTCTGCTGTAACAGTCATTGGGTATGTACTGCACAGGGTCTGCTGTATTGGTCATTAATTATGTAATGCGTGGGATGTGCTGTAATGGTCATTGACTATGTACTTTGTGGGCTCTGCTGTAACAGTCATTGGGTATGTACTGCCTGGGTTCCACTGTAACAGTCGGCCAGAGCCTATAAGATCCCCCTTGAGGAGGCTCAGGGTCTCTCCCTATTATAGGACCTGTGTGTTCGTGTGGGAGCTTGACCCTTGCTAGCAAGTCCAATAAACTCTGCTAGTTAATTGCATTATCATGTGACTCTGTCTCTAGAAGGGGATAAGATTCTCGAACCCTAACAATACGGAGTCCTTGGATGCTGAGCAGGCAGAATGTCTTCACCGGAGATGGGCTTACTGGATGTGCTTCTCACAGAAACCCTCTGAATGTTCAGATCCCTGCACTTTCTCTGGGCTTTGATGTCACAGTTTGATGTTAGATATTTTTTGAAATAGTTTGTTTAAAGTTTTCATTAATTTTTTAAAATAAGTCAAACTTGTGTTTTGGTGTCTAGCTCTCAATATTTCTATAAATAATAGAAACCATGTTTGTAAAATTGCCATCAAGTAATCTGTTATAAAGTAAACAAGGAATAAAGTATTTGGAAAGAAGTCTCCAGACCATGCACAATCTCCTTTCTGGATGCCTGTTCCAGGATTTTTCCTTGAAAACAGAAACTCGAGGACTTGGGGTAAAACCCTCAGACTGGCTGCCAGAGGCATAACTCTGACATCTCAGAAACTCTGAGACGAGACCTTAGTGCCCCTATGATGAGATACAACATGTTTCACAAATTTCCTTCCGGGAAATATTTTATGACCATTTCATTCTCCACACAGTGGTAAAGCAACATAAAATTAATTATTGTGGGTCTTCTATGGGGAAGGCTGAGGGGTGCTTGAGGATGGAGACAAAGTGCTTGAGGATGGAGATGGTGACAGTGGTCGGGGATTGGTCTGGACATTAAAAGCCTACAACAAATTATAGTGAACATGTTGTTCCAATAGAGAGAGTGTGGGGTGGGGTGAGGGTGGGGACTCTGCCCTCTGCACCTGCTCCTGGCTACAGCCTAGGCTGTGGCCCTGAGTGACCCCTGCTGCCCGGATCTGCCCTTCAGGGAGGATCCTGCCTGGGGTCCCAGCACTGTCCCCACACAACTCCTGTTCCTAAGAGATGCGTCAGTCTAGTAGAGCTGTGGAGTGCAGTGCCCTGACTCAGGTGCTCCTGCAGACGCCACATTTCTTTACGTTATGGCATGTATGACATTGGTACAGGGGGGTCAGCATCATGGTGCTGATGTGTGCCCACCTGCCCACAATGTCCCCCCAAGAATCCACCACTTTCCCTATGCCACCTATCATTCATATCTTCATTCTATCCTTACCCACAGCCACGTGGTAATATTAGTTTCTTAATCTACTGTTATAGAATTGTCATTATAATACTGTCTATCCCCTTGTACATCACAGAGATGTATCTCTGTACATCACAGTCAAATGAAAGCATCCATTTCAGACTTCTCCCTGACTTAATGGCTAAGTATGGTATCCTCCAGAATCCAATTTAATTTAAACACAGTATATAATTTTTAATTACAGCTCTGTTTTTACTTTATATGTGTTATGTTGCAATATTTTCATCCATTTTTTACTTATTGAATACTTGGGCTCCTTTATATCTTGATTATTGTACTAAGCAATAAACATAGGAAGGCATATATAATTTCTCCATTTCTATTAATGCACTGTGATTTACCATGATATTAATGATAGTTTTATACATAGTCTACACCACATACCTTATTTAAAGTTCAGCTTGCCTGCATCAGTGATACAAGGACCCCTATAATCCACTCCCCAAAGCTGTACTTACTAAGTGCATATGGGCCCTCAACAATCTACTCCCCTCAAAAAAATATATGGTAACTCTGTTCTAGAATAAAGTTTTTGTTGTAATTTTTTTAAGAAGAGGAATCACGTGGTTAATTGCTACTGACTTGAGAAATCTCTGTGGTGGTTTCCTTTAGGCTTAATCCAGGCCACATACCTGCTACAGAGAATAGGGGTTGCTTGTTGAACACATTCCTCCAACACTTGTCTCAGTCTTTTCATTAACTGACACCTGTTGCAGTACACCGTGGCCCAGAGCCTCTTCATCTTTTCTTGGGTTGGCTTCTGGAGGCCACTTTGTAGATGAAGGGCAGGAGGAGAGTTTAATATGTGGCACTATGTCTTACCATGTATTCTATGTTCTAGATCACTAGATCACTACACATCTTGTTATTCATCGATTTCCTCGAGCAGGCACCAGTAACATTTCCATTTGACCCTACCACGTGCCAGTGTAGCCCAATGGCATCTGGTTGTTTCAGGAATACGAAGAGCCTCAAACCATTCATTCATGGTCTTGATGAAGAAGTCTGACCATCTCGTAGGTGGGCGGTCACGTGATCTTTTGACACCCAGTGGGATCCATTCGGTAACGGCTCTAGTCCAGTGTTCGTCTCCAAATCACATTATATGTCCAGCCCATCTGATTTTCGATGCCTTGACAACCGAGACAGTGTCCCTGACTCTGGAACAGCGATGGAAGTCAGAATTCCAGATTCCTTCTCTCACTTGAGTGAGGTGTGATATTCCAAGCATAGCTCTTTTGATTCCTGGTTGGGAAACCTGAGTAGTATTCTCATCCTGCTTTCGTAGGACCCAGGTCTCTGAGGCGTATGTTAATGCAGGGAGAACAGTGGAGTCAAAGAGATGTGCCTAGAGCCGGAGGATTGTCTTCTTAGCTATTTCTTTGATGCTTTTGAAGGCATTCCATGTCTCTCTCTTCCTCCTGTGCAGGTCAGGTTTTAGGTCATTCATCATGTTGACTTCTTGACCTAGGTACACATAACTGCTACATTCAGAGATGTTTGTTCCATTGAGAGTGAATGGGACCTATGGAACTAGTTCATTTTTCATGAACAGCTTTATTGAGCTTCAGCTGTAGACCTATCTTTTCACGTTATTGGCCAAAGTCAGCCAGCATTTGTGCCGCTTGGCTAATGTTTGGTGTTATTAGAACAATGTCATCAGTGAAGTGGAGGTGGTGTAGTTGCCAGCCATCTATCTTCACTCCCATTCTATCTTCCACATCTATCTTCCTTCCAATTCTAATTGTTGCACAATGTTCTCGAGGGTGGCGCTGAAGAGTTTTGGTGAAATGGTATCACCCTGCCGAACCCCTCTTTTGACATCAATGATCACTTCCTTGTAGAATGGTGAGATCCTGGTGGTGAATCCATAATACAGCTCATGAAGGATCTTGATGTATTGGGTTTGAACACACTGTTTAGCTAGGGCTTCGATAACCACTTCATTCTCAACAGAATCAAAGGCTTTCTTTAAATCAATGAACGTGAGACAGAGCGGCATCTTGAACTCCCTACAAGCCTCAATGAGCTTGGTTACCATGTGTTTATGGTCGATTGTGCTGAATCCTTTTTTGGGAACCAGCTTGCTTGCATGGTTGCCCTTCATCTAATATTCTGCCAATCCTCTTCAGGGTGACTCCGAATGATCAGCTTGTAGATGACAGACAACAGGCAGATGGGGCGATAGTTGCCAATGTCATTAATATCTCCCTTCTTGAACAGTAGAACTATCCATTGGGAGGAAACCTTGCATTCAGGTATGTAGCTTGTGAAGAGCCGAGTCAGTGTATTGATGAGTACTGACAGCAGATTCTTCAGGTGTTCGGGTCTGACTTTGTCTGGGCCTGGCGCTGTTCCTTTCTTTACCGATGAATTGGCATGTCGGATTTCAGAAGGGAGAACATTGGGAACGACATATCCATCCTGTGGAATTTGGTATGTGTGCAGCTGGACGTGGCTATCAAAGAGATCTGAGTACAAGTCATGGATAATCTTCTCCATTGCCTTTCTGGAAGATGTGATAGATCCATCAAGATGTCGGAGGGCAGTCATCTTGGTCTTATAGTTGGCAAAGAACAGGCAGGTCTTGTGAATGCTTTTCCCAGTTTTTGCTGCTTCTTCCAGTATTTCTGCTCTTCTCTCTTTGAGATCTTCCTTTATCACTTCTCTGCACTGCTTTGCAAGCTTGGACATTATCATTTGGTCACAAGAGGCTTGTGCCTTGCCACGTTTGCGAATAAGCTCAAGAGTTTTTGGAGACAGGAGTCCTTTTGTGGTTTTCTCTCTCTCTCGGCATTCTTCGCACTATTATGGAGGTGCTGAATCAGTCTTTTGTATTCTTCATCGATGTCGTCAATGATGGTATCTTCCCATGTTGCTGCAATGGTGCCAAAGAGTTCCCAATTGGTGGTCGTTCTAGGAGTTCTCTTCTTAAACTTTGCAGTCTTTTCTCACCATTGTGTGAAGTAGAATTTTGCATGAAGTAGACGGTGGTTCGATCCTGTTAGGAATTTTGGGATGACAGCTACATCAGTCAGGCAAAACCTTTGATTGAAGATGATGTGGTCAATTTCATTGTGGAACTGTCCACCAGGATATTCCCCATGTCCAACGTTTCGCTTCAGCCTTCTGGAACTGCAAGTTCCCACGAATGGTCTTCGTGGACATGATGAACTCCGCTAGTCTCTCACCCTGTTCGTTCCATTCTAGGCCATGGGTCCTAATATGGAGTTCTTCGGCTGATCTTCTCGGTCCTATCTTGACATTAAAATCACCAACTATGATCTTGTAGAAGGTGTGATCTTTTTTATAGAACTCCTCCAGTTCCATGTAGAATTTCTCAATTTCATCTTCCTTGTATGTGGATGTTGATGCATAGACAACAAAGATAGAAATTGCTGGCAGTAGGCCACATGTTTTCAAGTGTAATCATCTGATATGGTTTGTTAGGCATTCAAATGAATCAATGTTTATTGCCATGTTCGTGTTGACAAGGATACTGATGCCAATGACACCTCTTTCCCTGCATGTTCCTAATAAGAGTTCTTCTCCAGTGTCAAAAACGGCATGATGTGATTGACGCCTCCTTGTCTCAGTCAGACCAATGATTTCATACTTGATCTTTTGTGCTTGCACCATCAGGTCCTCAATATATGTTTCTGATGCCAGCATACGTGCATTGAAAGTACAGATAGTCATTTTAGTCCTTCTTAGTTTTGGCAGCCTAGTTTGGCCCTGAAATTTTATCAGGTACTCCCTTGTTTGTCCTTCTTATTTCTGCTGTATTAAGGGCTCCTTCAGGGTTGGGAAGATAAACATTTTTATTACTGGTTTTGGCATATCGAATATGCATCTGACAGCTTGCCAGACTCTGCCTTATGGATGGTATATTATCAGTAGCTTGCAGGGCTCTCTGAGAGGAGTGTGTAGTTAAATTGCGTGGCCACTCTGCGGCTGCGCCGCAATGGGGGAGTTGCTCTGCCTGGGGTAACTGCGTCTGTGGCTCAAGCATTTCTGGGCTTGAAATACTCTCCGCTGAAGGGCGGGTGTCTGAAGGGCAGGTCCTTGTAGGCTGGAGATTGGATTAATCTCTTGGCTGGAGATCTGAAGAGCTGTGGAGGTTGATTAAGAACATTGCTGCCAGCATGGTGTGGGGGGTTCCTCTGGGTTCATTGGGATGGTGGACTTGGGTTGGAAGTAACTCTTGTGGTCAGTGGATTGCAGGGACTTCAACGGGAGTGCTGGTGTCTGCTCTGCCTGGGGTATCTGCGTCTGTGGCTCAAGCATTTCTGGGCTTGAAATCCTCTCTCCTCTGAAGGGCGGGTCTCTGAAAAGTGGGTCCTTGTAGTCTGGAGATTGGATTAATCTCTTAGGTGAAGATCTGAAGAGCTGTGGAGGTGGATTAAGAAGATCGCTGCCAGCATGGTGTGGGGTCCCTCTGGGTTCATCGGGATGGTGGACTCGAACTGGAAGTCTCTCTTGTGGTCAGTGGAGTACAGGGAGTTCAACGGGTAGAGCTGGTATCTGCTCTGCCTGGGGTATCTCGACTATATTATCTGTATTCTATGTTAGCTGCTATAAATGTGTTCTCTCATGCTGCCACAATCATCATGGAACTAGATAGATCTTGCCGGTATATTTATCTGGCCACGTTGACCTCCTAGTAATTAAACACTTGTTTGCCTTAAAGCAAGCAAGTGTGGCTCTCTAATAAGTCTAAAGGCTAATATACAAAACAACTATGAAGTAACACAAGAATCTTATGAAAGCTTGGAGAAAATATATACCTGACTATTCAATATCCATTGGTACAGATTCATGCCCTTCCTTCCACATTACCCTGCAGGGACACTTCCAATGCAGACCTTGGCTGGTCAAGATTAACACTTTAATGGAACTAGTTGATGTCCTGGGAGAAGTTACCAGAGGGGATTGACCCTAACTACTGCCCATTGGTGTGAGGGTCTGAATCGATCTCCCTCTGCTCACCATCTCTCTGTTCTCTTCCCTACTGGGCCTTAACACATGGTGGTGGCCATCTTGACCTAGGATTCTAAACCTACACATGAGTTGGGGCCCAGTCAGGAACCTAAAGTGTGGGGGTTTTCCTGTTACTGGATTGTATGCCAGAACCTGTGTGAGTAAAGCTTTTTGAAACTTGTCTGGATTCTTGCATCTTTCTCCCTCAGTTGGCCACTCCTTCCTTGGGGCAGAAGGGGATCCCCTGACCCTGTGCCCGAATTTTGTCAGGGCACCCAGAGTACCCCGACACACACTATCTGCTTACACGTTATTTATTGATGAGTGAGTTGCCCTTAACAAACCTGTGTGCTCTCCAGGGAGGACCAATGCAGGTTTATGTGTCTGTGTGTGGGTTCACTGTCTCTTCCCAGCAATTCACCTCACACATAGTTAACATACAGCTATGGTCTGTCTCTGGCTCTAAAGTGCTAATTCATAGATTAATCATATTGAAAAAATAATTCCTAGTTAAAGCACTGTGACTTACAAAGTCATTCACTATATAGTTGTTTCGAGCATTTAGTATTCCAATACCACCAGTGCGACCTTCCCTCTGCCAATACCCCAGTCTCCCTCTCAATCCCAGCCAGCCCCCTTAGGCACATAACAAAATTGCTTTATGTTTCTCATTCTAACAAAACTGTAAGAAATGGCAAATGAAAAAATATCAGAAAATAAATCAATAAAAGCCTATTTGTAAGTCAGCATATTTTGCACATTGTGTTGATTTGGAACTCCATCCAGCAGACATGCGTATCACAGCCTGGCTAGCGCAGCTGCAAGCGGCCACGCGGTTCATCAATAAATGCTATATTTAGAGGTGACTACAAGAGTATGCCACTCCGCACGGCAAGCCTGGCAAGCTGCCCGTGTCGTATTTGATATGCCAAATACCATTAACAATTATGTTAGGTCATTTCCATGACCTAATATAATGGTCTGAGGCTCTTTATGTTCCTGGAGCAAGCAGATGTCCTTGGGCTCTACTAGCTTGAGACAGAACATATGGAGATGTTACTGGAGCCCGCTCGAGCAAACTGATGATGAACGGGAAGATAGTGATAGTGATAGATAATGATAGTCCTAACTGAGTCATAATAAGGTGAGTTACTCCCTGTTCAGCATGATGTCAACATAGATTCAGCAGGACCCCAAGAGCTGAGCAGACCCAGCTCCTGTGTAAATCTCCAGAACTGGGTCCTCTGGGTCCAGAGGCTGCCCACGGGAGTCTCAGAGACCCCTCAGTTGCCACTTATCTGCAAGACTCCAGCAGCTGTCCGGGGGCACTGGACAACAGCACACACAATGCCACTGTGACAACTCCCATCATCAAGTTCTTTCCCTCACACCCACACACACGCTCAGCACCTCTTGTTCTTAGGCACGTCCCTCCTATAAAGCAACAAGGAAAATCCAGACAGGCCCATGCTTCATGCTGAGTGTCTGTGTCTGTCCTGGGTACAGGCAGGGACACCTGGGCAGCCCAGGAAACTGTTACATCCCCCACTGAGACCTGCCCTTTCTGACTTTCTGTCTGGAAACAGAGTTGACATTGATGAGGGCATTGCCATGAGATCAGCACCAACAGAGAATGATGATTTGGTCAGGAAACAAGTCAAGTTCTGAAGAGCAACTGGTGTTTAATATTGCTATATAGATGGTTAGCACCAAGCACAGTCAGATGGTGAAGTAGGACATCAGGCACAGCATGTTACATCCTGGATTACAGTCGGATGTTTATGATAGAATCAACATCGTCTGGGTTTTACAGGACTGCACACAGCAGGATGTTGAGGAGCAGAGACGAGAGAAGCAGGGTCAGGAAACACCTGAGTGTTATTCAGAGCATCGCTCCCACAGAGCGGGTGTGCACACCTCATTACCAGCATCGTGAGTGCTGGGGTTCATTTAGAAAAAGTGTGACTAGACGATAAGTCACAGATGGAACAACATGAAGTGAGCTGGTGGGATTCACCTAAAAAGTCACAAAATGCGTGGATGAAATGCTATTACCTTTGAGGGTCTCAACATCAGAAATGAAATTGGAATCTCAATAGCAATGACTAAAGAAGCAGGAGAAAAACCAAATTCATGGAATTATAATTAATAAAAACAAAGTTTTACAGGATAAAACATCATTTTCTAACGGTCCAATGTGCAGCATGTGAGGACCAAGTTCCTACAGGACACTTTTGAAGAGCTCAGAAAACCACCAGGCCATACCTAGAACTTTACAGCAG
The DNA here is from genome assembly GCA_021461705.1 of Cryptotis parvus. Classification (NCBI taxonomy): domain Eukaryota; kingdom Metazoa; phylum Chordata; class Mammalia; order Eulipotyphla; family Soricidae; genus Cryptotis; species Cryptotis parvus. Next base: position 103,618 of record JAJIBD010000653.1, on the reverse strand, counting down.
TCTGGGTACCTCGATAACCCTTATTTGACAGATTTGCTCCCATTTGTGACAATCCTAATCAAAAGATCAATCCTATCACTCAGTATTGGTTCCTTTTGTGTACAGCCGGTCTGCTGTTCATCAGGTGTCAGTGTCCTGCCTGGCCGCAGTGGTTTGCTTAAATGTCTCTTTTCTCTTTACCTCATGCCCTTTGCTTGCTCAGGTGCTTTTATGCAGATACAGTAAGGTAAATAAGGTTAATTTGCTGTTCCTTGGCTTGCCCCAAATTTCTTAACTAAACACCTCAGTTATAGATTGATGCTAAGCCCTCACACCCCCAAAAAGTGTCTCGTCATGAGACTGGACAGAACCAGGAATAGAGGCTACCCTTACCTTGGTATGGGACAGGTATCATGTAAGCTTTTGTTCTGAACCAAAACTAAAACAGCAATGTCTCAGAAGGAGCTCTGTGTTCACCTAAAGAAACCAATCAGGACCCTGAAAGAACAGAATGATCAATCTGCGAGAGGAGTGCAGTGTGGATTCTATGCTGTGATCTCCCCAGGAAAGGTCACCCTAATCTCATGTGTAGATAAATGTCTGTCCCTCTTACTACATTCATACAAAATGATGAGATACCTCATTGAAATAAGTGTTTATTGGCTCAAGCTAAGAGAGACACATCCTGAGGTTTCACTCTATCCCCAGGAGCTGTGGTAGACACCCCTAATGAGTTTTCACAGGATGAGAGGAGGCCCCTCTCACTTCCTTTGTTTTCAGAGTAAAATAACATTTTACCTTTTGCCCCATCATTTGTAGAAGTCCAGACACCACTTTTGTAACGTCTTGCCCCTTGGACAACTCTGGAAGAGACCCTCTTGTTTGACTTGGAGTGAGTGAGCGAGGGGTCAGGAGCCAGGGGTCTGGGCAGTGGCTGCTGATGCCCTTAGCTGGGGGTTGGTGAGCGAAAGATTTGGTTTTGTTGGCGTGTGGACTATTAGGATCTTGGGCTTTATCGCATTTCCTCCATGACAATGAAGACGATAATAGAGAAAAACCGTATATCTGTGAAAAGCAACAATGTCTTTAGGAAGGGAAATTTACCACATCTCACCTAACGGGATAAAACCATCTCTTATGGACTCCGAAACAACAGAGCAATGAAACTAGTTGTACTAGAAGATGAAGTAATTAAAACTCGTATGCTTGATTTATTAAACTTGATTTATATGTTTCAATGAAAGAAGGAGGGAAAAGAAGAAAAGAGAAAGTAAAGAAAAGAAAGCGACCCCTTACAGGCCCCTCTCCAGCTGCTCCTTAGCTCAGCCTGTAGTCAGGGAGCAGAGCGCCCCAGGGGGTCACACACACCACTGCAGCTCCCCTGTCTCCTCAGCAAGTTTGTGTATGTGCTCACAGGGACTTGCCCTCACTATGTCTCTTGCACAAAAAATACACGACTGTGTCCTCATAGATTGAATTGCTCAGTTTTAAGCAAACTTGGTTCTTGGAGGTGTCCCTGGAGATGCTGAGTTGGGACTGAAGACTGGGTTTATAGTATGTGCTTCCATCATACGATATAGCACCAACCCAATCCAGCCCCTTTCCAGGGGCCTGGCAGACCCAATGCACATTATTGCTGGTTAGAGAGAATCCAGAGACTGAACACATGGAGGGACAGTGTCTATGAGGGCATCACCAGGCTGGGTCCCAACTCCTGCAGCTGTACCTGGGACAGGGACACCTGGGGACAGACACCCACAGTGAGTCACGGCTCAGAGGCCCCATCCCCACCTTTGAGCCTCTGTCCAGGGGATACTCACACCCGAGCTGCCACCAGAAAGAGGAGGAACCAGCTCTGATGCACGTTCCTGCCGACGAGGTCCATGATCTCAGACTCTGTGTCATGGGAGAGGGAACCCAAGTTGGAGTGAGTGTGAACATGGTTTTAATCCTGGGTCCCAAGTGCAGATTTGTATGGGGGGAGCCTTTGTGGAGAAAGGAGGGGATATGGGGGAGGCTGGTGTCTGGGCTCCCCAGAGAGGAGGTGCTGACTGTGGCTCAGAGCACTCAGGCCTCTCCCTGGGGCCCTGGTCAGACCTGGGCCTCTTCCTCCAGCACAGGAAACATGCTGAGGAGCTCTCAGAGAACAGGAATTGCTCAGGGGAAATGGCAGCTATGAGGAGAGTCCCTGTGTCTCAGGTCCCTGATGACCAACCACCCCAGCAGGCCTCTGCACTGTAGACAGCTCCTGCCCTCCATGTCCCTGTGTGTTCGCTCCTGTTCTCCAACTGTGTATGCAAAACTTTGGACTGTCAATGTAATAATAGCATGAATCATGATAGTTCACTGTAATTATCGCATGAATTGAGACAGCTGAGGCCAATCCATAGTCCATCAAATTTCACAGTAGTTTGTTCACTCACTTACCTTGTGTAAAAATCACTGTAACTCGAGCAGTTTCACTCCTAATATTCAAGTTTCAGGGTGGATATGTTCATTCTCACTAGTGATGGGTTTGTATTGGGACAAGGAGATTCCTCGGCCTCAGTGACCTTGCTATGGTTGGCCTTGTCAGGAGCGCCTACACCTGCTCTGACCTGTATGTAACTAATCTTCAGAAGATGCTCATGAACCTCAGAGCCTGATTTTAGGGTTTTCATTGAGGCTCCCAGCCCTGTGATAGTCCTAGACAGAGCTCACTGAGGGTCCTCAGCACACAAACTACTGGAACAGGACTTGGTCTTTGTGCTCAGACTCACACATTCAACAAGGTGCAGTGTGCAAACCCTGAGCAGTGCAGGGTGTGGTCTCCCCGCTACTCCCCCACTAATGAATAGAATCTAGGTGTACACTGGATACAACAAGTGAATTCCTTATTTCCATGGAGATGATACATTTGAGATAATTATAGTTTTCAAGAAAATATAATACTTCATTATTTCATTTCAGCTTAATTTTTTTACTGGATCACCCTGAGCAGCAAAGTGGCTCATGTTTAAGTTCCTCACATGCATGTTTCCAGAACAACCTCTTCACCAGTGCCCACTTCCATCCACCAGTGTCCTCAGTCACTCCCACCCTGTCTCTACGGCAGGCACTGTTTCATTTCCAGGCAATTTGGCTTAAGTCTTGTTGCTGATACGGCATAACCCTGACCCTTACACCTCTCCTCAGTGTCCATCCTCCTCCAGAGTGACTTCCTCGATCACTGTCCAGTGAACTCTGCCTTGCCCTGCCCCTCCTCCCATGGGGCAGTTTCCTACTAAAAGAGCAGTTCTTTTCTTCCTTTCCATTGCCTTTGGGCATGAGTTTAAAATTGGACTTTTTCTGAAAGTCAGCATTAAGGTTTAGAGGTCAACCCAGCAAGTTTAACAAAATTGTATTAAATCACAGAAATACACAAACAGCAACTGGGGCAACATGAGAACTGAGATGGATGATCTCACACCTCACGTACAAGGCAACTCTATGGGGTTATAAACTCTCTTACCCACAGCCCGGGACTCTCTGTGTCTGTCCCCAGGTGTCCTGTCCCAGCGCTCCAGGACCAGTGACTCCTCACAGACCTTACCCTCCTCTGCTGTCTCTGTTCTCTCCACCACAACCGGCAGTTCCCAGGGAGCTGGTGACCCAGAGCTTGGGAAGGAGGCGGGAGTGGGTGGGAAGATGCACAGTGATGGGACCATTTCCTGGAGCTGCTTCCCAGGACCCGCAGACACTTTCCTACAGTCACTAAACTTGTTTCCAACCACCCACTGTAATGTAGATACTATTGATTATTTTGTTTTCTTTCAGCATATCAAATTAGATGTATTTCATTATTCAAACCATTTTTCTCACTCGCAATCATTTCACACCTCACTTTTGTAGATTTAATAAAACACCCTTTTCGCCACTATTAATTTAGCAGAAACAATGAGAGACATGAGTTAGGCATGAGTGAAAGCTTACACCATTCAGTTTGTATTTTCTGATGTTTGACTCTCCTGTATGACAAATGATCTGTTAAAATGTTGTTGTTGGCAGCAGTTTAGGCAGGTGTAATGGGATGGGAGCATGCTTCATACACGGAATTCCCAAGTCAATTTCCAACACTTTGTTCATCCCCTGGTCACTCTAGGTGAGACCTGGAGCACAGACTGGAAGTAGACCCTGAGCACTCCCAGGTTGACCCCAAACCAGAGTAAAACCAAACTGCTCCATTTTTTATGTTCAAGTGTTGTTAAGGCTGAAAAATAACTGTGTAGGAGGGTGGATTGTGGCTGCCCCTCAGGGAGGTCCCAAGGCCCCAGGCTCAAGGGACCTGTGCAGATTCCATAACCTTAACAGTCCATGGGGGTCAGGGGTGACTATGGCAGCAGAAGCCGGGCCTAGCTGGTCCCCAGCAGAACTCACTGTGTGTTAAGCCCCCATATCTGTATCTATGTATTTGTTTACAAGTACAGGATTCAAACACTCTGTTCTTACTAACTGAGAACTCTCCACAGACTTCCTAGAGGTTGAAGCTTTCCAGCTAAAGTGCACAAGGGTTCATTGTTTATATTTCCTGTCACCACATAATTCATCTTTCTGATACCAGACACCATGTGCTTTCCAGTTGTCTACAGCAAGGCTGAGTTGTTTTTACTTACCTGAGTGCTCTTAAGGGAGACCCAACATGGGTCTATGGTCCACTGTGTGGATTCAGTTTCTCCTCCCAGGAAGGCACCTCACAGACATTTAACACACAGTTAAGTTCTATCTTTCCCTGTAGGAAATTCACAGAATCAGCATATGTTTGACATTGTTCAGGAGTTGTTGACTTGGCCCTTCACATCTGCAGTATAAGGTGAGTTACTACCTGGCCATGTGTGATATCAACATTGAGTCATCACTGTTGCAGTAGCTGAGCAGACCCAGATCCTGTTAAAACTCTGGAACTGGTGCCCTGGTTCAAAGGCTGACCAGGAGAGTCTCAGAGACCCCTGAGTACCCCATGTACCCCAAGACTCCAGCTGTCTCTCACACGGGGCAACTGCAGACACAATGATGCTGTGGTGGCAACTCCCATCATCAAGTGATTCTGTCACAGCCACTCACATGCTCAGCGCCTCTTGTTGTCCATCACCTACTTAATAGCAGCAGCAAGGAAATTCACACAAGCCACATGCCATGGTGAAGGGTCTGTCTTTTGTCCTGTTCTCTGGGTATGGACACCTGGTAATCCAAGGGAACCCCTCTGTCAACTACTGTAAGCTGAGTTTAAGGATGTCTTCTGTGTGGTTACAGCTTTGGACTGTAATCTATCACCAGTAGATCAAGTGCAAACATAGGGCTATGATTTGATCAACTACATGTGAAAATTCCAGTCTGGAGAGCTAGTAGTGGCTTATATTTAAAGAGAGTGGAAATAAAATGTAGTTAGATGGCAAAGTAGAAATCAGGCCCAAGCAGATGGACTTCCAGATCACAGTTTATAGATTTCTGGTGATGAAATAGATATTCAAGGATGCCAGAGTTTGGACCCTTGGCAAAGACATAGAAGGTAAGAGCCCCACCCACAGTGTTATTACTACAGCCCCAATATTTGAAAAATTTTATTTCAGATTCCTCATACTTTTAAGTAGTAAATGGCCCAAACAATAGCTTAGTATGTATTACACATAAGAACATGTTACATATAAATCACATTGTACATTTAAGCCTATGATTCATGGGAGTAATTGCCTCAGAACAAACCCAATGAACCCAGTTTCCCACTGTTCCACTCATGTTCTTATCACAGGAGAGAGCTGGAACAATCCCTGAGGCTCAGTCACTCTTAGCGGGAGAATATTCCTGAGGCAGAGATGAGCTTCCAGGGGACAGAAGAGGCTCAGTTCCTGAGAAAAGTTTGTGTAAGGTTTCTGGAAGTTTTATCTCCTCAGAAAACCATTTCTGCACAAACCTCACACAAGGTAAGACATGGATTTTCATAAAAGAAAACAAATATTTCTATATGATAGAGAGTTTAGAAAGTTATCAAGGTGACCTGATAGCTCACAGATATGGGACAGAGCTGCTACTTGCTCTCCCTGTGCCCAGCCGCTCACGAGGCGCCCAGGAGGGATGGCAGGTTCTAGCCCTGGCCCACCACCCCAGCAGAGCCTTGCAACAAGCCAGATGACCCCCACTCCATGAGGGCCTCCATTTTCCACATCCGGACTTCACTCTCGTCAGAACTCCACCCAACAGACCAGCCTATAACAGCCCAGATCATAGACACCCACCCTGCAGCAGTCTTTTCTAAATCCGGCTCAGGTATGCTGGGCCAGAGACTCCAGACATGGGACAGAGCTGCTACTTGCTCTCCCTGAGCCCAGTCGCTCACAAGGTACCCAGGAGGGATGGCGGGTTCTAGTCCTGGCCCGCCACCCCAGCAGAGCCTTGCAACAAGCCAGACAACCCCCACTCCATGAGGGCCTCCATTTTCCACATCCGGACTTCTCTCTCATCAGAACTCCACCCAGTAGACCAGCCTATCACAGCCTGGCTCGCTCGGCCACAAGTGGCCGTGCAGTTCATCAATAAATGCTGGACTTAGAGATGACTACAAGAGTATGCTACCTGCATGGCAGAGCCTGGCAAGCTACCCGTGTTGTATTTGATATGCCAAATACCAGTAACAATTATAGACCTCATTCCGGAATGGATTGAGGCTCTTTATGTTCCTGGAGCAAGCAGATGCCCTTGGGCTCTACTAGCATGAGACAGGACATATGGAGACGTTACTGGGGCCCGCCGAGCAAATCAATGATGAACGGGAAGACAGTGATACAATGATCAAGGTGACAGACTATCACAGCAGACCAGACTATCACAGCCCGAATCATCAACAGCGACCCTGCAGCAGCTTTTTTTTCAATCCGCCCAGGTATGCTGAACCAGAGACTTTCAGAAATGGGGCAGAGCTGCTACTTGCTCTCCCTGTGCCCAGCTGCTTGTGAGGCACCCGGAAGGCATGGCGGGTTCTAGCCCTGGCCTGCCACCCCAGCAGAACCTCACAACAAGCCAGACCACCCTCCGCCTACTCCATGGGGCCCGCCATTTTCCACATCTGGACTTCCCTCTAGTCACAACTCCACCCAGCAGACCAGACTATCACAGCCCGGATCATCGACAGCCACCCTGCAGCAGCTTTTTTTTCAATCCGCAACAGATATGATGAACCAGAGACTCTCAGACATGGGGCAGAGCTGCTACTTGCTCTCCCTGTGTCCAGCTGCTCGTGAGGCGCCCGGGAGGCATGGCAGGTTCTAGCCCTGGCCTGCCACCCCAGCTGAGCCTCACAACAAGCCAGATCACCCTCGCCTACTCCATGGGGCCCGCCATTTTCCACATCCGGATTTCTCTCTCATCACAACTCCACCCAGCAGACCGGACTATCACAGCCCGGCTTTGCGCTAGCGGCCACGCGGTTCATCAATAAATGTTTTATTTAGAGGTGACTACAACAGTATGCCACCTGCACGGCAAGCCTGGCAAGCTGCTCATGTAGTAATGATATGCCAATTACCAGTAACATTTATATTTGGTCATTCCCGTGACCTAATATAATTGTTTGAGGCTCTTTATGTTCCTGGAGCAAGCGGATGCCTTTGGGTTCTACTAGCATGAGACAGGGCATATGGAGATATTACTGGTGCCTGCTCTAGCAATAGATGATTAATGGGAAGATAGTGATAGTGATAGTGATCAAGGTGACATGAACATCAGTTGAATTTAGTATAGTTCAAGATGGTTGTATGAAACAAATAATTCAACCATAAAAGAACATGATTTTTCACATTTTTTCTGGCCATGCATGAGTCCACGGCTGGAGGGAGAAGCAGCCCCTGAGGCCTCGCCCAAGAGCCTGTCACTGGTCCATGCTGCTGCCAGCCCTGCTGGGCACATCCAGATCCTGTGTCTGTGCTGGGCAATGCAACTCCCTGAGCATGGGCCTAGATGCCCCAACATCAGGATTTCACAGACAATGACACTGACCAATTCCTAAATAGCATCTGACAGTAGAAATGTGACCAGGGTCCTTTTCATATCATGTCTCCTTCTCCACTCGCCCTTGTCCAATGTCAGGATTACAGCTCAGGGCTATGGAGATACCAACATGCGCTTAGGGCGGGGCTCCAAAAATCTCCACAAGGGGGTCCACCAACACCAGATTTCATCTCGGGAAAAGGGCTTCTTGGTGATACACAGAATTTAAAACAAAGTGTGTAAAAGGGAGTCACCATGGGTGTACCTCCAGTCCACAGACCTGCAGTGACACCAGCCCAAATTTACACATGGTTATTCGAATCCATCTGGGAAGCTCCACTGCACAATCCTACTAGAAAATGTGAGTGACTACAGGTGTTCTCGAGAGAAGCATCTTTCTCTCGGCTGCTCTGAAAGACAAACACTGAGACTTTGCCTCAAACAAACCCTGAGCCTGTGAGCCCTGTCCTGTGTCTCAGGCCCTGATTCTCTGAGGAGGAAGTCAGGAGGGTCAGGGTCCCTGTCATCTCCTCACCCAGCACAGCTGCCTCTCCTCAGGTTTCTGACACACTCAGGATGTGGCTGTCACACTGTGTCTCTCGCACAGTAATACACTGCAGAGTCCTCAGTTCTCAGATTGCTCAGTTCCATGTAGGCTGTGGTCGTGGACTTGTCTGCAGTGATGGTGACTCTGCCCTGGAACTTCTGTGTGTAGTTTGTATTACCATTATAAGGGCTTATTTCTCCTATCCACTCAAGCCCTTGTCCCAGGGCCTGCCGCACCCACTGCATCCAGTAGTCAGTGAAGGTGTATCCGGATGCCTTGCAGGAGATCTTCACTGATGTCCCAGGTTTCCTCACCTCAGCCCCTGACTGCACCAGCTGCACCTGTGAGTGCACACCTGTGGACAGCAGACAGGAGTGGATAGACTCCCCTGGATGGCCCTGGCTCCCTACTTAGTCCAGGGACTGGGACCCTTACCTGCTGCCATTGCGAGCATGAAGAGGGTTTTCCATGTCCAGTCCATGATGGGGGCCGTGCTCTCACAAATACTTTGTGGATTTGTCTTCAGTTTCGCGATGTTCTCTGGCACAAATATGCCTTATTTAATTCAGTAGACTTCAATATATTTGCATATTCATTGGGGTAAAAATATTCAAAGCTCTAGCAGTGGCCATAAGAGGGAGTTGGTCTCTTAGGGTTTCATGGTCAATGATTCTGAGGAGTGATTGTTTGACAGCACGAAACCACCTTCTTTCCTTCGACACTGAGCAGGCAGAGTCTCCACTGAGACACGGGGCTGTCAGGACTTGCTCCTCACAGGGAGACCCTCTGAATGCTCAGATCCCCTGTACCTGCTCTCCGCTTGGATGACAGAGTTTGATGTGAGACATTTTGAACCTAGTGTTTAAAAAGTTATGGCTGATTCTTTTTTAACAACAAACTTTTCATCCTGTTCCTTAATTTCATCATTTCCAGAAATCCTAGTATGTATGTTTAGAAATGGTCTTAATCTTATTTTGTAGTCCAAATTCTCCAGCAGAAATAGCAATTTGAAAATAACTCAGCAGACCATGTTCAAAGCCCTTCCCTGGATATCATTTTAGGGGACTTTCTTTGAAAACAGGAAATCCTAGGACTTGAGGCAAAACCCTCCCAGCCCTCTGCACCTGCTCCTGGCTGCAACCTGGGCTGTGGCCCTGAGCGCCCCCTGCTGCCCAGATCTGCCCTGCAAAGAGGATCCTGCCATCCCAGCACTGTCCCCTAACAACTCCTGTTCCTATGAGATGCGTCAGTTTAGGAGAGCTGTGAGCGCAGTGCCCTGACTCAGGTGCCCCTGCACACCACACCTTTAAGTTATGTGCAAGTAACATTGGTACAGGGAGTCAGCATCATGGTGCTGATCCATGCCACCCCTCCACAATGTCCCCCAGAGTAACCACCACTTCCCCTATGCCACCTGTAACACATCTTCTTTCTTCCACTATACATCACTACTTGGTAATATAAGTTGTTTAATCAAAGGTCACAGATTTGTTGTAATCGACTACTATCTGCTCCCCTTTTTATACCTATATACCCACATCTTTCCTGACTTAATTTGCTGATCATGGTGCCCTTCAGTTTCATTCAAGTTTAATTGAGCCACAGATATAATCCTTCATTATAGATCTGTTGTACTTTATCATTTATTTATGTTGCATTTTTTCCTTCCATTTTTGATGACTATTTGATCTGATTCATACTTTGAATATAATAAAAGCAATAAAAATCAGTATGCATTTGTAATTTTCTCATTTTTATTAATGTACTTTTATTTACAATGCTGGCAATGGTAATTTTCATACAAGGGTATTGTAACACTGCAGATCGCATTTCAAGGTCAATTTCTCCTACATCAATGATCCAAAGACCCCTATATTCCACTATCTCAAACAGTCCAGTAACTCAGTTTTATAGGGACTCAAAAATCCACTCCACAACAAATAATCCAGTTGTAAACTCTGTTCTTTACATACAGTTTTAATCAAATATTTTGTGGTAGTTTTCAAGAATCACATGATCTGTTGTTACTGGCTTCAGAAATCTCCATGGTGTTTTCTTTGAGGTGAACAAGCAGCATTCCTGCCAACAGTGCATAGGGTTGCTGGTTTAACAGATCTCTTCAATACTTGTCCCATCTTTTCACTATCTGACACCATATGCTTTCAAGTCGTTTATGGGAAGGGTGCTTTTTCCTTAGTAACCTTCTGTGCTCTTCATAAACCCAGCACGGGTTTATGAATCTGTGTGTGGGTTCACTTTGTATTTCCAGCAATTCACTCACACACTGTTAGCACATAACTCTGCTCTCTCTTTGGTTGTAGGCTGTTAATTCACAGAATAAGCATATTTAACATTTATGCTTAATTTAAAGCCATGAGATATGCTGTTACAAAGTTGTCGATGCTCGAGTCTCAGTCAAACAGTATTCCAACACCATCCTTTCACCAGCGAATATTTTTGACATGTGTCTGGAGTTAGAATGGGAAGTAATGGGAGTGAAGATAGACGGTCAGAAACTAAACCACCTCCGCTTCACTGATGACGTCATTCTAATAACACCAAACATTAGCCAAGTGGCACAAATGCTGGCTGACTTTGACCGAGAATGTGGAAAGACAGGTCTACAGCTGAATATCAACAAAACTATGTTCATGAGAAATGAACTAGTTCCAGAGGCCCCATTCACTCTCAATGGAACAAACATCTCTGAATGCAGCAGTTATGTGTACCTAGGTCTAGAAGTCAACATGATGAATGACCTGAAACCTGAGATGAGCAGGAGGAAGAGAGCAGCATGGAATGCCTTCAAAAACATCGAAGAAATAGCTAAAAAGACAAAGACCTCTGGCTCCGGGCACATCTCTTTGACTCCACCGTTCTCCCTGCACTAACATATGCCTCAGAGACCTGGACCCTATGAAAGCAGGATGAGAATGCATTTTGGGTCTCCCAAAGAGGAATCGAGGACCTCCCACCTGACGCCATCCAGCCCCGACGCCCAGCAGATCCCTGCGCTCTCCCCACCAGGTGTGTTCCATCGGCGGGCAGCCCCCGAGTCACTCAGCTCCAGGATAAAGGGCTGCACCTTTGAGAAGGGGACCAAGCCCCACTTCAGCTTCCTCGGACCTTCCACTGCACTACCCCAACCCCAACCCCGTGACTCCGGAACCACCCTCCGATACCCCAAAATTCAAAACAGCGCGGGCACACTAGCGAGCACGCGTGGAAGTATTGTCTATCTACCTGAGATACCACTGAACATTTGCCCCTACACTCTTTGCTATATGTCCGTAACTGCAAAGTAATTAAGGCACCTACTAACTCTAGTGACTAGTCACCCAGAACACACATTTTCAACCTACGATAGTCATTATGGTAAAGCAGCGCAGAAGTCCTTCAAGCTCTATGATTGAAGTCACTAATACAGATGAGTCAAGCAATAACGGTGAGCTATATAACCTCTCTGAAAAGGAATTTCGGAAGCAACTGTTAAAGATGCACAAGGAACTCAAAGAAACAACGGAATACAAAGTCAATAAAATACAGGAGGACATGAGAGCAGAATTGAGTAAATTTCAGACCAAAGTACAAGCAGAAATGACAGATATTAAAAATGAGGTAAGTGAACTGAAAAACACAGGGGAAGCCCTCCAAAGCAGAGTAACAGCTACTGAAGAAAGAATTAGCTTGAAGACGAGCTTCAGAGATTCTGTAGACAACACCAGAAGATGGAAAAAAGACTCACAATAAATGAACAGACTACCAGAGAAAATCAGGATGAGCCAAAAGGAACAACATATGCATCATTGGGGTCCCAGAAGGGCAAGAAGAAAACCCTGATGAAGAAGAAACTGTCAAAGCCATCATCGCTGAGAAGTTCCCTAAACTGAAAAAAAGCATGCTCCCAGATGCAGGAGGTCCGAAGGATACCAGCTAAAAGAAACCACAATAAGAATACTCCAAGACACATCCTTATTAAAATGATAAAAACGATAGACAGAGATAAAATACTGAAAGCAGCAAGATCAAAGAAGGAAATCACATACAAAGGAGCATCCCTGAGATTTACAGCAGACTTCTCAGATGAAACACTCCAAGCCTGAAAACAATGGTGGGATATTGTGAAAAGACTCAATGAACTTCAGGCCTCACCAAGAATTCTTTACCCAGCTAGACTTATTTTCAGATGTGAAGGAAAGATACAAATCTTCGTGGATAAACAACAACTCAGGAAATTCGTAGACTCAATACCAACTCTAAAAAGAAGGATTGAAGGGTCTATTGTAAAATTAGACAACCCAAAACCACAACAAGCTTAAACAGAAAGATGGCACAAAATCCAATGACAATAATCTCTCTTAACATCAACGGTCTAAATGCACCAATTAAGAGACATAGGGTGGCAAAATGGATTAAAAAACTGAATCCAACGTTCTGCTGCCTACAAGAAACACATCTGAATAACCAGAGCAAACACAGACTCAAAGTCAAAGGCTGAAGACCATTCTCCATGCAAACAACCCCTCCAAAAAGGCGGGTGTGGCCGTACTCATATCTGACAATATAGATTTCAGGCTGAGAAAGGTTAAACGGGACAATGAAGGCCATTTCTTATTTTTTTTAATTTTTTTAATTTTTACAATTACAAAGATATACAATTAAAAAAGTTCATATTTGGGTTTTGGTCATACAGTGTTCCAGCACCCATCCCGCCACCAGTGCCCATCTCCCACCACCAACGTCCCCGGTTCCCTCCCCCCCACCCCCCAGTCCTCCTCCATGGCAGGTTCTTTATTGCTTTCCATTTCTCTCTCTTTCTCTTTTCCTTTCCCTCCATACTATGGATTACAGAACATACATTAAAGGGTTGTCATGTGTATATTTTTGCCTCTATTTAATGTTCTGTTCTATGTAGGCATTAGTACCCTCGGCAAATGTTAGCACACTGTTCCATGTTCTTATTAATTAAGGGGTATGTATACCAGGAAGAAATCACACTACTAAACATATATGTGCCAAACGAGGGGCCAGCAAAATACTTAAAATGACTATTAATAGACCTCAAAGAAGACATTAACAGTAGCACAATAATAGTTGCAGACTTCAACACTGCCTTATCAACTATGGATAGATCGACGAGTCTGAAACTCACCAGGGAAATACTGGACCTAAAGGAAGAAATGGAAGAAAGAGAGCTGGTTGATATATACAGGGCTTTTCATCCCAAAAAAAAGCTGAATACACATTTTTTCCAGTGCACATGGAATATACGCCAAGATAGACCATATACTGAGCCACAAAGCATACCTCAACAAAACAATAAAGAATGAAATTGTGTCGACTATCTTTTCAGATCAGGATGCACTGAAAATAGTAGTTAACCATACACAGAAGCAGGGAGCTAAACAAAACACCTGGAAACTAAACAGCTTACTGCTGAACAACAAATGGGTCATAGAAGAAATCAAACAGGAAATCCAAAGATTCCTAGAAACAAATGAAGATACCAACTATCAGAACTTGTGGGACACAGCAAAAGCTGTGTTAAGAGGAAAGTTCATAGCTCTGCAAGCATTCATAAGGAAAGAAGAAAGGGCCCACATAAATAACCTGACCTCACAGCTGAAAATATTAGAAAAAGACCAACAAAAGAAGCCCAACCCAGGCAGAAGGAAGGAAATAATAACTTGGGGAGGAAATCAACGAGCTGGAAACCAAAAAAAAACAATCCGAAAGATTAATGAAACCAAGAGCTGGTTCTTTGAAAAAATTAAACAAGTTCGACAAGCCATTGACAAGACTTGTAAGGACAGGGAAAGAGAGACCTCAAATAAACAGAATCAGAAATGAAAATGGTGACATCACAACAGACAAAACAGAAATCCAAAAGATCATCAGAGGTTACTTTGAGAACCTGTATGCCTTAAAACATGAGAACCTAGAAGAAATGGATAAATTCCTGAAATCCTATAACCTCCCACAATTGAAACAAGAAGACATCCAATACCTAAATAAACCTATCACCATTCAGGAAATTGAAACAGTAATTAAAAGTCTGCCCAAAAACAAAAGCCCAGGCCCAGATGGGTTCACTAGAGAATTCTACCAAATCTTTAAGGAGGACCTACTGCCAGTCCTGTTCAAGCTCTTCCAGGAAATAGAAGAAACAGAAACACTCCCAAACAGCTTCTACGAGGCACATATCACCCTGATACCCAAAGCAGGGAAAGACAACACAAAGAAGGAAAATTACAGACCAATCTCCTTGATGAACACAGATGCTAAGATCTTCAAAAAATACTAGCAAACAGAATCCAAAGACTCATCAAAAAGATCATACATCATGACCAAGTAGGATTCATCCTGGGAATGCAAGGATGGTTCAACATTCTCAAATCAATCAACATAATACATCATATCAATAAGAGAAAAAATAAAAACCATATGGTCCTATCGGATAGATGCAGAAAAAGCATTCGGTAAGATCCAGCACCCATTCAAGATTAAAACCCTCCAGAAAATGGGAATTGAAGGAAGCTTCCTCAAGATAGTCAAAGCCATCTACCAAAAGCCCACAGCGAGTATCATTCTCAATGGGAAAAAAATTGAAAGCCTTCCCCTTAAGGTCAGGAACACGACAAGGTTGCCCTCTCTCACCTCTTTTATTCAATATAGTACTGGAAGTACTCGCCATAGCAATCAGAGAAGAAAAGAACATTAAGTGCACCCAGATAGTCAAGGAAGAAATCAAGCTATCATTATTTGCAGATGACATGATATTATACTTAGAGAACCCTAAACTCTCGACCCAAAAACTCTTAGAAACAACAGATATGTATAGTAGAGTGGCAGGGTACAAAATCAATACCCAAAAGTCGGTGGCTTTCCTATACACAAATAACGAAAGAGAAGAAAGGGATATTAAGAAATCGATTCCATTCACAATTGTGCCACAGAAAATCAAATACCTAGGAATTAGCTTAACCAAGTGTGTAAAGGACCTATGCAAAGAGAACTACAAGACACTGCTTCAACAAATAAAAAGAGGACATGAGGAAATGGTAACACGTTCCCTGCTCATGGAAGGGAGAATTAACATTATCAAGATGGTAATACTCCCTAGAGCTCTGTACAGATTCAACATGGTTCCTATAAGGATTCCCATAACATTCTTTAAAGAAATTGACCAAACACTCCTGAAATTTGTATGGAATAATAAACACCCCATGGATAGCTAAAGCAATTCTTGGGAAGAAGAAGATGGGAGGCATCACCTTTCCCAACCTCAAACTGTACTACAAAGCAGTAGTAATTAAAACAGCATGGTACTAGAATAAAAACAGACTGTGGACCTATGGAATAGAGTTGAGTATCCTGACACCCACCCTCAAAGACATGATCAGTTAATCTTTGATAAAGGTGCAAAGAGTCCAAACTGGAGTAAGGAAAGCCTCTTCAACAAGTGGTGCTGGGAAAACTGGACAGCTACATGTAAAAAAAATGAATTTGGACCTGTGTCTAACACCTTGCACAAAACTCAGATCAAAATGAATTAAAGATCTCAATACCAGACCTGAATCCATAAAGTACGTTGAAGAAAATATAGGAAAAAACCCTCCATGACATTGAAGCTAAAGACATCTTCAAAGGTGAAACACCGTTAACAAAGCAACTACAAAAAATATAAACTTATGGGACTACATGAAACTAAAGAGCTTCTGCACCTCGAAAGAAACAGTGACCAAGATAGAAAGACAGTGCACAGAATGGGAAAGAATATTCACACAATACCCATCTGATAAGGGGTTAATATCTAGGATATATCAGTAACTGGTACAGCTATATAAGAAAAAAACAGCCAACCACATTAAAAATGGGGAGAAGAGATGAACAGAAACTTCAGCAAGGAAGAAATTCGAATGGCCAAAAGGCATATGAAAAAATGCTCATCATCACTAATCATCAGAGAGATGCAAATCAAAACAACAATGAGATATCACCTCACACCACAGAGACTGGCCCATATCCAAAAGGGTAAAAGCAACAAGTGCTGGCGTGGATGTGGGGAAAAGGAGACTCTCATACATTGTTGGTGGGAATGTCGACTTGTACAACCTTTCTGGAAAACAATATGGACATTCCTCCAAAGACTAGAAATTGAGCTCCCTTTTGACCCAGCCATACCACTCCTGGGAATACACTCTGGGAAGCCAAAAACACACAGAAGAAATACAATCCACACTTTTATTTTCATAGCAGCACTATTCACAATAGCCAGAACCTGGAAACAACCAGTATGCCATAGAACTGATGACTGGATAAAGAAACTGTGGTACATCTACACAATGGAATACTATGCAGCTGTTAGGAAAAATGAAGTTATGAAATTTGCCTATAAATGGATGGACATGGAAAGAATCATGTTGAGTGAAATTAGTCAGAAGGAAAGAGAGAGACATAGAATGACTGCATTTATTTGCATGACATAAATATACCAGGTGATCTTACCAAAAGTGGAAATTACCACAAACGTGTGGGAGTCAGAGGTTATATAACATAGAGAAGGGAACATCTGTGAATTAATGTCAAATGGTCTGATACCAACATAGAACTAAGCAATAAATACAGGCAAAAAAAGGCAAATGATGGCTTCTAAGTGTATGTAGTGCAACCCACAGTGTGTAGGGGAAGGAAAAGAGAGAGAGGGAGAGAGAGAGGAGATAAAGAATCTGCCATTTAGGCAGGCTGTGGGAGGGGGAGGGAATTGGGGACATGGGTGGTGGGAGATGGGCACTGGTGGAGGGCGGGGTTCTGGAACACTGTGTGACCGAAACCTCCAAACATGAACAACGTTGTAATTGTATATCTCGTGGTGTAAAAAAATGTTTAATAAAAAAAAAAAGAGGAATCGAAAGAGCCATGGTTGGAATATCACATCTCACTCAAGTGAAAGAAGGAATCTAGAGCTCCGAACTCCATTGCTGTTCCAGAGCCAGGGACGATGTCTCATTTGCCAAGGCATCAAAAATCAGATGGGCCGGACATGTAATGCAATTTGGAGACATCTGCTGGACTAGAGTCGTCACTGAATGGATCCCACGGTATGTCCAAAGATCACGTGGCCACCCACCTACGAGATGGTCAGACTTCTTTGTCAAGACCCTGAATGAACGGTTTGAGGCTCTTTGTATTCCTGAAGCAACCAGATGCCTTTGGGCTACACTGGCACGTGATAGGGTCAAATGGAAATGTTACTGGCGCCCACTCGAGCAAATCGATGAATAACGGGATGTGAAGTGATCAAGTGATCAAGTCTGGAGTTGGTGACTGTGCCCTTCACAGACATAGTATAAGATGAGTTACTCGCTGTACCAAGTATGATATCAACACTCAGTCATCACTGCCCTGAGCATGAACTTCAATGCTCCCAAATCTGAGACGACACTGACTGATTCCCTTAGCACTAAGTGATAGTAGAAATTTGACTGTGGTCTCTCATATAGCGCCATCTTCTACACTCTAACTTTTCAACAGTAGGATTCCAGCTCAGGAATATGATGATACAAACATTTACACAGGGCCGGACTCCACAGAGACTCCATAAGGGGTCTACCAACACCAGGATTTCATTCCACAGAGAAGGATTTCTTATTAATGAATGGAATTCCAAACAACTACATGAAGCAGGAATGTCCCATAAGGTCAGATGTGCAGAGATGAGACTCTAGGCACAAGACATATTTCCATTAATGTTTTTAATAATCACCAGCTGGAGGGGCAGCAGCTCTCATCTTGGTGGCTCACTGACCACAGCTGACTGACCGCAGCTAAGTGACCAGAGCTGACTCACTGGAGCTGACTGACCCTCAAACAAAGACCACAACTCCCTTATATGCCAATGTAGCAGTAAGTAGATCTAAGGATATGTGAAGGAAGGTCTGATGGATACTGTCTGTTAACAGATACATGGAATATTCTGGCAGACTGTCTCCCAATAGAGTTAGTATGTAGAGTTCCCTAGTGAGACTATTAATCAAGCTGCAGTTACACAGACAAGGCTATCCTAAGTCATTTCTCTGCACATTCCCTTGTTGGCTCTAATTAGCCCTAGATGGAGTCTTATGAACAAGATGTTCTCTTCTGGGACAATTTAGGAAGGCTAAGTTAACAAGCTGTTGCATTCTTTGCTTATCTCACCTCACTGAGATAGCACCACCTTGCAGGTGTCTGGCTCCTGAGTGTCTTCTCCTTATCACCATAAATCCTAAGGTAAAAATGTAAAATGTCCTTGCAGTGTCAATTACGTGAACTTAACTCTAAGTTTTACTGCCTTTTGTTGTGTTGGCATATAAGGAAGTTGGGGTCTTTGTTTGGGGGTCAGTCAGCTCAAGACAGTCAGCTCTGGTCAGTTAGCTGCAGTCAGTCAGCTGCAGCCAGTTAGTCAAGATGAGAGCTGCTGCCCCTCCAGCAGGTGATTATTAAAAATATTAATGGAAATATGTCTTGTGCCTGGAGTCTCATCTCTGCGCCCCGACCCAACGGGACATTCCTGCTTCATGCCAACACAACAAAAGGCAGTAAAACTTAGAGTTAAGTTTACATAATTGACACTACCAGGACATTTTACATTTTTACCATAGAATTTATTGTGATAGGGAGGAGACACCCAGGAGCCAAACACTTGCAGGAGGTGCTACCTCAGTGAGGTGAGATAAGCAAAGAATGCAGCAGTTTGTTGACTTAGCCTTCCTAAATTGCCCCAGAAGACAACTTCTTGTTCATTAGAATCCATCTAGGGCTAATTAGAGCCAACAAGGGAATGTGCAGAGAAATGACCTAGAATAGCCTTGTATGTGTAACTGCAGCTTGATTAACAGTCTCACTAGGGAATTCTACGTACTAATCTATTGGGAGACAGTCTGCCAGAAAACCCTGTGTTTCTGTTGACAGGCAGTATGCATCAGACTTTCCTTCGCATATCCTTATATCTACTTTCTGCTACAAATACATGTCAGTGTAACTTACATAGTTGGAAATTCCAGAAATTTTATAAAATGGTCACTGAATTATCATTAAGCCCTAAAAATAATTGCAGATTGTATAGACTCATTATTGCTGATTGCTGCTATGTGAGAACAAGCTCTGCTCCAGGGACAGGGATGCCCAAGTGAGACTGTAGTAAGCAGTGTCCATTCAGGCATGCAACAGAGGGTAGAAGGTCTGAGAGAATGTGGACCTGACTGTGTCCCAGCTGCCCCTGGCACATACACATCTGTTTACACATTTCCTAATTTTTTGCCAGAAGTAGAAATTAAATTCAGCACTGATGTTTTCCATTTACATTTAATCAAGGACAATGTCGGTTTACAAACTATGGTAACTGGGAGCCTACCATGGACAGATATACAGTCATGAACCTACAATGGCACCAGCCTAAACTTACATGTGGTTCTTCTGCTACCATCTGGGAGGCACCAGTGCACAATCCTACAGGAAATCATGAGTGACTGCAGGTGTTCAGGACAAAAGCATCTTTCTCTTGACTATTGCTGAAAGACAGAGAGACTCTGAGCCTTCCCTCAAATAAACCCTGACCTTGTGAGCCCCATCCTGTGTTTCAGACCCTGACTCTCTGAGGAGGAAGTTAGGAGGGTCAGCATCTCTGTCATCTCCTCACCCGGCATAGCTGCCTCTCCTCGGGTTTCTGACACACTCAGGATGTGGGTGTCACACTGTGTCTTCTGCACAATTAATACGTGGCCGAGTCCTCAGTCCTCAGATTGCTCAGTTCCATGTGGGCTGTGTTTGTGGTTGTGTCTATAGTAATGGTGACTCTGCCCTGGAACTTCTTTGGTGTGTAGCTTGTCTCACCATCAGAGTATATATTTCCCATCCACTCCAGCCCTTGTCCCGGGGCCTGCTGCACCCAATTCAGCCAGTAACCAAGGTAACTGCTTCCAGATGCCCTGCAGGAGATCTTCACGGATGTCCCAGGCTTCCTCACCTCATTCATTGACTGCACCAGCTGCACCTGTGAGTGTACACCTGTGGACAGAGACAGGAGTGGATAGACTCCCTGGATGGCCCTGGCTCCCTACTTAGTCCAGAGACTGGGACCCTTACCTGCTACCATTGTGAGCATGAAGAGGATTTTCCATGTCCAGTCCATCTTGGGGGCTGTGCTCTCACAACTTCTTTAGGAAAGTGTCTCTAGTTGTGAGATGTTCTCTGGCACAGACATGCCTGTTTTTAATTCAGTAGACTTTAATATATTTGCATATTCATTGGGGAGAAAAACTCATAATTGTAGTCTTGTCCAAAGCCAAGAAGAAGCAATTTGGTTCCTCTGAGTTTCATGGTCAAGGGTCTGAGGACTTACTGTTTGAGGGCATGAGATCCTATGCTGCCTATTTCGCTGTGTGGACAGAATGTCTCCCACTG
Source organism: Cryptotis parvus (assembly GCA_021461705.1). NCBI lineage: Eukaryota > Metazoa > Chordata > Mammalia > Eulipotyphla > Soricidae > Cryptotis > Cryptotis parvus. The sequence goes on along the minus strand of JAJIBD010000653.1, from coordinate 82,656 downwards.
AGAGACGGGGCTGACAGGACGTGTTCCTCACAGAGAGACACTCTAATGCACAGATCCCTTCATTGGAGCTTGTCTTCTATGTTAGAGTTTGATGAGATATTTTGGAATCAGTGAGTTTAATGTTTTGATTATTCTTTTAAATAAGTTGAAATTGTCATCCTGCTTCTTCCTTTTGATATTTCTACAGATACTAGAAATTCTATTTTTAAACTGTTATGAATTAATTTTTTTGTGCAAACTCTCCAATGGAATGAAATAGTAGGAAACAAGTCAGTCAACCATGCACAAGTCCTTCCTGGATGCCTATTTAAGGTGATTTTCTTTGAAAACAGGAAGTTTGAGGACTTAGATAAACCCTCCCTGCTTGGCTGCCAGAGGCTTAATGTACAACAACAGCTTAGAAAGCCTCAGACAAGGATTTTGCGTCCCACTGTGAAATACAATAACTTTGGCAAAGTTTCTACAAAATATTTTTTTGATCATTCTGTTATCCATAGAGTTGTGAAATCAGTATAAAATAAGTTATTGTTTGCCTGCTATGGGGGCAGGCTCTCGGTGTTTGGAAAATGGTGTAAGATAGGTGACAGTATTGGAGGTTAGTGTGGAATAATGGATGCCTGTGACAAATCATCATGAACAATGTTGTAAACAATAGATTTGAAATTAAAGGGAAGCAAGGTAATGGTGGGGACCCTCCTTACCTTCTGCACCTGCTCCTGGCTGCAGCCTGGGCTGTGGGCCCTGATCACCCCCCTGTTGCCCTTATCTGTCCTGCAGGGAGGATCCTGCCTAGGGTCCCAGCACTGTCCCCTCACAACTCCTGTTCCCATGAGATGCGTCAGTCTAGGAGAGCTGTGGATCGCCATGCCCTCACTTCAGGTGCTCCTGCAGATGCCACGTTTCTTTACGTTATGGTGTGTGAGACATTGGTGCAGGAGTCAGCATCATGGTGCTGATGTGCACCCACCCATAGACCCCAATATCTCTTACATATTTTACCACTTTCCTCATGCCACCACTAATCTTCCTCTGAATTCCATCACAGCCTTCCACCTACTTTAACCATTATTTTTCTTAACATTTTTCTTAACCATTATTTTTCTTAAGCTTAGTCGTATTATCCGAGGTATGGCTTGTGTGGGTAGCAATGTCTCGGCTATGCAGCATGCATGGTCTTTGAGCATCTGCTATCTTGGACCGACAGACCATCTCCTAGGTAATGGGTGTCACATAGTTATGAGAGGACTATACAGTTAACTCTGGAGATAAAGTAGGTAACTCTGTATTATCTTGATTACTTCTCTGTCTTTTGGCTAAGGTCAGGTGTATTTATCTTGTAACCTAGGTGCAGTATGGCTGAGGTTCTCTGAAGTACTCAGTAAATTATGGGGTAGAAAACAAACAAATACACAATGACATGTGTTTACTATTGTTGCAAGTGCTCAGGAGTACTTGGAGGGCTCCATCCTGCAAGCACAATTAGCGATCCATGAGAACCTAATCCACATGAACCATTCCCCAAATATCTTCTTTCTCATAATCTTTAAGTAGAAAGAGATCTCACCATGCCCATGTGCATTCAGCAGGTTAAGGGCTACTATCAGGAAAGTTTGGCAATTCTACCATTGCAGGATTATCTACAATCATTTCAGTGCTATAATTTGGTGCAACAAGCTAGCATTTTCTTGTAATAAGTCTAACATAATTTTTAAATAATAAAATTTTTAAATGTAAGTTTAGCAATACCAATACGAGATATATGTTGCAATAAGCAGTATACTGCCTCCTCAGCATATTGCAGGTGTTACTGCAGTGCCCGTCTGCGTCACCAGGTGGCATACAGGAGACAGTCTTGTCTATACCTAGGGCTCTGCCCTGTGGGCCCTGGATGGTTGACAGTCTGGCAAAGCAAAAGACTGGGCCTCCAGGGATGAACCCAGAGACATGGGAGAGCCTGGCATGCTACCTGTGGTGTATTAGATTTACCAAAAACAGCAAAAATAATGGACTGTTGGGTAATGCTGCTGGGGTCCCTGACAGTGTCAGGACAGAAGTTCTCCTCTACCTCCGAGGACGCTGGGGGAAGAGATGAAAACTCACGAGTCCGTGCAGTTCCAAAAAGGCTATTTATTATACAAAATCTCTTCCACAGCAATCCAATATAATGAACAAACTCTAGCTCTGGTCCAAACTTCACTATCACTATCATTATCCTCCTGTTGATCATCTATTTGCTAGAGCGGGCAGCAGTAATATCTTCATATGTCCTGTCTCATGCTAGTAGAGCCCAAGGGCATCTGCTCACTCCAGGAAAATAAAGAGCCTCAAACCATTATATTAGGTCATGGGAATGAACTAATACATTTGTTACTGGTATTTGGCATATCAAATAAAACAGGGCAGCTTTCCAGGCTTGCCATGTAGGTGGCATACCCTTGTAATCACCTCTAAATATAGCAATTATAGATGAACCAGGCAGCCGCAGCGACCGCGTGAGACGAGCTGTGATAGGCTGTCGCTGGGTGGAGTTCTGACAAGAGGGAAGTCCAGATGTGGAAAATGGCGGCCCGATGGAGTGAGGGGGCGTCATCTGGCTTGTTGTGCAGCTCTGCTGGGGTGGCGGGAGAGGGCTAGAACCCGCCATCCCTCCCATGCGCCTTGTGAGAGGCTGGGCACAGGGAGAGCAAGTAGCAGCTCTGCCCCATGTCTGTAAGTCTCTGGATCAGCATACCTGGGCCAGATTGAAAAAAAAACTGCTGCAGGGTGGAACTCGATGAGATGGGCTGTGATAGGCTGTCGCTGGGTGGAGTTCTGATGAGAGGGAAGTCTGGATGTGGAAAATGGCTGCCCGATGGAGTGGGGGGTCATCTGGCTTGTTGTACGGCTCTGCTGGGGTGGTGGGCCAGGGCTAGAACCCGCCATCCCTCCAGGGCACCTCGTGAGCGGCTGGGCACAGGGAGAGCAAGTAGCAGCTCTGCCCCATGTCTGTAAGTCTCTGGATCAGCATACCTGGGCACGATTGAAAAAAAAAACTTAGACCATACAAAAGTGCCTAAGTCTCCCACCAAAGAGAGAGGATCTCACCCGAGATGAGTCCTACCCAGAAGAAGGAGGAAAAGGCCAAAGAGCATAAAGCCAAAAGCCTAAAGCCGCAGGAGCCAAAAGCTGAAATCTAAAAGGCCAAGGGGCCTCAAGTCAGTCCCCTTATATACACCAAAGTAATCCGATTTGTGACAGGGAGGGTCATGTCAACAAAGAACCCTAAACAGAGCATAGAAGAGCAGTGCCACACCCTACTGCAGGTATAAACAAAGGTTATGCCAAGGACTAATCCTGAGTTTATCTCTTATGTAACACACTGGAGAGAGAGATAGAGGGCTGATATAAAGTAATACATCTTAATTTCATGAACTTCATGTAATCTAGCTGGTACCCACAAGGTCCTTCTTATTATTATCTACACCAGGGTGTTTCTGAGTATCTTGTTCTCATGTACTGAAAGGGTCACACTCGGCTGCTTAGAGCAAACATGTATGATCCTTCCTATAGTCTTCCTATAGTCTCAACGCAGCCAGGATGGTAGTCTCCTGGTGAATTCTAACTGTCCCACGCTGGGTGCAGTGGGTATAAAGAGGAGCTGTGCCCAATCCAGAAAACATAGAAGTCTTAGTAGATGTATAAGTCAGAAGTTATTCAATCAAGGTGACTTCTGTAACTGCCATACCCTCTAGCAGTGTTTACATAGAAGAGAGGTCTCAGTAGAATGAACCTTGACTTAAATAGATTAAGCTGGGTGTGGGAAAAACAACAGAGCTCCCAGATTAGCTAGATCTGTCATCCAACAATGGACCTCATTCAAATGAATGGAGATGTTACTGGCACCACCTAGAGCAAATCAATGAACAATGGGAAGACAAGTGACAAGAGATCACGGGGAAGAGGCCGAGTACAGGGTACACAGCATAGTGTGGGGGTCTGTGGGAATTTGTGCTGAGAGAAATGCAGTGAGGGTATGACCCACAAGCATCAACACTCAGACTATTGTCATAGTATTCTCTCATGATAATAAAGAAGATTAGGAAAAAACCCTATTTCTGTGTAAAGCAATGAGACCCTGAGGAAGGGAAATTGACCACCCCTCACCTAATAGGACAAAACTGTCTCTTATGGACTCTGAAACACAAGGGAAATAAAAAAAAATCTGTACTAGAAGAGGAAGTAATAACTAAAATTTATGTACTTGGTTTATTGAACTTGATATGTTTCAATAAAAAGAAAAAAGGGTCACTTGGTGCTTGATCACATGACATCCCTTTGTTTATCGATTTCCTTGAGCGGGCGCCAGTAGCATTTCCATTTGACCCTATCACATGCCAGTGTAGCCCAATGGCATCTGCTTGCTTCAGGAGTATGAAGAGCCTCAAACTGTTCATTCAGGGTCTTGATGAAGAAGTCTGACCATCTTGTAGGTGTGCGGCCACGTGATCTTTTGATGTCCCATGAGATCCAGTCGGTAACAGCTCTAGTCCAATGGTTGTCTCCCAAATCGCATTACATGGCCAGCCCATCTGATTTCCAATGCCTTGGCAAACGAGACAGCGTCCCTGACCCTGGAACGACAACAGAGGTCAAAACTCCAGATTCCTTCTCTCAGTTGAATGAGGCGTGATGTTGCAAGCATAGCTCTTTCGATTCCTCTTTGGGAGAGCAGAGTAGCATTCTTATCCTGCTCTCATAGGGCCAAGGTCTCTGAGGTGTATGTTAATGCAGGGAGAATGGTGGAGTGTTGGGCGCCACTGACTCCACCCACTGCCATGTTGCTTTCCTGTCCTGTGCCCCGTGCATGCGCAGGGTCCTGTGTCCCGCACATACGCAGAGTCCCTGGTGTGATATGATTTCGGGCTTTGCCCAATCAGGGCATGTTTGATCAGCTCATATGAGCTCGCACGAGCTCGATTACAATCTGTGCCGGCCAATGGGAAGTGGACATGTCGACCCGCACCATTTGCGCCAGCCAATGGGAAACGGACACGCTGACCAGCACTGTATAAAGGCAGCTTGCACAGAGGGTCGGGGTCCTTTCACCATCTTAAGTAATCAAGATTCAGGAGCTCCAGTAAAGCATGTTCTGAGAAGAATCCTGTTGTGGTCGTTCTTCACCGCAGGGCAGTAAAGGGCATCCCACAAGTGGTGCGAAACCCAGGAAAACGCAACATCCAGGCACTAAGCAAGGACCCGGTTTTCCGGGAGGATTCAGAACTTAGATGCACTGAGCGGAGGTGCCGGTAAGTTCCCCTCCGGATAAGTAACACATGGGCAGGCTTGTTTTGGAATTGATGGTGTAGTTGCTGCAATCTTTGTGCTTGAAGCAGTAGGAGAGGAAAGGAAAGATTACACCCCGGGACCCTGTCATTATGGAGATGAATTCGCATCTGTCTGAAAGAAGGCAGATGTGGCGACATTCTCCGTGAGGGAAATAGGGTTCTCGCAGAGCACCAAGAAAGCATGTCCGATTTAAATGGCAAAAGTGGAGGAATTAAAAAGGGAACGGAGCAAAAAACAAAGCAAGGTGTTCACAAAGAAAAATAAAGGCCTGATCAGGGAAAAAGGTAATTAAGCCTCCAGGACAGTATTCAGTTCTGAATGAATTTTCAAACTTGTCAATCTCAGAGTCTGAGGAGGAAAGGGAAGATATGTTTAATTTAGAGGAAGAGACAGAGTCAGAGGAAACTGCGGTGGCATATGCGCGGGAAAGGTATGATCCTGAGCTTACCAGACCCCCGCCATATAACCCAAAAACAACAACTGTGCAAAAAAGGTCTCAGTGCCTCCAGTTGAGGGTGCAAGCCTCATTCCTCATAAAACTTGGAGAAAATTGGCTTCGGCCTTTCCTGTATTTGAGGATGCTAACACACATAATCGGTTCCATCAGCCAGTGGAATATAAGCAACTTAAAGATTTGGCTGAGGCAACCAGGACTTATGGTGTTTCTGCGAGCTTTACCATAGCTCTTGTGGAATGTTTAGCTCAAAATGCCTTCATATTGGTTCAACAATATAAAAGTAAAATGAAAAAATGTTTTGGATAACAAATGGTATGGGCCGGATCCTGTAATATCAGGATCCAGGGAGCTGTTTGTGTTTTTCCACAGGACAAGGAAGATCCAATTTGGGTACCGGAAAGACTGACACGTTTCATCCATCAAGATGACAAGAGAGCTGATCATTCTGACGTGGCTGATGAGTCTGCAGCAGAGCTTCGGGAAGAAGGAATGACTTTGGGTGATAACCAGGACATGGTCGATGCCAGTGCCAATATGAAGAGTTAAACAACGAAAGCAGAATGATTGTGAAATATCTTGCAGGCAGTTGGTTGCAGGAGACGGAGGACTTGTTATATTGGCAATTGATGGACATTGTTACTCTTAACGCCACCCAAGTTGAACCCATTACCCTTGGGGATTTTACTGAGTGGATGTTTTCCGCCTTTAATTTCTTTAAGGAATGGGTGGGAGTGGGAATTTTTGGTGCAATCTGCTTTGCCTCTGGTTGTTATGCAAACTTAGAGCAAGTCATGCCCAGGATAAAGCTGTAATCATACAGGCCATGGCAGCCTTGGAGCAAGGTGCATCTCCCCAGGTTTGGCTTGCTAGCCTCAAGAGAGATCTTTGAACATGGTCTTGGCACCAGGAGGTCTTGTTGCCATTGAACCCTGTAAGACATGTTCAATAGCACGTTACAGCCTTTGCACTCCTTAGGCTTAGTGCCATTGCACAAGGAAAGGTGTAATGCTGTTGTCTCTTTCTCCAGGCAACCACCCTCGATCGGCTGGTGCTGAAGAAGTATTGGCCTTGATCGGGTAGATGCCTAGGTGTATTTTATAAAACAAAAGAAGGGGAGATGTTGGGTGCCACTGACTCCGCCCACTGCCACGTTGCCTTCCCATCCTGTGTCCCGCGCATGCGCAGGGTCCTGTGTCCCACGCATGCGCAGGGTCCTGTGTCCCACGCATGCGCAGAGTCCCTGGCGTGGTGTGATTGGGCTTTGTCCAATCAGGGCATGTTTCATCAGCTCGCACGAGCTCATATGAGCTCGTGCGATCTGCGCGCCGCCAATGGGAAGTGGACACGTCGACCTGCACCATTTACGCCAGCCAATGGGAAACAGACACGCCTACCAGCACTGTATAAAGGCAGCTTGCGCAGAGGGTCGGGGTCCTTTCGTCATCTTAAACTTCAAGATTCAGGAGCTCCAGTAAAGCGTGTTCTGAGAAGAATCCTGTTGTGGTCATTCTTTACCGCGGGCGGTAAAGGGCATCCCACAGTGGAGTCTAAGAGATGTGCCCAGAGCCGGACATTGTTTGTTCTTTTGGCTATGTGGAATTCTTTGGCCAATCTTCTTGGTCTTATCTTGTCATTAAAATCACTGACTATAATCTTCTAGAAGGTGTGATCTTTATTTATAGAACTCCTCCAGTTCCATGTAGAATTTCTCAATTTTTCTTCCTTGTATGTGGATGTTTCTGCCTAGACAACAAAGATATAAATTGCTGCCAGTGGGCCACATCTCTTCAAGTGTAATCATCCTATCTGGTTTGTTAGGCATTCAAATGAATCAATGTTCACTGCCATGTTCGTGTTGACAACACTGACATTACCAATGCCTCTTTTGTCACATGTTCCAAGGAACAGTTCTTCTCCCGTGTCAAAAATGGTGTGATAAGATTGATGCTTCGTCATCTCAGTCAGAACAATGATATCGTACTTGATCTTTTGCGCTTGCACCATCAGGTCCTCGATATATGCCAGTGTACGTGCATTGAAATTACAGATAGTCATTTTACTCCTTCTTCATTTTGGCTGCCTAGTTAGGCCCTGAAATTTTATCAGGCACTCCTTCTTCGTCCTTCTTAATGCTGCCACATTAAGTGCTTTTTCAGGGTCAGGAAGATAAACATTTTCATTACTGATTTTGGCATATTGAATACACAAGAGACAGCTTGCCAGGCTCTGCCATTTGGGTAGTATACTGTCAGTAGCTTGCCAGGCTCTCTGGGAGGGATGAGTAGAATATTCATGGTAATTTGGAGATTAATCATGCGACCACTGTGCGGCAGCATGCAACGGGGAGAGCTGGTATATGCTCTGCCTGGTGTATCTGCGTCAGTTGAGTAGACACCACACTTTCTCTTTGTGGAGAAGTGTCATCTAATAGGAGAGAATAAAATTCTTTCTTTGTCTTCCATGTCCAATTTTTTATTATACCATTGTGAGATAAACAGTTACAAGGATGCTCATTATTCAGTTTCAGTCATGTAGTGTTTCAGCACCCATCCCTCCATTACCTATCCCAACACCAGTATCCCCAGATTACCTCACTCCCATCTTGCCTCTATTGCAGCCACTTTTCTTCTTGTTTTTCTCTCAAAGAGAGAATAAAATTCTTGAAGGGTTATCTTAATTTCTACAAGAGGAGAATGTGCCTCTCAGGCCTCAGGGAAGGTGAGGTCCACTGGTACCGGTGGGGTCATCAGTGAATCACCTGAAGCGGGGAGAAAGGAAATGGCTTCTTTGAGAAGGAAATCTGCTGCTTGCTCTCTCCCCCCACCTCTACCATTTCGGGAATACATGGGAAACATGTCACTAAGAGGATGCTGTGGGCCCTGCTCCTTTCGGAAAGGAAAGTCAGTCCCAGACATTCCCTGGACCACTCGTGTCCTTGTTTTTCCCTCTCAACAATTTCAAGAATTTACCAGTGAAACAAAAACATGTTTTTATTTGTAGTTCTAAGGAATGGATGTGTGTGGGGTAGAGACTGGGCAGGGGGACTATAGACAGAGAGGGAGGGGAGATGGACTAAGAGAGAGGCAGAGAGAGAAAGAAAGATACAGAGAAAGAAAGAGACAGACAGAGACAGAGCACAAGGCACCCAGAGATGCATGCGCTTCTCCAGAGTGGAGACAGCTTCAGTTCATGCTGTGAGCTTCCTTTGTTCAGGTTGGCTTTCATAGGGCTCTCCCAAGCTGGCCCATGCAGGACTTTCTACATAGGTGGAGTTCTTGGCTAAGGTGACTGCCAAGGGGAAGAGATGGGAATAATTAATCTCCTTTGACATTCCATTCCTGGCCATTGTTTCTGCAAGAGCTTGGCAGAAGGGGCATTCAGCATTCTCTGTCCTGCAGTGGCACCAGGTAAAGGTCATATCAGGCCATCGTTCCTTTGTCAAGAAGTGTGGTCCAATATCCTTAGGAATAGTTGGTATTTTTCATTTCCAGAACTCACATTCTTGGGTGTGTTCCTTTCCCTATCTACCTTCCCACTATACCATCACTGGAAACTTTCAAACATAAGCAGAGAGTGTGACAAAGTCTTTCCTGCTCACAGTGAGGATGGAGGACTCAGCCACCACTATAGAAGAAGGTGCCCCTGGGGTCATCTGAGAGCTGAGGGGAAAGTTAGTCCCTGAACTCCACAGAAAGATGACTTATCTGGTCATGAGCAGCATTTCCTCAGTGGTGAGTCCTCAGAGTCTCCTGGGGACCTGGGCATCTGAAACAAACACTGCTTCCTCCTGCAGGTGGTATGTGTGTGGGCCCACAGTGCCTTCCCCTCACTGTCTCACTATTTCCCTCTCTGACACAGTAGTTTAGGGCTGTGTCCTCCACCTTCAGGCTGCTCATTTTCAGATAGAGCGTATTCTTGCTGTTGTCTCTGGAGATGGTGAATCGGCCCTTCACAGAGCCAACTTAGTATGTACCACCACCAGTATTAATGCATGAGACCCACCCTAGGCCCTTCCCTGGAGCTTGCTGAACCCAGTGCATATAGTAATTACTGAAGGTGAATCCCAAGGCTGCACAGGAGAGTCTCAGGGACCCCCTGGGCTGCACCAAGTCCCCCAGACTACACCAACTGCACCTCCCACTGGACCCCTGCAAACACAAAGACATCCTGGTCAGGAAACTCTCCTCACGCCCAGAGGATCTGACACTCCCCTCACTCCTGTACTCTGTGTATCTTGGGGCCCATGAATTACCTCCTAACACAGCAGCCAGGAGCAGCCGGCTCAGACCACACTCCATGTTGGTTCTGTCTGACTCAGGATGAGCCGTGGGAACCCCTGAACTAACTCTTCTCCTGGAGCTGAGGCTGGGCCGGGCTGTTTTCATCATTGCAGGAGAGGCTCATTTGCATGTCCTCCTTCTCTACTTAAAGTTTGGTTTGAACATGTAGAGAGGGTCAGACTCCAGAGCAGGTGTGGTGACTTGGGTGTGCTTTGTGACCTTGATAATATTCAGAAAACTATCATCTTAAAGCATCAATAATTAAGTGATGATCAATTTAAATAAGTATTATCACTTATATTTTGGGATAATTCATTCAATGTTCATAATTTCACTTCTATTATGCATATATACTTTCATCACTTGTCATCCCCTTGTTCACTGATTTTCTCAAACGTGCAGTAGTAAAATCTCCATTTGTCTTTTCACATGCTAGTGTAGCCCAAGGAAAACTGCTCTCTCCAGGAAATGAAAGCCTCAAAACCTTAGGTCATGGGAATGAGGTTTATAATTGTTACTGGCTTTTGGCATATCAAATACAACACACGTAGCTTGCCAGGCTCTGTCGTGCAGGTGAGATACTCTTGTAGTAGCCTTTCATCTCATGCATGTGTTGATGAATGGGGAAAGTTCAGCTTTCCTGCTGGGTGGAGCTCTGATGAGCTGTGGAGTCCAGATATTGAAAATGTCAGCCCTCCATGGTGTGGGGAGTTCCTCAGGCTTCTTGCGAGGCTCTGCTGGGATGGCAGACCAGGGCTAGAACCCTTCTTCCCTCTTGGGCTCCTCATGATCAGCTGGGCACAGGAAGAGCCAGTAGCAGCTAATGTCTCTGAATCTCTGGATCAGGAATACCTGGGCTAAAAATGGATGGCTGTAGAGTGAGACTCTGACGAGCAGGGCTGTGATCAGCTATTCTGCTGGGTGGTGCTCTGACAAGCTGTGGCACACAGAGCTTGGATTATTTGTGCAGTGTGCTGATAGCATGTATTGGTAAGAAAAGCCTCCAACACCTAGACAAGAGTATGCATCACCCCACCACCCAGTGAACAGGGCACTTGGAATGTAGAGATCTTTCAGGATTCAGGGTCTTGACTTGCATGTGATTGACTGAGTCTATCCCCAGCTCTCCTTATTATCTGCTAACCAATAGGCAGGAGGTTATCTCTAAGCAACCCTGACCATAGCTGGCCATCACCCCAAAACTAAACCAAACACTGAAACAAAAACGCAGAACAATGGGTTGTGAGATGTAAAGGAAGGGTCCCAGCAATAGTGAGAAATTGTGCTTATTTTAAATTTGGGGTAATCTGAAGCCTGTAGGAGACCAGGGTCCTGACATGCCTGGGGTGTGACTCTTCACAGCAGCCCTGGTCCCTGCAAGAATTTGATTAGGAGAAAAATCCCGCAGGTCATGCCCTGCACACAATAGTGACCAACAGAGCATTTGTGTTTCATGGGTACTGGCTTATATCACACCTGGGAAGTGTCACCCATACCTGAAGTGGTGGACAAATCCTTCTCTTCTGTCCTTCCTCTGGTCCATGTTATTTCTCCCTCCATGCCTCACCCCTCCCTCATGGTCCCAGAATTTCTCTGTGTGTGGTTCAGTAGAGATGAACTGAAGTCTGCCCCTGTGTGGAATTATTGTTTGTTTATTCATGCCATGGAGAGTCATGGGTTACTCTCAGTCCTGATCCTTTACAAATAAGTCACATTAGCTCGTTAAAGCATAAACTGAATAAAGTTTGTTCTATATTTTTCCAGAAGTAACAACAAAAAGAAAACTATAAAACCTGAAACATTTCAATTAGTTTTTCATCCTCTCTTGGAGTGAAGACCTGGGGTTCCTCAGAGCAGACACACGGCGAGTCAGGTGCCGTGAGTGTCCAACTTACTGGCCTTGCATCCAGCAAAGGCTGCAGCAGGTCCACAATGTCTGTCTACCCTGTCCTCCCCTGCAGCTGTTTCAGGCATCACAGCCCAATGTGCTGAGAAAGTCCTACAGCCCAGAGGACAGTGACAGGGGTCAGGTGTGGAGGGCCTGAGGCAGCAGCTGAGGGAGCAGAGCCTGAGCACATCTGTGAACAAGCCTCAGGTGACTCAGCTCAGGGACTCCTTTCTCCAGACGGGGCTGTGAGACGTTGGCTCGGCTGCCGGGGCTTCTGGAAGTACAGGACCTTCTCTGCGTCACAGAATGAGAGTCCCCCACACTCAGTGGTGACAGATCAGAGGTGCAGGGGCCCAGTTCACCAGCATGATCGTTCCCATCTCATCATGGATGTTCTCAGTAATTTGAGCTTTCACAGTATGGAGAATTGCATTTGCGTTCTAGCTTTTTAAGTTTTCATCCATCTCTTTTAAGAATCTCACAAAGGTGCACATGAATGCACCCACAATCTTTCAATTCTTTCCAATGTGCTACCTCCTATTTTCATAAAGGTATGAGAATGTGTGGGTGAGTTTTCTTTCCAAATTTTATATATCGCTTGTCTTCCCATTGTTCATCGATTTGCTTGAGCGGGTGCTAGTAACGTCTCCATTCCTTGGGAATGAGGTCCATTATTGTTTCTGTTGTTGGCATATACAAATACACCACAGATAGCTTGATTTATCCCAGGGGCACTAGTCTGCTGTCAGGATAGAAGCATTCTTGTCTCCTGCTTTTTCTCCTCCTCAGTGGATAGAGGAATTTTTTTAACAGACCGAGTACTTCTGTATAAATAAATATATTTTTGAGTACTTCTGTATAAATATATTTATTTACTTTATTAACCTAAATATTAGTTTAGGGCTAGTGTTCAATGCCTAGAGAGAGTTTCCTGTTTGTTTTGATATTTCTCGAACTTCCCCCTTGTCAGAACTCCACCCAGCAGACCCGCCTATCACAGCCCAGCTCGTGCTGCCACACAGTTCATCAATAATTGCTGGATTTAGAGATGACTACAAGAGCATGCCACCCACATGGCAGAGCCTGGCAAGCTATCTGTGTAGTATTTTATATGCCAAATACCAGTAACAATTATAGACCTCATTCCCATGACCTGATGGAATGGTTTGAGGCTCTTTATGTTCCTGGAGCAAGCAGGTGTCTTTGGGCTCTACTTGCATGAGACAAGACATATGGAGATGTTACTGGTTCCCGCTCGAGCAAATCGATGATGAACGGGGAGACAGTGATACAGTGATTTGATATTTCTCTGATTGCACGTTTAATAACCCAAAGTAAATTAAACCAGCATTTCAATATAAGCACAACTCATATTTGGACCTCATGACATAAACATTTCTATTCCATTTTTGTTTTCATGAGAAGCACTATTTATAGCTTTTTCTTGACGTATATTTTACATCCTTTCTTGGTTTAGTGATAGTTCATATCTACTTTGAGTTTTTAAGTTTGAGTGAGGCCTGATATTCCAAGTTTCTTCCTTGAGCCCATGATATCCTATTTACAAACAAGGTTTAAGCGCAGTGACTTGCTGTACTGCTGTGATGGATTTCAGGCCTCAGTTTCCCAACAACACAGACTCCCAGTGTCTGCATATGTGATAAAAAGTGGTGTTGAGAATTTGTTCAAGTACTTATTGGCATCTGAAGGACCACTTTAGCAAAGTGTCCTTTCAAAAGCCCACTCTAGACAGGGGTACTTTAGGTTCTATTTAGACATTCATCAATATGCTCATTGTTTTTGGCTCCCTCTTTCCTTCCCAACTAGGAAACAGGCTGGTTGGGTCCTTCTATTCTGTTCTGCTCATCTTTATGACTTATTAGCTGTTCATCTCTGCCCAGGTCCCAGCACTGTTAGTGAGAGCTCCCAGCTCTGGCTGCCTTCCTGGTCACTGGACTTAGCTCACATTGATTAGGAATTTCTCAATTCACAGGAGTACATGGGTGGTAGAGTAAAACTGCAATTTAACCCCCACATGTAACATACTTAAGCTACTAACATTAATTAATGTGGACTATGTGGTTTGAGAAAAAGTTGAACAACCATACATCAGATAGTGGCCTAATATCAAAGATACTCATAGCACTCACAAAGCTCAGCAATAGAAAACAAATCACCATCTTAAAATGGTGTGGGGAAATAGCAGATAACCTCAGGGAGACACTCCCATGGGTCTAACCTTTGAAAAGATGGGTGTTAACTCTTCCTGACAGGGAAATGTAGCTCAGAAGGACAATGAAGGATTACATCTGGCCAATGGCCAATAATAAGACTGGAAAGAACCAGTGCTGGCTGAGATGTTGTGTAAAGCGAACACAGTTTCATGACTGGTTTGGAATATTGTCTATTTAAGTATCTGTGAAAAGCATTGGAAGATTTCTCTGAAGTGAAAATAGAGTTTCCGTAATTCCCAATACTGGAATACTCTTGGCACCAACACCCGAACACAAAAACATCAATTTGAGGAGATGTATGTAAACATACATTTGTTGCAGCATCTGGCTAGTGGCCTGGTCTGGAGACAATTCTAATGTTTTAGACAGTTTCATGATAAGAAGTTGTAGTGTATATACCTGGGCTGCTATGTGGTTATAGGAAAGGGAACTGTCACACTATACTGAAACATGGGTGTAAGTGCAGAATATCACATTAACAGAAGTATGTCATAGGGATAAGTATAAATTCAGAAGGTGTCAGTCTTCTGTGGTACAATGGAACAAAGTGTCAGAATGGACAGAACCAATGATGATAGCCTCTGCTCCCGAACAGACTCTGTGGGTCCTGAGAGAGGTCAGGTGGTGGCTGAGATCACTGGGAAGAAGAGGCCCAGCACAGGGGAAACAGCAGAGTGGAGGTCTGTAGGAATTTGGGAAAGGAGAAGAGCAGTGAGGGTGTGACCCATAAGCATCAACATTCAGACTATTGTTATTGTGTCCCCTCAATAAAGAAAGCAAGATAAAAGGGGAAACCCTCCTTTCTGTGAATAGCAATGACCTTTGTAGGAATTAAAATCAACCACAGCTTCATTACTGGGACAGTCTCTAGTGGACTCTGAGGTGGAGTGGGGGGACAAATTTGCACTAAAAAGGAAGTAATAATTAAAATATATGTAAATGGTTTATTAAATTTGCTTTATGTACTTCAATAAAAGGGACGACAACTAGTCCCTAACAGGGCCCTCTCCACCTGCCCCCAGAACTCCGCCCTGTAGTCAGGAGCAGAACGCCCCCTGGGGGACACATGCTCCCTTGCAGCTTCCCCTGTCTCCTCAGCAGGTTTGTGTCTGGGCTAACAGGGACTTGCCCTCACTGTGTCTCCTGCACAATAATACGCAGCTGCATCCTCAGTGACTGAGGTGCTCAGTTTAAGTAAAATTGGTTCTTGGAGGTGTCCCTAGTGATGCTGACTCATGACGGAAAACTTGGTTTATGTTTTGTGCCTCCATTGTTCCATATAGCATCAAACCAATTCAGTCCCTTTCCAGGGGCCTGGCAGATCCAGGACACTTTATAGCTGGTTAGAGAGAATCCAGAGATCGTACAGGTGAGGGCTAGTGTCTGTGAGCGCTTCATCAGGCTGGGTCGGACTCCTGCAGCCGTACCTGGGACAGGACACCTGGGGACAGACACCCACAGTGAGTCACGGCTCAGAGGCCCCATCCCCAACTTCGAGCCTCTGTCCAGGGGATACTCACACCCGGGAGCTGCCAAGAAAGAGGAGGAACCAGCGCTGATGCACGCTCCTGTCCATGAGGTCCATGATCTCAGACTCTGTGTCAGGGGAGAGGGAACCCGAGTTGGGGTGAGTGTGAAAGTGGTTTTAATCCTGGGTCCCAAGTGCGGATTTGCATGGGGGGAGCCTTTGTGGAGAAAGGAAGGGCCATGGGGAAGGCTGGTGTCTGGGATCCCCGGGAGGAGGTACTGATTGTGCCTCAGAGCACTCAGGCCTGGGGCCCTCCCTGGTCAGACCTGGTCCTCCTCCTCCAGCATAGGAAATGTGCTGAGGGGCTCTCAGAGAACAGGAATTGCTCGGGGAAATGGCTGCTGTGAGGAGAGTCCCCGTGTCTCAGGCCTCTGATGTTCAACCCACCCCACCAGCATCTCTACACTGGGCTCCTGCCACCAATGTCCCTTTGTGTTTACTTCTATGCTCTCTCCAAAATGGAAGTGACCCTTCTATAGGCAAAAAGTTACTGCAATGTTCTAGTGAATTGGGAAAGAGCTGGGTCCAACCCAAGTTTAATCAAATTTTATAGTAGTTTATCTCATATTTACATTGCATGAAAATCCACCCCCTGGAGCAGCTTCACTCCTAAATATTGAAGTTAGTTATGGGGTGGATTTGCTCATTCCCACCATTGTTGGCTTATGTTGGGACAAGGAAAAACTGTTGCCCAGGTGACCTTCCTGGTGTGGTTGACCTGGCCACGAGCACCCAACCTGCTCTGTCGTGTACATAACCCAATTTAAAGTTTGGTTTGAACACATAGAGAGGGTCAGACACCAGAGCAGGTGTAGTGATGTGGAGGTGCTTTATGAGCCGAAAAATATTCAGAAAAGCATGGCCTTACAGCTTGAAAAATTTTTTTTTGCTTTTTTTGGGTGATATCTGGCAATGCTCAGAGGTTACTCCTGGCTTAGCTGACATTTACACAGAGACACGTTACTTGACTGGGCTTAATTGAGACATGAGCAGAGGCATTTAGGTGAGAGCAGAGATTCCTGAACCACCATGAAGACCAGGGAGAGTGCAGGGTGAGAGATGTGATGGAAGGACAGGGTTGGGCAGGGAGGGAGGGAGGTATCAAGAGAGAGAGAGAGAGAGAGAGAGAGAGAGAGAGAGAGAGAGAGAGAGAGAGAGAGAGAGAGAATTAGCTCAAGAATAACTGGGTCTTGTTGGTGGGAAAGTCAACTGGTACAGTTGGAAAACAATATGGACATTCCTCCAAAGACCAAAAAATTGAGCTCTCATTTGACCCAGCCATACCAATCCTGGGAATATACCATGGGAAGTCAAAAACACGCAGCAGAAACACCATCCACATTTTTATTTTCATAGCAGCACTATTCACAATAGCCAGAGTCTGGAAACAGCCAGTGTGCCTGAGAACTGATGACTGGATAAAGAAATTTTGGTACATACACAATGGAATACTATGCAGCTGTTAGGAAAAATGAAGTTATGAAATTTACATATAAATGGATGGACATGGAGATCATGTTGAGTGAAATTAGCCAGAAGGAACAAGATATAGAATGACTGCATTTACTTACATGACATAAATATACATATATACATATTATGATACCAGTATCCAAGGTAAGGAGAATCATGTATCAGGATGTCTTGTTAAAGGTGGAAATTATCACAAACATGTGGGAGTCAGACGTTAGGTAAGACAGAGAAGGGAAGAGTATGCTAATAATTGTCAAAAGTGCTAATACCAACCTAGAACTGAGCATTAAAAACAGGCAAAAGATAGACATGATAACCTCTAAATGTAAGTATTGTAATCCACAATGTGTAAGAGAGAGAGAGAGAGAGAGAGAGAGAGAGAGAGAGAGAGAACCTGCCATAGAGGCAGGCTATGGGACAGGGAGAGAATCAGCGACATTGTGGTGGGAAATGGGCACTGGTTGAGGGATGGGTGCTTGAATACTATATGATCTTGGCCCAAATATGTACATCTTTGTAATTGTATATCTCACAGTGGTATAATAAAATATTTAAAAAAAAATAAATGAGTTGAGATCATGTGGCAGACAGATGACCTGGACCCGTGGGATCTACAGGGGCGCAGAGCCAGCAAAATAAAGTAGCTCTGGGAGGGTCTGCTGGGAGGTGAGTGTTGGAGGACAGATCACAGGGTGGGGGTTGAATGTGAGGGTGTCACTGAACATGGCGTTTCTCTGAGGGATCCTTGGGGAATGTCCTTAGTACAGACATTGGATCTGGACTTGACTTTCATCATGGCTGAGGCATAACAGACGATATAAAAGTGTGAGAAACTTGATGCATGTTGGTATAAAGATATTTGCAGTAGATTTGTGAATTGACCAGTCCTAAGACTGAGTGATGTCAGGACAGGATTCCGAGGTCACTCGACTACAGGACAGATCAGTTAATATGGTGCTATGATTCCTCAACCTCCATGCCAGCAACCCCGGAAGAGAGTTGTTCAGACCCAACAACTCCAGACCCACAGCTGTGCTGCTTGGCCCCACATGAAAGCAACCATGGAGCTCCGGAGGGCAGTAAAGGGCTCAGCCAGCTGCTGGCCGAGTCCAACATAGCTCCAAGGATTCACTCACACATGCAGGGGAGAGGCCACGTTGGCCGGACTTGGATTGGGGATTGGGGCTCCTCCTCCCATTCCTCCACATCCATGCCAGCAACCCTTGAAGAGAGACGTGCCAGACCCACAGCTCTGTCGGCATGTGGCTGTGACCCTCTTAGATAGTACTGGTCTCAGCTAATTTGCAACCCCGGAAGAGATTTAGACCCATCCGTTTCAGACCCACTGCTGCGCTGCTCGGCTGGCCCCATGTGGAAGCAACCCATGGAGCTGACCCCTCAGTAAGAGGCTCGGCCAGCCCCTGGCAGAGTCCAACATTGCTCCAAGGGTTTGCTCTCATGGGCGGAGGGAGACCACGCTGGCCGGACTCAGAGTGGAGTTTTGGGCCCTGCCCTTTCCTCCACCTCCATGCCAGTTGCCCCAGAAGAGAGAGAGATCCACCCACGCCAGACCTACAGCTCCCTTGGCGTGCAGTCACAAGCGGCCGCATGATATTCTTAGAGAATGCTGATTTTAGGATAAGGTCCTTCCCAAGATCTTTCACATTTATACATTGTATACAGTTCTACACAGGTTCTAACTGATACCAGTAAGCCTAGAAAGCACCAGAGCAACTCACACCTCATGCGGTCAGTCATTCTCAACATCCAGACTCCATAGTTCCTCAGAACTCCATCCAAGTGAAACCTGATCTTCCACCTTTAAGTTTCATCAGTAAATGCTTGAGATGAGAGCCTTCTACTGAGACTATACCACCTACACGGCAAACCTGGCAAGCTACCCGTGTTTTATTTACTTGTTATGACAAAAACTAGTAACAATTATGGACCTCAGTTCCATGACCTGAAGAATGGTTTCAGGCTCCTCCTGTCCCTGGAGCAAGCAGATGCCCTTGGGTTACACTTGCTTGTGATGGGACTCATGAAGATGTTACTAGTGCCCACTCGAGCAAATCGATGAACAATGGAAGACAGTGATACAGTTCTAGGCAGGTTATAGTCATGGCCTATCATCCCAGTGAGCCTAGCAAGAAGCCAGAGGAACCCCCCACACCATGAGGTCAGTAATTCTCAACATCCAGACTCCAGAGCTCCTCAGAGATCCACCCAAGAGAAAACCTGATCTTTCTCTTTGAGTTTCTTCAGTAAATGCTCGAGATGAGAGCCTTCTACTGAGAGTATTCCACCTACACAGCAGAGCCTGTCGAGATACCTGTGTTTTATTTGATATGCCAAAAACTAGTAACAATTATGGACCTCATTCCCATGACCTAAAGTAATGGTTTGAGGCTCTTCCTGTTCCCGAAGCAAGCAGATGACCCTGCGGTACACTTACTTGCAACAGGATGTATGGAGATGTTGCTGGTGCCCACTTGAGCAAATCAATGAGCAACTGGAAGAGAAGTGATACAAGTGATGATTCTCTCTATGGGCCTGAGCCCTTACTGGTCCTGGAGCCCCTATTGGTCCTGGGTGCTCTCTGGTGGCCTGGAGAGCCATGCAGCCCAGCCTGGCTCCCTTAGAGGGTTTGTGTCTGGTCTCACGATGACTTTCCCTCACTGTGCTTCTAGCATAGTAATACACGGCTGTGTCCTCAGTGGTCACGGGCGCAGCTGCAGGGGTGAACTGGTTCTGGTTCGTGTTTCTGGTGATGGAGATGCGGCTCTTGATGGACGGGCTGTAGTAGGTGTTTCCATCATAACATATTTCCCCCTTCCAGAGCAGGCCCTTCCCTGGGTGCTGGCAGATCCATCCCCAGCAGGAACCACAGGAGATGGAGTAGCCAGAGACAGAGCAGGTGAGGGAGAGGGTCTGAGAGGGCGCCACCAGCCCTGGGCCTGAATCCTGCAGCTGCACCTGGGACAGGACGCCTGGGGAAAAGGAGAATCAGTCACTGTCAGTCCCTGCACTCACCCCTACACCTAGACCCTGTCCCCTTTGGGACACTCACCCGGGAGTGCTGTAACCAGGCAGAGGAGAAGACCCCCACAGTCTCATCTTCTCACCCACAACTCTGCCTTCCTCAGAGACTCAGCCCTAAGTGAGGAGACAGTCTTGAGCTCCACAGCCCAGATTGCATTTCAGCCCAGGGCCTGAAGAGGATTTGCATGAGGCGACCTCCTCTGTTATTAGAAGGAACCTCTTATCCCGGTTCCCCATTGTCCTATTGGGGCGCTGAACTCACATTTTCCTGGTAGTCTGAGCACTTGGTCAATGGGACAGACATATTGAAACAGGTCTTTAGGGGTCTTGACACTGATACAGAATATCCATGTCAGAGATGATGAGAACGTCCCAGTTCCTTCCATTCATCTTCAATTTCCCCATTTCAATACTCTATGAGGCACTAAAATTAATGATCTTTTACAATGTCATAACTTGGCTTTAAAGTTATGAATCATTTAAGATATTCTCAGTCTCTCTGACTGTCTCTCTGTGTCTTTCTCTCATTTTGTGAGTCAATTTTTTCTTCCCAAAATATCTTGATCTTCCATTAATCAAGGTCTGTGCAATGTTTTCTTCAAATAGATCTTGCCCTTGAAATTCTTGCTGTGCTTGTCTGGCCTATTATAGTGAGAAACCTTCTAGCTCATATTAATGAAGTTTCTCAGCGTGGACATCTGGGGGAGCCTCATCGTAAACAACACCCGTGGGTCTCTCTATCCCCAGGTCACATCTCATCATTCTCCCTTCAGCAGGAAGCCTTAAGTCAGCCTCCGGGACCCCCTAGCCTCTGTCTCCTCTCCTCTGAGCTTTATCATCTGCCCAACCTTTCTGAGACTTAGCTACAAATCACCACACACATGCAGTGCTTGGGGTTGATCCATATTCCCACAGATGTCTCACATTCACGACTTCTCTTTTGTGATGTGATCGATGACTGAAGCATTAGCTGCAGTCTTCCTGCCAAGGACACTGACCTTCCTACCTCAGTGACTCTCACCTATCACCCCACAGTCTTCTTGTCTGACTTATAATGTCTGAAATGGCTGTGCTGGCCAGTCTCTCTGCACTGCACACAGGGTCACTGATTAGGGACACTGGGAATACACAACATCCAATGGGTGAAATGTGAGGCTCAAGTTGTTCCCCAAGCACTTTTGCTAATTTGAGTAAGACTGAATTGAGAGGGTAGAAACTGTGTTTCTTACCTCATCTGGGAAAATATGCTTGTTGGCAGCTCAACATGCTGTTCACAATCACAAAAAGCAATGCCACTCTTATCATTGGCTCGTAAAAAAATCACAGAGAGCCTGTGAATTCTCAGAGATGAAACTGAACCATGAGGACCTCTGAACATCCATCTCAGGTTGGTGAACTCACGTCTGTACCGTGCATGTGGCACAGCTCTCAGCCTCTCTGCCTAAACACAGCCTTGTGACGTGGTTGCTCCTTCCACAGTTTAGAAGCAAAACAGAAATGACCCTGACTCAAGGTCCCCACTGCCTTTCCAGGAGACACGTATGTTTATTTCAACCTCACCTGGGTGTTTGTCCACATCCCCCCAGAAACACAGAAACATTATCATGCTGCCATGTTGTGAGCATGTTTACCGCAGCACTGAGTGCCGTGGAGAAGAGGTGCACATGGCCCCAGTGCTCACTCTGCTCTTCACTCTTCTGTTTGGCTGTGGAGTCCATTCTTAGCTCCTTCATTTCTGTGTAAAGGACATTTGTATTGAAATAGTTAAACCTTACAAGTTGTTTTCAATTCAGTGACCACTGAGTGGATAGGTGCTCTGAGGTCATTCTCAAACAGCATTGAATGTTCTGAGGACTTGGTATCTTCAGCAGACCTTTTCTACCCTCCATTAAAGTCATTATGATTCTTTTTTCTCTCATTACTCCTGTGCTTTGGGAACTCCAAGACGGGGTGGTCTGTGCAGTGATCTGGTAATCGTGCTCACACTGGTGGCCTGTGTCGTGATGGGGTCATTTCCCGCAGCCACTGTTCTTTGCCTATGGCACTCTGGGCAGGACCAGCAGGGACTTGTCAGGACTGGGCAGGGCCTTAGAAAGTCATGCAGGCTCACGTGGAGTCTGTAATTGCACAATGAAGCTATAGGAATCAAAATTATTGTTCTAGGTTATAGGTAGATTCTCAGACCCATGGCTGTAATACAGGTAGACTCTCAGACCAATGGGTTAGAATTAGGTAGACTCTCAGATGAGTGGTTTAGAATGCACGTAGGCTATCAGAGAACACTGAGTTCCCTGTCAAAATAGGAAACAGGACAGGATCCCTCTTCTGCCCCAGGGGACAGGAGTGCAGTAGACAGAGGGAGACTCACAAATCCAGCAACGTTTTAAAAGGCCTTTACTCACACAGGTTGTGGTATACAATCCAGTAACAGGAAACCCCAAACATTAGGTTCCTAGCTGGGTTCTGGTTATGTGTAGGTTTAGAATCCTGTGCCACAATGGCTGCTGCCATATACTTAGCCCATCAGGGCAGAAAAAGGAGTGAAGGAGAGCAGAATCAGAAAGTTCAGGCAGAGAGATGAGGAAGAGAGTTACTACTTTTATATATCTTCAGCCCTGATCTCGCCCATATCAAAGGATCATAGTCAAAGCCAATTCTTTCAGCTTTGCTTCTCCCAGGACCTTACCTGATCCTATAAAAATGTTAATATTGCCCAGCCAAGATCTGCCTTTGAAGTTTCCCTGTAGGCCCTATGCAGAGTGGGGGAAGGGTATCTGAGATTAACTATATTTCAGGATTGATACAAAAGGCATGTATCTGTATCATAGATTGTTGGAGGACATGTTTAGCTAATCTGGGAGTTTTGTTGTTTTGCTCACTCCCAGCTTAATCTTATTTAAGCCAAGGTTCATTTTAATGAGATCTCTCTTCTATGTAAACACTTCTAGAGGGTGTGGCAGTTACAGAAGTCACCTTGATTGAATAACTTCTGACTTATACATCTACTAAGACTTCTATGTTTTCTAGATTGGGCACAGCTCCTCTTTATACCCACTGTACCCAACGTGGGACAGTTAGAATTTACCAGGAGACTACCACCCTGGCTACGCTGAGACTAAAGGTAGACTATAGGAAGGATCATACTAATTTGCTCTAAGCAGGCGAGTATGACCCTTTCAGTACATGAGAACAAGATACTCAGAATCACCCTGGTGCAGATAATAATAAGGACCTTGTGGGTACCATCTAGATTACATGAAGCTCATGAAGTTAAGATGTATTACTTTATATCAGCCCCTCTCTCTCCAGTGTTTTACATAAGAGATAATCTCGGATTAGTCCTTGGTGTAACCTTTGTTTATACCTACAATAGGGTGTGTGGCACTACACTCTGTTTAGGGTCCTTTGTTGGCATGACAACCTCCCGATTGGATTACTTTGGTGTATATAAGGGGCTGACTTGAGGCCCCTTCACCTTTGCCTTTTGGTTCCTCAGCCTTCAGCTTTTGGCTCCTGCGGCTTTTGGCTTTTGGCTTTTGGCCTTTGCTCCTTCTTCTGGGTAGGACTCAGCTCGGGTGACATCCTCTCTCTTTGGTGGGAGACTTAGGCTCTTTTGTATGGTCTAAGTTCGGACCAGAGCTAGAGTTTGTTCATTATATTGGATTACTGTGGAAGAGCTTTTGTACTATTAAAAGCCATTTTTGGAACTGCACCGGACTCGTGAGTTTTCATCTGTTCCTCGCCGGCCTCGGAGGTAGAAGGGAACTCGCTTCCCGGCACTGTCGGGGACCCCGGCGTTCCCGACAATAGATATTCTACAGGCAGGTATAAATTTTTTTCAAACTTTGATAAGATCCTTGTCTTTACTTCACAGCTGTTCTACATAATATCCTTTAGACTTATTAGAGAGCCACACTTGCTTGCCAGGAGACAAGCAGTAATTTTCTCTGATCTAATTATAACTATATTTAGCAATTCAACATATCCAGATAAAAATACTGATAAGATTTTTCCAGTCCCATGAAGATCATGGTAGCATGAGAGAAAATATTTATACCAGCTAACATAGAATACACAGTAAGATATACTGCCACAGAGAGTCACAGATTCAAACAGTTTTCTTGTCCCTATCTGCAAAGTGGTCTGTAGGAGGTAACTTCAGGCAAGATGCAGAGGCTCTGGGCAGCCATGTACTCCAATAGCAGACTATCATAAATGATGCTGTGATATAGGCAGACTTTGAGATTAATGGATTAGAATATAGGTAGACTCTCAGACCAATGGGTTAGAATCAACCTAATAATCCCAGATCTAATAAGCTTAGATTTATAATAGTTCAATGGAGCAGGCTGCTTGGAGTGGAACAAGGAAAGACTTCAAAATTGACAGAAAAAACTGGACAGCATGCAAATATGAATGAAAACCGCATCACCACTTGTCACTTGTCTTCCTGTTGCTCATCAATTTGCTTGAGTGGATGCCAGCAATGTCTCCATTTATTGGGATTGAGGTCCAATATTGTTACTTGTCAGGGAGCCACTGGGGTCCCCAACAGTATCAGGACAGATATTCTCTTCTACCTCCGAGGCCACTGGGGAACAAATGAAAACTCACGAGTCTGGCGCAGTTCAAAAGGCTTTTAATAGTACAAAAGCTCTACCACCACAATCCAATATAATGAAAAAAACTCTAGCTCTGGTCAGAACTTAGACCGTACAAGAGAGCCCAAGTCTTCCACCAAAGAGAGAGGGTCTCACCCAAGAGGAATCCTACCCAAAAGAATGGGAAGAAAAGGGGCGAGTGCTTCAAGTCAGTCCCCTTATATACACCAAAGTAATCCTATGTTGATAGGGAGGGTTGTGTCAACAAAGAATCCTAAACAGAGTGTAGAAGGGTGGTGCTACACCCTATTTCAGATGTAAACGAAAGAGTATGCCAAGGACTAATCCCGTCTTCTAAGATTATTGCTTATGTAAAACACTGGAGAAAGAGAGGGGGCTGGTATAAAGTAATACATCATAATTTCATGGACTTCATGTAATCTAGATGGTACCCACAAGGTCCTACTTATTTATTACCTGCACCGGATGATTCTGAGTATCTCGATCTCTGTATCCTGAAAGGGTTACATTGCCTGCCTAAGGGAAAACTAGTGTGATTCTTCCTATAATCTTAAGCAATAGTTTCAATGTATCCAGGGTGGTAGTCTCCTGGTAAATTCTAACTGTCCCACGCTGGGTGCAGTGGGTATAAAGAGGAGCTGTGCCCAATCTAGAAAACATAGAAGTCTTAGTATATGTATAATAAGTCAGAAGTTATTCAGAGTCAAGGTGACTTCTGTAATTGCCACAACCTCTAGCAATGCTTACATAGAAGAGAGATCTCATTAGAATGAACCTTGGCTTAAGAGCATGTAAACAGATTAAGCTGTGAGTGAAGTTCCTAAACTAGCTAAGCCTGACATTCAACAGTTACTGTTTTTGGCACATAGAATACACCATGGTAGCTTGCCAGGCTCTCCCGTGGCTCTGGGTTCATCCCAGGGGCCCAGTCTTTTCTATGTCAGACCATTAACCAACCATACAGGGCCCAGGGAGCAGTGACCTGGGTGTAGATAAGCCTATCTCCTGTCTGCCACCTGCCCGATGCAGCCGGGCACAGAAACCAGGGAATCTAAAGTGATAGCACAACAGGTAGGGTGTTTGCTTGAATGCAGTGGGCCCCATTTGGATTCCCAGCATTTCATATAATTCCCCAAGCACCACCAGGATAATTCCTGAGTGCACAGCCAGGAATAACCCCTGAGCATTGTTAGGTGTGGCACAAACAAAAAATAAGTTAATTCAAATTCCATTAGTGGTCTCAAGATTAGACCTGAATCTCTGAAATCCATTGAGGAAAACTGGCAGAATTCTGCATGATATAAACCTCTGCAGTGCCAAGGATGGATTCATTACGTTTGCAAAGAAAACACAAACTAGAGTGAACAGTGGAACTTTATCATTCGGGAAAAATTGCACCAATTTTAATACACGAATTAAAGTTCAAAGAATTTAATTCTGCTAAATGAGAAAAAATTTTACCTCCAAGAGAAAGATAATGCAGTAATGCCTAAGATACAGAAAACAGTCAACAACAAAACGTAACATCCCATGATAGAGTGGGAAATGGTCATGAGCCAATACTTCCTCAGAGTAGACTTTTGGGTAACCAATAGGCACATGAAATAGTGCTTTTTGGCTTAAAATGAGGGAAATGCAAATCAAAGGCCAAAAAAGAATCATATCACACCAATCAGAGGGGCCTATAATAATAAAAGGAACTGGATAAATCAATCACTGCAAACCATGGCCACAGCAATAAGGGCACATGACCAACGCTGGTTCGAATCCCCACACATTTGTTCTGAGAATCACTAAAAGTACAGAGCAGTAAACAATCCCTGAGCACAGCAGGTGTTGCCAAAATTCACCAAGAATAAAATAAAGCAAAATAAAAAGAGTGAAAGCAGATGGCCCACATACCAGAGTTGGTGGGGTTGTGGTGAAAAGGGATGTCATTTCACTGATGGTGAAGATGTGCTTGCCTCGTCCTCTCTGGTAAACAGCAGGAATTTTATTTCTCATAAAATTAAATATTGGGGTTCCATATGACTCTACTTCTTTGATATACTTTCACAAAACACAAAAACATTAATTTGAAAAGAAATATGTGAGTGGGGTAGGTAATACAGTAGGTAGGTCCCTTGCCTTGCACTCAGCTACTTGAGTTTAATCCTAATACCTCACATGATCCCTGAGTCCCCCAGTGGTGATCTCAGGGCACAGAGACTGGACCATGTTTTGTGCATCTCTGGATGTGATGTAAAAAATTAAAAAGTGTGTGTCTACTATCATTGCAACACTTAGCACACTAGTGATTATATGGAAAAATCCTGATGCTTGACAATAGATGCATAGAAAAGAAGTCCCCAATGGGACACTGTGCGCTATAACACAAGATGCAATCAGGAACCTGACTCCTGCTGAGATGGAACTGGGGGTCAGGGTCAGGGTGGAAAGTGAGAGGGAGGGGGATAACTACCAGACGAACTCATTCACCTGAGGTAAGTATAGAACAAAGCTACAGAGTGCAGTTTCCAGTGATAAAAGCACATGTGTTTAAGCTACACTCTGAGGTTATGGAGCATGTGTGTCTGTGTGCGAGAATGCATGAGTGACTGTGTGTCCGTGTGTGTCTGCATCTGTTTATGTGAGGTTGTGTCATGAGTATGAGTTTGTGTGTGAGTATATCTGTGAGTGTGTCTGTGTGTGTCCCTGTCTGTATATTTGTGAGTGTATGTATGTGAGTCACACACAGGGCAGAGCAGCTACTTGCTCTCCCTGTGCCCAGCTGATCATGAGGCATCCGGGAGGGATGGCGGGTTGTAGCCCTGGCCCGCCACCCCAGCAGAGCCTCGCAAGAAGCCAGAGGAACCCCCACACCATGAGGGCCACCATTTTCCACATCCGAACTCACTCTCCTCAGAGCTCTGGTAAGAACCAGCGCTGATCATGTTCCTGCCCATGAGGTCCATGATCTCAGACTCTGTGTCAGGGGAGTGGGAACCCGAGTTGGGGTGAGTGTGAACATGGTTTTAATCCTGGGTCCCAAGAGCAGATTTGCATGGGGAGAGCCTTTGTGGAGAAAGGAGGGGCCACAGGGGAGGCTGGTGTCTGGAATTCCTGGGGAGGAGGTGCTGACTGTGACTGAGAGCACTCAGGCCTCTCCCTGGGGCCTGATCAGACCTGGGCCTCTTCCTCTAGCACAGGAAACGTGCTGAGGAGCTCTCAGAAAACAGGAATTGCTCAGGGGAAACAACAGCTGTGAGGAGAGTCCCCGTGTCTCAGGTCCCTGATGACCAACCAACCCACCAGGCCTCTGCGCTGTAGACAGGCTCCTGTCCTCCACGTCACTGTGTGTTCGCTCCTGTTCTCCCACTTCATACATGAAATTTGGGACTGTCAATGTTTTTGTCCCAGTGAATTCTGACAGAATTGGTTTCAATCCAGCTTAATAAAATTATACAGTAGTTTATTCACTTTCTTTCCTTGGAAGAAAATCCGTTGACTTAGAGCTGCTCCACCCTAAATACAAAGGATAGTTCTTTTTTCCTCACTGGTGATGAGTTTATTTTGTGACAATGAAGAGGTCCTTCCAAAGCGTCGTGTGGTTGGTGTCCAGGACTACCTAAAACTCTTTTGTCCAATAGGTAACTTAGCACCCAGAAGCTCACCATGAATCTCAGGACAGTTTAATTTATGGCCAACACTGGGGAATCTTTCTTCTTAATTATTTTTTATTATACACCATGAGATATATAATTACACAGATGTTCATGATTGGGTTTCAGTCATACAGTGTTCCAGAGCCTGTCCCTCCACTATTGCCCTATTCCTTCCCACCACTAATGTCCCCAAATTCCCTCCCTCACCCTGCCTCAATATCAGACACTTTTTTTTTCTTCTGTCTCTCTCTCTCTCTCTCTCTCTCTCTCTCTCTCTCTCTCTCCCCTTCTCTTACACTTTGTGGCTTGCCTTTAGGGTAGGCAAGACAGACATTTAGGGTTTACCATGTAAATCCCTTTGTGTACATTCAAGGCTCAGTTCTAGTCTGGTGTTATCATTTCCCAAATGAACACTGAGTAATCTAACTCCTGTCAAAAGCCTAGAAAGTGTTTGTTGGGGTCCTCAGCACACAAGGTATTAGAACAGAAATCTGGTCTTGGTGCTCAGTCTCACACAGTTGAAAAAAGTGCAAGTGTGTAAGCCCTGATCAGGGAGGGCTGTGGCCCTATGCATTTCCCACAAATGAATGAAATTTCGGCACAGGCTGGGAGGAGTAAGTGTACCCTTAATTCCATGAATCACCAGAGGTTGACATTAGTATTATGTAACAGAAAAAGCACTCCAATATTTTAATTTTTTAGGTTTTTTTTTGTTGAATCAACATGTGTCAAAGTTGTTTGGATGAAGCTTCATGCATACATGTTAAAGAACAATCCCTTCACCAGTGACCACTTGTATCTTGGTATGTCCTCAGTCACCCCCTCACTTCTCTTTATAGCAGGAACTATTTTCTTTTTAGAAAATTTGCTTTAAATACTGTTACTGGTGTGCTTTCATATAAGACTCTTCTTTAAAAATATTAAATCTGAGTGAGATTCACAGTTATAAAGTTGCTGATGATTGAGTTTCACTTCTATAATGTTCCAATATCCAGCTTTCAAATGTCCATCCTCCACCACCAATGTCTCCATTTTACCTCCCAGCCCAGCCCCCACTGCGCACCTCTATAGGAGCAAGGGAAGGAAATCAGGAAGGAGGGGAAGAGATGGATTGGGGAGAGACAGACAGACAGACACAGAGGCAGAGAGACAGAGCCTGCCAGAGAGAGGCAGAGAGTGAGACAGACAGAGGTAGAAAGAGAGGGAGAGACAGGCAGATAGAGAGAGGAGAGAGATTGGAAGACAGCGAGAGGGGAGGAGACAGCACTGGGGTGCAGGGACTGAGAATGTACTAGAATCCTGTGTCACTGCTCATGTGCACTCATAAGTGTATCCGGTGTCAGAGGACAAAGATCGGGCATCAACCAGAGCCATGGCGCTGAAGCTCTGGGGGTCTCACTCTGAGTCCCCCAGTGGGTTCCCTCCTAACCACAATCTTCTTCTCACTCCTTCTCCTCTGTCCTGGGACTGTTAATCCTGAGACCAACAGTTGGTCCTGAGAGGACCAACTTCCTCTCAGGCCTGACTCCCTCGCAGATGCCGAGTTGGGATCCACTGCTTGGCTGATTGGTGTCGTGACTATTGGGGGGTGTCAGCTGGAATCAATGTATCTGTGCTCATTCCTCTTTTGAGGCTCCCTCAAGTCCATGTGGGGACCCAGAAGGGGAGGAATTCCTCTCAGAAGTGACTGCCCATTGGGGCATATTACCGGTCACCTGGGTGGCACTTCCCCACCTCCCAGAAGGTCACCCAGAAAGCATCTGCCATCAAGTAAGGGGTTTCCCAATTCCACAGCAGCCTTTATCTGGTTTCTGCATTTTGCAGTGTCCGCACACAGTGACTGGTCATACCACAGTGCACCATCAGATGAGGAGGCTTCCTGAGGGAATCCGCCTCATGATTCTACAAAGCTGCATGCTCTGTTTCTGAGACCCTGGAAGAGCCTGCATGTTCTGTGTCTGAGACCATGGAAGACCCTGCACGCTCTGTGTCTGAGACCCTGGGTTAGCTGGAGTTAACCCCATAGATTAAAGGGTTACCTTAAATCTACTGTGTTAGCACCGGACACATGGGGAGTATGATATAAAGGAGGACAGAAAGGAAAAGCACGGACAATTTGGTGTGTCTTAATAGGATGTGATAATGTACATGAAGGCAGCGGGTGTTTGTGTGTAGGGCTTGTTGCTCTTCTATAGCTGAGTTAAAGCAGTAGTCTCTCTGAGATCAGCTGCATCATTTCCTTGTACCTTTGACCCAGGAAGTCTATAATGAGACCTAATATGTGTTAAGAAAATGGGTTGGAAGTATTTTTTGTAAGAGATTGTTGAAGCAAATACTGAACCACAGGGTTATGGGCATTTAGGGAAGCTGTGGAAATTCCAGGAAAAGGCCAACTATGTATACTGAGTCACTCACCATGTTCCCTTGGCCTGACACATCAGAGAGTAAATAAATCAAAGTGACAAGTTCAACTCATTGGGCAGAATTGTAATATGTAAACACTGTTTTGATCAGTAATGGGCCAATGACCCTACTTTTCCTGATGATTAACCATCAATGTAATATATCAGAGCATTGGGACTGGGGAAGAAACAAATGTTTACAAAAGGAATCCATCTGAAAAAACCCCAGGTTTTCCCAGCCAGGCAACGGAAATAAATTTCTCCTGAGAAATCGGTTAAAGCTCTTTGAAGAATGCCACAAAGGGGCACAATGGATTCCATTTCTTTCTTAGGCACAGGAGGACAATGATGTGAGTGTCATAGCCCAGTAATGTATGTGCACTCAGTCTCTCTTTAGTTATAGGGATGACTACTAACTCCATCACAGCCTAGTTGTGAAAATGTACATAGGACATCTCCTGCAAGGCCAGGTACAGGGCCAGTATTTGGAAGAGATGGTAGAAATATCAGCACCTGTGACCTGTGTCCAACAAGCCATTTTCCATGAATCTCAACTGCTACATGTGGATTCGGGTCCTCTGTAATATTAGCAGTAAAGTCCACCGGGATCAGCAGGTGCTGCTAGGGATTGGTACTACCAAAACTGTCAATCCTAGGGCGATTGGAATGGCCAGGCATAAAAAATGAAGTAGTAACCGTTGGGCAATGCTCTCTCCCTTTCAAAAGTCCACACAGTTGGCACTAAAATAACAATTATTATTTCCCCAGCTAAATTGGAATCTATCTAATTTTGATTTATTAATCTACCCAATCAATCTACCTGAACAATCTACCCCTATACAAACCATGATTCCCTTAACAGGTAGACTGCTTTTCCCCTGGAGTAAACTTACAGTGCCTGGTGGGATAGGTCCTTTTTATCCGGATTTTTATCTATAAGGGCATTAGCCTGGTGCTATTGTAAAGGCATCAGGACAGGGTAGATCCAATGCAGCATTCTCAGTAGTAGCGGGTTGCAGTGAATCTATTGATCGTAGCTCTGCAGATTCAGATTGGTGGGGAGAGGACAGGGTGCAAGTGGGAAAGGTGGGCGTGTCCCCTGATTCTGTGGGGTCTAGGGTTGACCCCATGCCCAGAATCCCATAAAGGATTACTGGGTGGTGTTCTTGAGAGGGCAGGGGCCAACATTTGTCCAGAATTTTATTCGATAATGTCCCAATTTGCCAATATTCCTCCATGCTTTTAAATAAGCTATGAAGTCCCTCTCTCTTTGTTGGCATTCTCAAAACCTAAATGACTCAATAAGTGTTGTCGGGTTTCCTCACCTTTAATTTGTTTTTTGTGAATTGCATCTGTCAGTTTTGCCAGACATTCCATATACTGCTCCTTAATTTCCTGAAAAATCTTAGTATAGCTACCATTAAATTAAGAATCAGCATCAATCTTCTCTCATGCCTACCGCTGACTCACGGAAGTGAGATAAAAGAGCACGGTAAGGTAGCTTGCTTTCTTTCATCTTGCCACTATCCTCCCCAATTATCATTTCATAAGTTCACTGAACCCCCTGAAACTTTCCTCCCACATTGAGCTAGGGTGTAGAGTTTCATTCTAGTTTCATCAATAAACCACATTTTCCATGGCAAATATTGAGAAGGGCTTAGGCAGATTTTAGCAAATACAGGAAAGTCCTAGGTCCAAAGGGCTCTCTCACTCCAGCCAGAGAGGTACTCATTATAGTACAGTGACATTGTGAGGTCCAGGCCTTTTAAAATGGATTGAGTGAGCCCATTTCCAAGCCTTTGTAATATGGAAGCTGATTATTCTCTGGGTGGGTGGGGAAGGAGCGGCTAGACTCATGAGGTGGTAGCCAGAAGTGTTGTTTGGCTCTATGAGTCACAGTGGTGGAAGAAGGGGAATTTTTTACTGAGTTGTTTTCAGACTCCAAATCCTAAGAAGTAGTACCTGGCTCATCCTGAATTTTCCTCATCAGATTTATTAGACTTGGAGGATAAGGAGCTCTCTGATTTGGAATTACTGAACCCGTGAAGAACTTGGATTGAGAAGGTGACACCACCACGAACACACCTTTCCTTTGCGGTTCATTTTATATAGTATGACACACATTTTATATAGTGATACATGTAAATATACACATTATAGCATCAAATATCTTCTGATCTATCTGGTCAGAAGATATTTCACAGAGGACTGTTCACATAGCTGCTGGCATAGAGGGTGCAGCATTTTCTATGCGAGGAAGTCGGCTATCATGCTGGTGGTCCACCAAGGAACATGTTGTTAACTTACCTTTCAGGTCCCTATTCAGGGACCAGATGTCGGGCTAAGCAGAGTCTCCAACAGTATGGGGTTTGACGAAGTCCCACTCTGCATCTGGCGTCAACGACATTCCCCTGGATTGATGGACAAAGGAACAAGACCACAGGCTCCTAAAATTGGACCCTCTCCTTTAAACTGTCTTCTCTCACTCCTCACTCCAACTGACTCAGGAACCTGTCTACGACCCGCTCTTTCTCCCAGCAGGTTCTCAGCATGCCGCAGGGATTCTTTCTTAGGGTTCCTTACAGCTGCCCCTCCAGGCTCAGAATCATGACCTTCTAATGTTTTAAAATTTTTTCCTAACTCTCCCCTATAACA
Organism: Cryptotis parvus; assembly: GCA_021461705.1. Taxonomy (NCBI): domain Eukaryota; kingdom Metazoa; phylum Chordata; class Mammalia; order Eulipotyphla; family Soricidae; genus Cryptotis; species Cryptotis parvus. Next base: position 49,106 of record JAJIBD010000653.1, on the reverse strand, counting down.
CAAGTTACAAGGGGTCTAGCAACAGTGATGAACAACTTTCCTCAGAGCCTCCTGGGGGCCTGCACCCCTGAAGCACACCCTGCTTCCACCTGCAGGTGGTTTGTGTCTGGGCCCACAGGGCCTTCCCCTCACAGTGTGTCTCTTGCACAGTAGTACAGGGCCGTGTCCTCCACCTTCAGGCTGCTCATTTGCAGATAGAGCGTGTTCTTGCTGTTTTCTCTGGAGATGGTGAATTCGCCCTTCACAGAGTCGACATAGTATGTACTACCACCAGCACTAATGTGTGAGACCCACTCCAGGCCCTTCCCTGGAGCCTGCCGGACCCAATTCATTGCACGGTCACTAAATGTGAATCCAGAGGCTGCACAGGAGAGTCTCAGGGAGAACCCAGGCCGCACCAAGTCTCCCCAGACTCCACCAGCTGCACCTCACACTGGATCCCTGCAAACACAAAGACATCCTGGTCAGGAAACTCTCCTCACACAGAGGATCTGCCACTGCCCTCACTCCCATATCCGTGTCTCTTGGGGCCCATGAATTACCTCCTAACACAGCAGCCAGGAGCAGCCAGCTCAGCCCACACTCCATGTTGGTTCTGTCTGACTCAGGATGAGCCCTGGGAACCCCAGACCTGATTCGTCTCCTGAGCTACAGGCGGGTTGTTTTCATCATGGCAGGGAGAGCTTATTTGCATGCCAGCCTTCTTAATAAAAAAGTTCTTGTGTCTTTGCTTCTAAGATCAATAAGGTTTTTCTTCTGCTATCATATTCCCTGCCTGTTTTGTAGCGTTCTTCACAGGTAGCCAGAATCTGGAAACAGTCTAAGTGCCTGACAACAGAGAACTGGCTAAAGAAACTGTGGTACATCTACACAGTGGAATACTATACAGCTTTCAGAAAAGATGAAATTATGAAATTTACCTGCAAATGTATGGACATGGAGAATATCATGCTTACTGAAATTGTTCAGAAGGGAAAGGACAGATATGGAATGACTGCATTCATAAATGGGATATAAATATATAACAGTGTTTTACTATGTATCAGAAATGGTAATGTCAGAGTAGAACTTACCATTGAGTATACACAGAGACTTATGTGATAAACCCAAAATGTCTGTAGGGCAAGTCACAATGTGTAAAAGAAGAGGGAGAGAAATATAGAGACAGAGACAGAGAGAAAGAGAGGAAAAGAAAAGGTGCCTTCTATAGAGACAGACTGGGGGTGATTGAGAAGGAATGTGGGGATATTGGTGATTGGAATGGGGCACTGATAAAGAGATGGGTGCTAGAACACTGTATGACTGAGAACCAATTATGAACTCCTTTGTAATAGTATATCTCACAGTGGTATAATAAAAAATTAAAATAGTTAAATAATTAAAAAAATAAAAACCAAAAATTTCATAAGATGGGCAAGTGGCATAAATAATGTCCCCACATTTAGAAAAATAAATAAATAAATTCCCTGCCTTAAACATATTGATAGCAATTAAATGGTTATAGGCTAAAGGCTAATAGGTTAACATGCAGAGCAGGTGTCTGGATCCTGGGATTTCTTTTCTTCCAAAATATTCAGCAAGTGAGCTTTCACATCATGTACTTATTACTGATTATTGAATGACAGGACTAGTTATCTTGGGAACTTTGCTGTTTAATCCACTCACAGTTTAATCTATTTACATGTTCTTAATCCAGGGTTCATGTTAAAGAGATCTCTCTTCTGTGTAAATACTGATGGAGGGTGTGACAGTTACAAATTCACTTTGACTCTGAATCGGTCACTTCTGAACATTACTATAATATCTAATATGATTTCAATGTAATCTAGATTGGGCACAATTCCTCTTGATACCCACTGGTCCCAGCGTGGGACCCTTGAATTTACCAGGAGACTACCAACCTGGCTACGTTGAGAGCATCATTTTATTTTATTTTTTTTTATTTTTTGCTTTTGGGGTCACACCTGGCGATGCTCAGGGGTTACTCCTGGCTCTGCACTCAGGAATTACTCCTGGTGGTACTAGGGGGACCATATGGGATGCCAGGGACCGAACCTGGGCCGGCACAGGCCAGCCTAGTGCAAGGTAAACGCCCTACCCGCTGGACTATCGCTCCAGCCCCGAGTATGATTTTAAATTGAAGGAAGTTTCTGCTAGTTTGCCCTCAAGTGGTGGAGCATGACCCTTTTAGTCAACAGAGGACAAGACACTCAGAATCACCTTGGTGCAAAACAGAAAATAGACAGATCTTGTGGGTACAATCTAGATTACATGAAACCCATGAAATTATAGATTCTCCCTATGAATATACATTCATTAAGATGTATTTCCTTTTTACCAGCTCTCTCACTCTATCCAGTGTTTTGATATAAGAGATAATGTGAGAGAAAGCAATTTGTTCCTGGCATAATCAATTGTTTAGGACTGAAATAAGGTCTACACCTAGAAGCTGATTTGTTGATCTTTTTGTGACATGACCTCCCTCCATGAAGAGAGGATTAGTTTTGGATATATTAGGGGACTGACTTGAGGTACGAGGATCCACTTTGGTGGGAGACTTGGGCCCTCCTGCATGATCTAAGTTCTGACCAAGAGCTAGCTAGAGTCTGGGGAATCCCATTATTTTGGATTGTAGCTGCGGAGCTTGTTTTAGTAAAAGCCTATAGAACTGCGCTGAACTCCTGAGTTTTTCTTTCATCCATTCCTCCTCCGGCCGGAGGTAGAAGGGAACTTGTTTCCTGATATCATTGGGGATCCAATGATTACACATTTAATTGATTTGTGTAATTTTTTGGACATAAATCATGTAATGATGTGGATAGTATTAGTTCTATTTGGTGATGTTAATCACCCAAAGAAGTGACATGGCTGTACAGTGTTTTCATCTCTGGCACAAGTATGTCCCACTGTCTAGACAAGTGTCCCCTGAACCACCCTGGTATCGATGTGTTGGGTACCAAGAGAAGAGGTAGACAGAACCAGGATAAAGGCAGAATGGCCATATGACATGAACCTGAGATCTGAAAAATAACTGAGGAGCTACTGTGTCTGCTCTGTGTCTGCACTTTCTCCCACAGGAAACAGCTCTTGGGTTTAAGGCTGTTGTCCCCAAACGTTAAGGCCATGGGATGTGTGGAAGCTTTTTCCAGACAAAGTTACACAGTTGACCTAAGAATGTTTTTCTTCTGACAGCTCCTGTTGTAATGGATAACCATGAATGTGTTGGGCATTCGAGCTTTCAATCAAGAGGACGTCACTGTCCTGAACCCCAGGCTTTTCCTCTGATGTCTGTGTTTCCCTTATTATTTGTCACAGGTCTTGTCCATCCCTGTTCACTGCATTGGTCCCCAAGAACAACATGTTAAGAGTCAGAAGAGTGGCACTGGGCTCTCCTTGCAAGCGTTAATCAGTTTTGATTCCCTACAGTGCATATGGTTTCTCAAACCGCACCACAAGTGATCCCTCAGAGCAGAGCCAGGGCTATGGCCTGGGTCCACCCTGAATGGCACAAACAACAAAACCAAAAGCAACAAGTAAACAAAACTTATTAGCTACCAAGATGTCAAGCAATTCATCCCTGCAAGGAGAGTAGGTTTTGTTTGTTGTGAATTTGGGAGTAACTGGGAGCCTGTTGGAGATCAGGATGCCTGAGGTGCCTGAAGTGTGACTCTTCACAGCAGCCTTGGCTCAGTCACTCCTTACTTTTAAGCATTGATTTGTAGGGAAAACCCCATTAGGCCATCACATACACAGAATAGTGATCTATAGAGCATTGGTGTTTCATGGACACTTGTGTAGTAAGCATCACATCCAAAGTCATGGACTAATCCTTCACCCCAGTGTTTCCTCTTGGTCCATCTCATTCCTCCCTCCATACCTCACCCCCTCCCTCTTGCTCCCAGTAGCGCATCTGTTTATGCGGGTAAGACACGTATTAACACTCAGTAGTCTTCCACTCTGTGGATAGGTTCTGTTCATCTATTCATGCTATTGGGTCCTAGATTAGTCTCCATTCTGGACATTTCCATATATGGTTACACAGGATTTGTAGAGAGAGAAATAAGACAAAGCTGTCCTTCATGTCAACAACAATGAACTTAGAAAAAGTGGAAAGTCTCAATTATCCTTCAACCCATCAGGGAGTTGGAGTCCTGTGGTTCCCTCAAAGCAGGGAACTTCCCTTGGCATGAGCCTGTGGCATTTATGGGAGAGCTGAGATTCCAGAACCAAGACACATCCAAGGACAGTGCAGTGTGAGACATGATGGGAGAGAACAGAGCAGGACAAGGAGAGAGATAAAGACATAGGGGGAGAGAAAGACACAGACAGACAGACAGACAGATGGATACAGAGAGAGACCCATAGATAGAGAGACTGAAACTGAGAGAGACAGACAGACAGACAAAGAAACAGACAGAGACAGAGAGAGAATTGAGAGAAAAACAGCTCAAGAATAACTGGGCTGAGTTCATGTGGAGCACAACAGATGACCTGCAGCGTGTTGGGTCTATGAGGGGCACAGACGCAGCGTGTGAGGGTCTGGGAGAGGGTGCTTGATGGTGAGTGTTGGGGGTCAGGGACAGCAGATCACAGGGAGGCAGGTTGTCATGTGAGAGTGTTTCTGAACATGGCACTGCTCTGAGGGACCGGTGGGAAATGATCTTAATACAGACGCTGGAACTGAACATAGACTGGGAGTAGGCAGGGGGTGACTCGGGGTTTGAGAGTCTTTAATTTGCAGACAGAGTATAGGTACAAGGGGGTTAAAGCACCTGAGGACTCTCTCTGCCCCCTGTGGGTCTCAGGCCTTTTCCGAGGTCGCTCCTGAGTGCCACCTGGTAGTCGGCAGCACGCATGCCCCTCCTGTGTCCCTGCAGGAGTTGGTGTCTGGGCTCCCCTGGCCTGTCCCACAGTTTCCTGCACAGTTACACACATAAGGTGTCACCTGAGTTCCTGTGTGTGCTCACAGCCACCCAGGACACTATCTGCTGCCCTTCCGAGGGACAGTGGACCCTGCCTGGCAGCTCTACTCAGACCCCTTGAGAACGTCTATGCAGCATGTATGTGAGGGAAACGTGTGACATGCTGCTGGTCAGAGGAACCCTCCCAGGGCAGACACTGCAGTGTGGGAGCGAGTGTTCAGGACAGCTTGGCACACAGGAAAAGGCACGGTCAACCCTCCTCTGGGGACACAGAGTTCCAGGCATGCAGGGACTCTCATCCTCGCTGCCTGAATCTGTCCATGGTCCTGGGAGACATAGCAGGGCTGGTCCAGGGCCAGAAAGTGTCCCTAGAGAGGGTGAAAGCTCAGTGCTCAGGAACTCAATAGGGTGTGGTGACAAGCTATTGGGCAGTGTGGACGAGCAGGTGGGTCAGCACCCCTCAGAGCCTCAGTTTCAGTGTTGGCCAGTGGTCTGTGGGGCTCCTGCAGAGTCCCTCGTTTCCATCTGAATAGAGGAAGTGCACCCTCAGCACTGGCAGGGACAGGAAGTGGGACCACTGGGAAATGAGGCCAGACTGATTCCCATCAGTTTCCCCTGGGGGCTGTGCTCAGAGACAGCCTCATGGGAAGGGAATCCTTCCTGCACCATGGAGGCTCACTCATGGAAGAGTCACAGGGAATTTAGAATAACTTGTAGTTACAGAGAAAGGGCTGTATGGGGAATTCATGCAAAGGGACAGCAAGGGCTCATAGTACAACAGGGAAAATATAAGAAAAAAGTTACTAATAAAAGCAATGTACTGTCAGAGTATAACAATACATGCTTTATTCATAGTCCAGTGGAATTCCTAATCCCATAAAGAAAGATTATTATTGAATATAGGCTGGGACTTTTGATGTCCTGTGAAAATTTGATCATAAATAGGTGAAATGTGTGTGCAGAAAAATAATCTTTCTTGAGAGAGAGAGAGAAAGAGAGAAGGAAGAAGAGGGAGAGAGTGAGAGAGAGAAAAGAAGAAAAGAGAAGGAATAGGAGAAAGGAGTGAGAGAGAGGGAGAGAGAGGAGTGAGAGAGGAGAGAATGAGAGAGAGAGATGAAAGTGCTTCCCATAGGGGGCAGAGCAATAGCACAGCGGGTAGGGCGTTTGCCTTGCATGCAGCCGACCTGTGTTTGATCCCTGAGCACCACCCAGAGCAATTCCTGGTCCAAGAACCAGGAGTAACCCCTGTGCATCACCGGGTGTGACCCAAAAAAAAAAAAAAGAAAGTGCTTCCCATAGACGAGGCTTTGAGGGAGGGAAACTGGGGACATTGGTGGTGGGAAATGTCGACTGGTAGAGGGATGGGTGCTGCAACAACGTGTGAATGAAACCCAATCATGAACAGCTTTGTAATTGTCTGTCTGATATAGTCATCAGATATAATAAAATTTAAAAAATACTCTTTCTTGTGTGTCTTTTCCCTTTTTTTTCGGTATGGATTTAGAGGTGACTACAAGAGAATGCCACCCACACGGCAGAGCCTGGCAAGCTACCCGTGTCATATTTGATATGCCAAATACCAGTAACAATTATAGACCTCATTCCCATGACCTGATGGAATGGTTTGAGGCTCTTTATGTTCCTGGAGCAAGCAAATGCCCTTGGGCTCTACTGGCATGAGACAGGACATAAGGAGATGTTATTGGTTCCCGCTCGAGCAAATCGATAATGCAGGGAAGACAGTGATACAGTGATACCCGGCAATGCTCAGGGGTTACTCCTGGCTCTGCACTCAGGAATTACTCCTGGCATTGCTTGGTGGACCATATGGTATGCCAGGGATAGAACCCAGGTTGGCTGCATGCAAGGCAAACACCCACCCACTGTGCTATCACTATACTTTGGCCCCCTCCTGTGTGTCTTTGAATTCAGGTCGCATTCTTATAGGACTCTTTGTTTTCAGGAAAAGTGTTTTTTCTCTACCAAAGTGTGACACCATTCAAGCCATTTAGGTTTCAAATGCACTAAAATCAGATGTAGGAGGAAAGGATTGTTATTCTTGCCTGCTTTTGCTCTTCTCAGCTCATCTGCTACCCCATCTCGGTGACATGCTGTGGGGGCCTTGGACTCAGGGTACAGTATGAGAAGGAATTGTAGTCCCAAGTTTCCTGGTTCCCAGCATGCACAGAGCACACCACATGAATCATTAATAATTATTGATTATTTATCAATAATGTGTATCCACCCACGGCAGAGCCTGGCAAGCTACCTGTGTCGCATATGATATGTCAAAAACCAGTAACAATTAGAGACCTCATTCCCATGACCTGAAGGAATGGTTTGAGGCTCTTCATGTTCCTGGAGCAAGCAGATGCCCTTGGGCTGCACTAGCATGTGACAGGACGTATGCAGATGTTACTGGTGCCTGCTCGAGCACATCATTGACCAATGGGAAGACAAGTAATACAAGCAATACAAGAGATATATATTTCTCAGATGATATTTTCATTGGAAGCCAGTGAGCATCTTGGTTACCATGATCAGTGTTTTAATTAAGTGCAGTTCGGCTGTGACAGCTACAGCACCTTCCAGGCCAATAGGCACAAGTGAGTAACATGAATGTTCCTGAGCGCTTTGCAGGCAGTGTCCCAGGATTGAGCTGAGGACTGTGACTGCAGCTTCCCCCCAAGTCCTCCTGCAGCTCCACATTAGCCCTGCAGAGAAGGAAACAGCAAAGAGAGGAAAGGAAGAGGAGATGCAGACCCAGGTCTCCGGTGGCTCTTCCGGTTCCCAGGCACCACCTGACATGAGACTCAGTGAGCCCAACTCTGGGCATCCCTGAGCACGGGAGTGAGACTCTTCTGGGGATAGGTGGGAGGGGGACTGTGCTGGGTCACTGTGGGAGGGTCAGGGACTGTCACCTTCATTTTGGCAGAATCAGGGGGCTGCAGGAAGGTGAAAGCCTTGATAAAGTTGGTACAAGGATCCTTGGGGGAGATGAGAATGGACAGTCCAGGAGTGATGTCAGAACAGGGACACCTGTGAGTGACCCCTGAGGTCACTCTGAGTACAAGAAGTCTTAGTTATTGTAATGGTTCCCTTTGTGGGCCTGATCCCCTTCCTGGTCATTGTACCTCTTTCAGACCTGAGCGCTCTCTGCTGGCCCTGGAGATTCCTGCAGCCAGGCCTGGCTCCCTCAGCAGGCTTGTGTCTGGGATACCCTGACTTCCTCTCACTGTGAGTCTCTCTGGCACAGTAATACACGGTTGTGTCCTCACTGGTCACAGAGCGCAGCTGCAGGGTGAACTGGTTTTGGCTCATGTCTCTGGGAATGGAGATGTGGCTATTGAGGGACGGGCTGTAGTAAGTGTTTCCACTAGTACCTATGCACTCCAGGCAGTGCAACCCCTTCCCTGGGGGCTGGCAGATCCACTGCCAACAGTAACCAGAGGAGATGGAGTAGCCAGAGACAGAACAGGTGAGGGAGAGGGTCTGGGAGGGTGCCACCAGTCCTGGGCCTGACTCCTGGAGCTACACCTGGGACAGGACACCTGGGGAAAAGGAGAATCAGTCACTGTCAGTCCCTGCACTCACCCCGTCCCCTAGACCCTATCCCCTCTGGGACACTCAACCGGGATAGCTGTCACTATGCAGAGGAGAAGACCCCACAGTCTCATCTTCTCGCCCACAGCTCTGCCTTCCCAAGAGACTCAGCCTTGAGTGAGGGAGACAGCTGTGAGCTCCCACAGCCCACAGTGCATTTGAGCCCAGGGCCTGAAGAGGATTAGGATGAGGTGACTTCCTCTGTTATTAGAGGGAACCTCTGACCCTGGTTGCCCTTTGTCCTATTGGGGCACTGAGCTCACACACCCTGTGTGGGAAAATTGAACACTTGATTGATGGGAAACATTTAAATAGGTCATAGAAGGTCCTAATTTATTTAATAATCTGTCTTGGACAATTTACAATAATACAATTGATTCAAATTCAAGTTGCTGACAAATATTGTTTGCATTATTTTCTTCTAATCTTTCTAAAAATCTCTTAATATAGCCACCATTTCTAATGTTTATACTTTCATTTAAATTTATTTTACATCTCTGTTTCTATTACATTGTACCTAAATGAAAAGTGCCCTCCTAGTACCCATCTCTTTCCATAAAGCAATTATGGCACACATTTTATCTGATAACTATGTTCAAACTACATGTTTACTCGGAGATTCATGTTTTCAGTGTTTTATTTTGCAGTGTTTTGGGTCCTGCCTCTGATTTTTTGAATATTGGAGCTGTGGTCCCCATTGCATTGTCATGGAGCAGACACTGTTACAGCTTATATTTTAAATACTTCATACACTTCTTTTAGCTTTTCGTTGACCAAAACTGTCAAGTGCCAATATTTTCATGGGAATCAATTTGGTTCTGTCAATACCTGTCTTTCTTTAAATTTACATCAGAGCTTGGGTTATGCATGCTAGGGCAGCCTGCTGTGCTCATCCTCTACCAATGTCACAGTCTCTTCTGGTGCTCTAACAGATATCTCTGTCATATACACAAGTTCAATGACAATTAAGTGGATAAAATGTCCCAGAAGGAGTGCATTACATGAGATCACTAATGGGTGCCTGGAGGACTCTTTCCCCAAACCTTATTGGCACCCAGGCTCCCGGGCACACAGCTCAGGAGACTGGTCCATGCTGGGTCACTGATGGAAACCCTGTCACCTCAAAGCAGACAGATGTGAGACCCTTGTGCTGGGCCAGGGAAGCTGTGGCTTGAGGAATGTGCTTCTTGGCTGGGCAGACCCTCCCCTGGTCTACCGCTCCCTACTGCTCCCCAGCTAGGTGGTGATATCCCCTGAGCATTGGAAATGGAAAACAGAGAAGCCATCCCAGGGGGACACTGACCTTATTCCTCTCCATGCAGACCCTGGAGGTGCAGAGCCTGAAATCAGGACTCAGAACGCTAAGAAGAGTGTCGACACCAACCACATCCAAGAGGAATCAGCACTGTTCTGGGCTGACAAGGGCACGGGAGATCAGAGGGGAGAGAAATGAGAAAGCAGTGGAGATGCTCAGCAGAGTAGAAATGGGTCTGACGGACATGCTAGAACAAAAACAACTAAACAGCAGCACTTTCTGTAGGAACCACACTTGTCTCCATAAAGGAAATGCGTGTCTGAAAGGAACAACACACGGGCACTGAGGGGAGAAATCAGTGAATCATGCTTTACTCAATGTGGAGAATGTGTTGTTGGAAACTCAAAATGCGTGTCATGTGATGACCACATTCACAAAACCAAAGTCACCTTCAGTGCTGCGTGCAAATCAATTCTAGTTTGTTGGTGAATTCTCAGACACAGAATTCTGCATAATGCGAGTCTTGGTGCATTCAGAGTCAGGATACACATCTTAAGTATGTTCACTGGGCACTTTGCAGTACCTCATCCTCTGTGCAAACAGCACAGTCTACAGTGTGCTTCCAACTTCCATAGCACAGAGGCAAAATAGAATTGACACTGTACTCATAACCCCCACGACTTTCTTGGGAGAGACACCTGGTTTGAGACCTTCACAGTCCCTTCACCACTAAGATGAGCCTTGGGTTCTGCTACAGAAAGGATTAGTTTGTGGACATGTTGTGCGATCGTGTCCACTGCAGCCCGATGCCCAGCATAGGATGCACACACAGTGCTCGAACCCTGCCCTCAATTCCAGTTTTGATTCTTTTACTCACCTTTGATCAATTCTTAAGCTCATTTATTTTACTTGAAAAGATATTTTTCTTTTTGTTTGAAGCCACACCGAGTTCAGGCCTTAATCCTGGCTTTGACTCAGGGGCAGGCTCCTGTCAGGTTCGGGGGCCACATGGGAAGCTGAAATCAAACTCTGGTCGGCCATGGGCAAGAAAGGCACCTGTACCCACCCAACCATCACTTGCACCTGAAATGATATTTTCTATTATTTCCTTCATTCCTTCTCACAGATTATTGAGTCTTCCTGTCAGTGTTTTCCTAAGCACAGTGACCAATGGAGGATTGTTACTCTCAGGTCACCCACAGAGAGCATCAGATGTTCTGATTCACATGACTATTAGCCTGACTCCATCCCATCCATTGGAATCAGAGAAGTCATAGTATTTCTTTTGGTTGTCATTATTCCTACTGAATCCTGGGAGCTAAGGCATAAGTGCCAAGTGGACCGGACATGACCTGTTTGATCTGCTCACACACTTCGACCAGGCTGTGACTCTAGTAGCTTCAGAAAGCCACAACTGCCTGTGACATTTTCTCCATATGACTGGCAGGGCCAGAGCTAGGTTAGAATGAACAGGGTGGGTTCTGGTGCTGGCCAGGGCCTCACTGAGTCTTGTGTAAAGATGTGTTATAGAAATATGCCCGTTTGATCACACAATGGAATGAAATTTAGATCACCACAGTAATCGATGGCAAAGGAGCTGGTTGAACATATCAATAGAGCATAAACAGTGTGCAAAAGAATAGAGAGTAAAAAGAAACTGAATCTATATCTCATGGCCTCCTCAAAAGTTTATTAAAAGTTCATTAATGGTGAGAGCTTGGGCCAAACTTCCCTAGAGAACATTTAGGAAAACATAGGCAGAACTCTCAATACTGATCTCAGGGGTATCATCAATAGTTTGACTCTGGTTGGAAATCACATCAAAAATGAAAAACTAAAAATGAGAATTGGAACTATTAAAAGGTAAAAACTTTAACTTTAGTCAGTTAAAAAGTCAGTTAAAAAGATTTAGTCAGTATTTTGTCAGGAACTTAGTCAGTTAAAAAGATTTTACCTGGCTAAGTAGATTATAATAAAATGAAAACCCGACTGATGAAATGGGAGGCAATATTTACCCATAACACATCATATACTGGTCTATATCTAAGGTCCTTACAGCTCTCAAGAAGCTCAACAACAGTCAGTCATTGACTGTAAATCCCCTTCATAACATGGTGTGTGGAAATGGACAGATACTTCCCTAGAGGCGACATTCCCATGGGCTGTAAGCACTTAAGAAATGTTTATCAGCACTAATGGTCAGAGAATTGTAAATCAAAAGGACAATAAAGAAGCATCTATGACCAGTGAGAACAGCCTATATCAAGACTGGAAATAACCAGTCTTGGTTGGGATGTCGTGAAAGGAGGAACAATGCTGATTCACTGTTGGTTTGGAATGTCATTGTTTGGTTCTATTTCAATTAAAACTAATAAGGCAATTTCTCACAGAGTAAAAATAGTTTCTGCAATCATAAATCACTTTGTAACTTTGTGATTCATGGCGATCAAATAATTTTTATTAAAAATAATTTTATATGAGCACTCAGTAGCTACAACCAATATGAAAATATTAATTTGAGAAGATGTAGACATATGCTCGTTGCAGTGTTTAGGATAGTGACCAGAGATCATTCTAATGCTTAATGATTGGATCCTGGATGAGAATTTGTGGTGCACATGCAAAGTGGGATACTATGTGGTTATAATAAAGGACAAAAATATCAGTTTGCTGAAACATGCATGAAGTGGAAGAATATCAGATTAAATGAAGTAAGCCCCAGGGAGAGGGATAAATTCATATGATCTCATTCATCTGTGATAAATCATCAACAAAGGATCAGAATGAACAGGACCCCATGAGTTCCCAATAGAGGTCCCAAGAGGAGTCAGGTGGGGTCTGAGATCACTGGGCAGAAGAGACCGAGCACAGGGGACACAGCATCGTATGGGGTCTGCGGAAATTGGGCTGGGAGAAGTGCAGTGAGTTTGTGAGCCACAAGCATCAACTTCCACACTATTGCCATTGTATTTCCGCAATGACCATGAAAAAGGTGATGGGAAAATCTCCTTTCTGTGAAAATCAATGATTGTTTCAAGGAAGGAAACTCTTCCACACCTGACCTACAAGGACATAACTCCACAGGTGGGCTCTGAGACAGAAAGAGGAATAAATACATTTAAAATGGAAGAGTAATAGTAAACCTAGTTTACTTGGTCTAATCAACTTGGTTCACATAAGACAATAAAGTGATGCCCTGAAGATAGAGAGGAAAGAGTCAAATGCGAAAAAATAGAAAAAGAAAAAGAAAGAAGACAGAAGAAAAGAACTTATAGGCCTCTCTCCACCCTCTCCTGGAACTTAGCCCTGAAGTCAGGGAGCAGAGCGCCCCCTGGGAGTCACTCATACCCCTGCAGGTCCACCTGTCTGCAGGTTTGTGTCTGGACTCACAGAGACTTGCCCTCACTGTGTCTCTTGCACAGTAATACACGGCTGTGTCCTCAGTGACTGAGTTGCTCAGTTTTAAGTAAACATGATTCTTGGAGGTATCCATGGTGATGCTGACTCGCGACTGAAGACTTGGTTTATAGTATGTGCTTCCACTACTACGTATAACACCAACCCAATCCAGCCTCTTTCCAGGAGCCTGGCGGACCCAGTGAACAGCATAACTGATGCTGGTTAGAGAGAATCCAGACACGGAACATCTGAGGGGACAGACACCCACAGTGAGACATGGCTCAGAGGCCCCCCCCATCCCCACCTTTGAGCCTCTGTCCAGGGGATACTCACTCCCGGGAGCTGCCACCAGAAAGAGAAGGAATCAGCGCTGATGCACGTTCCTGCCCACGAGGTTCATGATCTCAGGCTCTGTGTCAGGGAGATGGAACCCAAGTTCGGGTGAGTATGAAAGTGGTTTTAATCCTGGGTCCCAAGTGCAGATTTGCATGGGGGAGCCTTTGTGGAGAAAGGAGGGGCCCTGGCGGAGGCTGGTGTCTGGGCTTACTGGGGAGGAGGTGCTGACTGTGGCTCAGAGCATTCAGGCCTCTCCCTGGGGGCCCTGGTCAGACCTGGGCCTCTTCCTCCAGCACAGGAAACATGCTGAGGGAGCTCTCAGAAAACAGAAATTGCTCAGGAGAAATGGCAGCTTGTGAAGAGTGTCCCCCTGTGTAGGTTCCTGATGACCAACCACCCCACCAGGCCTCTGAACTGTAGACAGGCTCCTATAATTCATGTCACTTATGTTTGAACCTGTTCTCCCTCTAAATGCACAGAGCAGGGCACTCTGTAATTTTCTCATGGAACCCGACTGAGCTAGTTCTAATCAAATGCCAGATCAAATATTACAGTACTTTATTCACATACTTACCTTGGATGAAAATTCCTTTCCCTGGTGCATTTTCCCTCCTAATACTCAAGGTAGCTATTGGGTGGATTTTTTTAATTCCCACTGTGATGGGTTTGTATTGGGACATGAAAAGCCTCTGCCCAGGTGACCATCCTGGTGTGGCTGCCCTTGCCAGGAGCACCTCACCCTAACCCTAACCCGGGGGTAAAATGATTACTGGATCACTTGATCACTTGACATCCCATTATTCATTGATTTGCTCGAGTGGGCACCGGCAACATTTACATTTGTCCCTATCACATGCCAGTATAGCCCAATGGCATCTGGTTGCTTCAGGAATATGAAGAGCCTCAAACCATTCCTTCAGGGTCTTGACGAAGAAGTCTGACAATCTTGTAGGTGGGCAGCCATGTGATCTTTTGACATCCTGTGGGATCCAGTCAGTAACGGCTCTAGTCCAGCGGTCATCTAGTCCAGCTGGTCATGGTATTACATGTCCAGCCTTGGCAAGGATTTTCAATGCCTTGGCAAATGAGATAGCATCCCTGACTCTGGAACAGCGATGGAGTTCGAACTCCTGATTCCTTCTCTCACTTGAGTTAGGTGTGATATTCCAGCATAGCTCTTTCAATTCCTCTCTGGGAGACGCAAAAGCGCATTCTCATCCTGCTTTGGTAGGGCCCAGGTCTTTGAGGTGTATGTTAATGCAGGGGGAATGGTGGAGTCAAAAAGATGTGCCTGGAGCCAGAGGTTCTTGTGCTTTTAGCTATTTCTTCGATGCCTTTGAAGGCAGTCCATTCTGCTCTCTTCCTCCTGCGCAGCTCAGGTTTTAGGTCATTCATCATGTTGACTTCTCGACCTAGGTACACATAACTGCTGCATTCAGAGATGTCTGTTTCATTGAGAGTGAATGGGGCAACTGAAACTAGCTCATTTTTTCCTGAACAAAATGAAAAATGGGTAAAATGAGTGCACCCCAAATCCCACTGAGCATCAGAGGATGGAGAGTAACTGGGTAGTGTAAATTTCGCTCTAAATGTTCTATCTTTTGTTAATAAATTAATTGATTTACTGGATCACCGTGAGCTGCAAAGTTGCTCATGATTTTTTCTCACATTCATGTTCCCAGAACAATCTCTCCAACAGTGCCCACTTCTATCCACCAATGCTCTCAGTCACCCCTACCCCACCTCGATGTCCGAAACTTTTTCCTGTTCAGGGTTTTGGTTTAAGTCCTTCCCTACCCCCTCTTCCACAGGGGCGACTTCCTACTAAGGACCAGTTCTTTTGTTTTCCCTTCTATTTCCTTTCGGCTTTGGCTTAAACTTTAATTTTTGAATAAGTCTCCATATGGATCAAAGATCATCTACACACATAGCAAGTTCAATAAAATTCTAATCAATCAGAAATACACAAACAGCAACTGGAGAAACATGAGGGGGGATGGATGGTCTCACACCTCAAGTACAAGGCAGCTCTATGGGTGAATAAACTCTTACACCCAGCCCGGGACTCTCTGTGTCTGTCCCCAGGTGTCCTGTCCCAGCGCTCGAGGACCAGTGACTCCTCACAGACCTGACCCTTCCCTGCTATCTCTGTTCTCTCCACCACAACCGTCAGTTCCCAGGGGAGCTGGAGACGCAGAGCTCAGGAAGGAGGCTGGAGTGGGGGCGAGATGCACAGTGATGGGACCCTTTCCTGGAGCTGCTTCCCAGGACCCGCAGACACTTTCTTTAGAGTCATTAAGCTTGTTTTCAACTGCTCATTGTAACTGTAGATTATATTAACCTTTTTCACTTTATTTCAGCATAATAATATAGATGTATTTCTTTTTCACTCAGCATTTGTTTCACTCCTCACATTTTTAGATTAAATGAAACATGCTCTTTTGCCATTTTAATTTATTAGAAACACTGAGAGACATGAGATAGACATGAGTGAAAATTTAGTTCACTTATATTCTTTCATCAAATTGTTAGGCACTCCTGGATGACAAACTTACTTTTAACATTTGTTTGTTGACAGAAATTTATGCAGGTTCAGTGCGATGGGAGCATAGTTTGCACACGGAATCCCCAAGTTTATTTCCAACATTTCTTGATCTCCTGGTCAGGTAGGAGGGACCCAGAGAACAGACTGGAAGTAGACACTGAGCACTGCCAGGTTAAACAAATACAAAGAAAAAGGTCCATATCTGCATAATTTTAATCTGATTTGGCTGATAATTGGCCAAACAAATATTAGATATAACCATGCATTTTTCTTCAAATAAAAGAAAATTAACTTAAATTATACATTTATTACCAATATTAAAATAGTCATTCGAGGAAGAGAGGTGTATTGTTCATTGTGACACTTGTAAATCTCAGGTGGTGTGATCATGCATTATCCTCTTCCCTTACAAAACAAGTCGAGACAAAGCAAATGCCTCTGTCCTCCTGAGATAATATATCCTTGTTCACATACAGGATGTGCTGTGGAGACTTGTCCACATTAGTTGTAGTGTGAGTCCCAGTTTTTTTAAAGATCTCGAGTTCTCATCTCTCTTTTCCTGAGCTGACTGAAATAATTTCCCTACATGGTTATGTAGATTTCTGTCAGGGTATGGCTGGGTACAACAAGAAAGTCTGGGAGCAGGGTTTAGAAATCCCCTCTGCCCGAGGTTTTCAGTGACTGGCAGTCAGGGGAAAGACTAGTGAATCCTGGAAAGTTTCAAGAAGCTTTACTCAAACTTGTTCTGGGTATAAAAATCATCAATAGAAAAATCCTTACTTAGGGTTCCCAGCTGGGCCCCAGGTTTAGAATCCTTGACCAAGATGGCTGCCACCACATGTGAAGGCCCAGCAGGAGGAAACAGAAAGGAGAGGGCAAAAGGCAAAAGACAAAAAGGGAGAAAGAGCCCAAAAGACTGTGGAAGAAGGCAGGCTACAGCTTAATATCTTTTCAATTCAGACTGCCCACCCTAATGGAAAGCAGTCAGGGTCAATTCCCCTTAGGTAATTTCTCCCAGGACCTCACCTAGGTCCTTTCAGATGTTAATGTTGCCCAGCCAAGTTCTGCCTTGGAAGCTCCCCTGCAGGGTAGAATGGGGGAAGGGCATTTATCCATACCAAAGGAAATTTTACAGTCAGGTATATATTTCTCCAAGTCCTCACAAGATTCTCATCTTTACTTCATAGCTGTTTTGTATATTAGCCTTTAGACTTCTTAGAGAGCCACACTTGCTTGTTCGGTGGCAAATAGCATTTCTCTCTGGTCTAATTACTAAGAGATTCAATGTGGACAGGTAAATATACTGGTAAGATCTTGCCAGTCCCAAGATGATTTTGGCAGCATGAAAGAAAATAGTTATACCAGCTAATATAGAATACATGGTAAGATAAATTGCCGCATTTGAACTGTCCTCCTCCTATCTACAAAATAGCCTGCAGGAGGCAACTCCAGGCCAGATGCAGAGGCTCTGGGCAACAGCGTTCAGCAGCAGCTTTCCACTCCTTCATCCATTCAAATCTTCAGACCATAACTCTGTCACTGGAGGAAACTGTCTTACAGGGTAGCTCCTCTACTTTCAGGATTTAGTTTGAACTATGTAACTCTTAGACAGTGGTTGTGATTTGAGAACACTGGCATTCCCAGGTGTCAGTTGGACTTGTCACCACTACAGAGGACAGTGCAGAGACAGAGAACAGTCTGACTAGTCCAGAATTCCAGGTAGCAAGTCTGTAACAGAGAGGACCCATACAAGAGTATGTTCTTAGAGTCTAGAAGGTTGCACTGGAGCAATCCCAGAGGTCTGATTACTGGACTGCCCAGTATCTTCTCTGCCCACATTGGCTTTCCAGGCTGGCCTTCAGCTAGAACTGCTTCAGTGTGCTCTGCATTGACCTGGGTTGCAAATTTTGCTCATTTATTCTTATTATGCCAAAAATAATTGTCTTAGTGTCTTAGCATCACTGTGACACAAGTTTGGGAAAGGTTCCCTAGGAGGATGTACAGAGTATCTTCACAATGCATATCTAAGCATTCTTGGTGTAAGAGTTTTGTAAACATATTTTTGCAATTTGACATATTTATGTGTTTTATAACATTTTTCCAAGAGCAGATATGAATGTTGGTGGCAGATTAAAAAGAGAAGTTCATAGTCCACCTCCTTATACTTCATAGACCCAGTAATTACTTGTCTGCATGCTGTTGATTAGCCCATCACATGGTCTCTGTCGTGTCTGCGTGGAGCTTTTCACTGAACATGAATAATAGGCTTCAATATCTCAGATGTCTCAAACTGTGTCTCTGCTGAATGATGATCTTCCCTGAGCACAACACCCACAGGTCAGGGTGTCATGGAGGAGAGGAGAGATATGCAGGGAGGTGGGGTATCCGCTGGGTCCTTGACAGTGTCAGGACAGAAGTTCTCTCTTCTACCTCCTAGGCCGCCAGGGTAGCAGATGAAAGCTCACAAGTTGAGTACAATTCCAAAAAGGCTTTTAAATAGTACAAAAGCTCTCCCACCACAATCCAATACAATGAAGAATTCTAGCTCTGGTCAGAACTTAGACCATACAAGAGACCCCAAGTCTCTCACCAAAGAGAGAGGATCTCACCCAAGAGAAGTCCTACCCAAAAGAAGGAGCAGGAAAAAAGGGAAGGGACCTCAAGTCAGTCTCCTTATATACACCAAAGTAATCCTATCTGTGACAGGGAGTGTCCTGTCAACAAAGAACCCTAAACAGCTTGTATAAGGGTGGTGCCACACCCTATTATAGGTATAAACAAAGGAGTATTACAAGGACTAATCCCTTCTTCTGAGAGAAGAGATGTAATGCAATACATGTTAATTTCATGGGTTTCATGTAATCTACATGGTACCCACAACCTCCTTCTTACTTATTATCTGCACCAGGGTGATTCTGTGTACCTTGTTTTCCATATACTGACAGGATCAGACTCGCCTGGTTGAGAGCAAAC
Source organism: Cryptotis parvus (assembly GCA_021461705.1). Taxonomy (NCBI): domain Eukaryota; kingdom Metazoa; phylum Chordata; class Mammalia; order Eulipotyphla; family Soricidae; genus Cryptotis; species Cryptotis parvus. The sequence goes on along the minus strand of JAJIBD010000653.1, from coordinate 30,073 downwards.
TAGTATGATCCTTCCTATAATCTTCCTATTGTCTCAACGTAGCCAGGGTGGTAGTCTCCTGGTAAATTCTAACTGTTCCACGCTGGGTGCCCTGGGTATAAAGAGGAGCTGTGCCCAATCTAGAAAACATAGAAGTCTTAGTAGATGTAAGTCAGAAGTTATTCAGAGTCAAGGTGACTTATATAACTGCCACACCCTCTAGCAGTGTTTACATAGAAGAATGATCTCATTAGAATGAACCTTGGCTTAAGAACATGTAAGTAGATTAAGCTGTGAGTGAGTAAAACAGCAAAGCTCCCAGACTAGCTAAACCTGACATCAAACACAGAGCTACATCTGCTGCCTCCGATTCTGAGGATCATTTCTGTGAAGGACGAACCAGGAGGACTGTCCCTGCTCCATACCATAATACCATGTGACAGGGGGAAAGGATCACATCAAGTGTGATCGGCTAGATTTTCCAGTCCAATCCACATGGAGTATGGGGACAATAACAGCACTCCAGGAGGGGGTCTCTCCTATACATGGAGTTCATCCAAGAGAAAACTCTTATTTGCTGATGTACGGAATATCAACAAATTAGTTCACAGATATAATTCCAAATATATGTGAATTTTGTACAACAGTAACAGAAATGTCACAATTCCCAGATGTTAAATTCAAGTTACATAACTCTGCCAATGCTGAGCCCTGCTCTGTGAGCACCGGATCTGTTCCAGTGAACAGGAACTAATCCGGGCAGCGCCCCTGCAGGCACTTCCAGAGGAGACTAATCCGGGCAGCTTCCCAGAGAAAGAGTAATCCGGGCAGCGTCCCTGCAGGCACTCCCCACAGCAGGGAGGACTAGAAGAATGAGGCCCTGACAGTGCTCCAGCTGCCCTTGGCTCTCCTACAACCTGGAGCTGGTCACTGCTTGCCTCTTATTGTAAGTGGTAATGAAACCCAGCACTGACCATTTATTTAATGTTCTCAAAGACAAGGTAAAATAGAAAATAAATGAAGTGATTGTAGTTCTCATGGACAGATGTACTCTCCAAGGATCAACAAGGACATCACCAGAAACTTATAAGCAATTATTCCACTACCATCTGGGAGACAGAAGAGCAAATATCTTTCAAGAAAATATGAGTGACTGCAGGTGTTCTGGACAGAAGCATCGTTCCCTTGGCTGTTGCTGAAAAACAAAGAGACACTAAGCTTCCCCTCAAATGAGCCCCAACCCTGTGAGCCCCGTCCTGCGTCTCAGACCCTGACTCACTGAGGAGGAAGTCAGGAGGGTCAGCGTCCCTGTCATCTCCTCACACAGCACAGCTGTCTCTCCTCAGGTTTCTGACACACTCAGGATGTTGTTGTCACACTGTGTCTCGCACAATAATACACGGCCGAGTCCTCAGTTCTCAGATTGCTCAGTTCCATGTAGGCTGTGGCCTTGGACTTGTCTGCAGTGATGGTGACTCTGCCCTGGAACTTCTGTGTGTAGTTTGTCTCACCATCTTCAGGGCCTATCCAGCCCATCCACTCAAGCCTCTGTCCCGGGCCTGCTGCACACACTGCATTCAGTAGTCAGTCAAGGTGTATCCGGATGCCTTGCAGATCTTCACTGATGTCCCAGGTTTCCTCACCTCAGCCACTGACTGCACCAGCTGCATCTGTGAGTGCACACCTGTGGACAGCATACAGGAGTGGATAGACTACCCCTGGATGGCCCTGGCTCCCTACTTTAGTCCAGGGACTGGGACCCTTACCTGCTGCCATTGCGAGCATGAAGAGGGTTTTCAATGTCCAGTCCATGGTGGGGGCTGTGTCCTCACAGCTACTATGTGAAAATAGCTTTAGTTGTGTGATTCCTCAGATACAAAGTTGACTTTATTGAATTAAGTAGATTTCAGTATATTTGCATATTTATTAGGAGGAAAATTCATAGATGTAGCCATGACCCAGGGCAAGAAGAAGCACCTGTGTCCCTCAAGGCTTTATGCTCAGTTTTATGAGGACTAATTGTTTGAGAGCACAAGACCACACACTGTCCTGGGACACTGAAGGCAGAGTGTCCCCTACTGAGAGACGGGGCTGACAGGACATGCTCCTCACAGGGACCCTCTGAAGGCAATGATTCCTGTACCTGCTCTGAACTTAGATATCAGAACTGGGTTTGAGAGATTTTGGACTCAGTGTTTAAAGTTCTGATTGATGCTTTTTAGCACTTCAAAATGGTCATCCTGGTCCTTCATTTCCTTATATCCTGAAATCCTATATGTATGTTTAAAAATGGTTATGAACTCATTTTGTTGCGTAAAATCTCCGGTAGAATAAAGAATTTAGAAAGAACTAGGCAGACCATGTAAAAAATACTTCCTGACATCATTTTATGTGATTTTCTTTGAAACAGGAGATTCCAGGTCTTGAGGCAAAACCCTCCCTGCCCTCTACACCTGCTCCTGATTGCAGCCTGGGCTGTGGCCCTGAGCGCCCCCTGCTGCCCAGATCTGCCCTGCAGGGAGGATCCTACCTGGGGTCCCAGCACTGTCCCCCTCACAACTCCAGTTCCAATGAGATGCATCAGTCTAGGAGAGCTGTGGAGTGCAGCGCTGACTTCAGGTGCTCCTGCAGATGCCACATTTCTTTACGTTATGGTGTGTGAGCCATTGGTTCATGGGGTCAGCATCATGGTGCTGATGTCAGTCCACTCTGCCACAATGTCTCCCAGAGCATCACCATTTCCTAATCACTTGTATCACTTGTATTACTTGTATCATTGTCTTCTCATTGTTCATTGATTTGCTCAAGCAGGTGTAAATAATGACCACATTTGTTAAGAATGAGTTTCATTATTGTTACTGTTTTTGGCATATCGAATATACCACTGGTAGCTTGCTAGACTCTGTGTGGCACTGGGTTCATCCCAGGGGACCCAGTCTTTTTCTATGTCAGACCATCAACCATCCAGGGCCCACGGGCAGAGTCCTGGGGTTGTCTACCATTTCCTAATGCCACCACTAATCCACATCGTTATTCTACACCTTATGCTCTACTACTTGACAATATCCATTTCTTAATCCAAATTGAATTTGTTCACTCACTCGAGCAAATCGATGAACAATGGGAAGACAAGTGATACAACATTGCCTATCCCTATTTAATTTATATCATGTATTTTAGGAGATATATGATATAAAATAAAATGATATAAGTGATATAAAATGATACAGGACATATATTAAAATCAGAATTTCTCACTGATTTGTTTACATAGTTGGTAAACTCGTCATGTGTCGGGCGCCCCGCCGGGGTCCCCGACAGTGCCGGGAAGCGAGTTCCCTTCTACCTCCGGCCGGCGAGGAATGGATGAACACTCAGGAATCCGATGCAGTTTTAAAAGGTTTTACTTATCACAGGTTCAGGCATACAAATCAATAAAAGGAAAAACCCGATGCTTAGGATTCCAGGCTAGAACCCCAGCCACGTGTAGGCCAAGATGGCGACCACCACGTGTAAAAACTTCCAAGGGGAATAAACGCTCACAAGGCGAGATCCCGCAGGGAAGAAGAGCGGGAGAGCGGGAACCGGCTAGTTTATACCCATGCAACTCAGACCTTCCTCCCATTGTTATGGAAAGCAGGGAGTGTTAAATGTCCTTAGATAATCCCTCCCTGCACCTCACCTAGGCCCTTTAGTGTGCTAATGCAGCGGCCCTTAAAAGGAGTCCTGCAACAACTCCCCCTGATTAGTTTACTAATAAAAATTGAGAAGGTAAGAAATATTTAGTAATGTACAGAAAATTAAGATAAGAAAAAACAATTCGAATTACAAAATGACAATACATGTTACTTTAGGATCCTAACTTGTTTTTGGACCCAAAGCAAAGTTCAAGAGAAAGTGTTCTTAGCTGTCTGATTATAACGGACTATAGTTTGCACTGTCCATAATTTGTGAGAGTCAATTTGCTATATTTTATGTAAAGTCTGTGGGGCTAGTTCTGGAACAGCAATAGCGGTGATCATATGAGTATGAGTCTCTGGAGAGCAGCGATCAGGAACTCGTTGAATTGTCAGGAACCATGGATCGGGTCTCAGGAACGGCTGGAACAAGTATCTCGAATTCTGAACAGGAGTCTTGAGCGCTGGAGCAGGTGTCTGGAACATCGGTGTGGGCGTCTTGCAGGGCTTCTTCAGCAAGGGAACATTGGCACCGGTAACTGTACCTGTAGCTTAGGCGAGACAAAAACACTTTTTGAGGTTAATTACAAGTAGAGATTTTAAGGCTTTGTAGGGATCCAAGTCTGGGATGGAGAGAAGAACAGAAAGAAGCTCCAACATGGGTGGAGCAGGGAAATAAGTATGAGAATTGATGATTTTAAAATTGATAAATCTAGTGGATCAGCAGTGGAGCTGATGAATGTAATAGAGGTTTGTAGTGGTCAGAAATTGAGAAGGTAGTAGTTGAGACATAACATAGACACAACATTAATCACAAACATAATGGTGGCCACCACATGCACACACACGCACACATACATTTGATCGATCAATATCTTACAGCTGTGTATGTGACCCATTTAGGGTGATAAATGGTAACGAGTCAAGCGCTTCATGAATATAAAGCCGGCAAATGATGGTGAGAAAGTGTCTTTTCCTGTGAATAGAGCATTGGGAAAAATTCGTTTTGCAAATTATTAAATTTTTAGCAAGCACTCTTTAAAGGAGTCTCGGAGTATTGAGCAGTGTAGCGCAAAGTTTATTGGATTCGAATATCTCATCCTGTGAACAGAATCATTAGAAAAACAATTTTTCATTGATTTAGCAAACATTTTTGTAATGAGCACTATATTCAGAGTCCACCCATTTTTCCACCCTTTTTTTTGTAAGAAAGAAAATATTTAGGCTGTAAGGCAAGATATTAGACATGAACCATGATCACAGATTGCAAAACAAGATCATTATTAAAATGAACCAATCCAGGAAGTTTAAACAGCAACTTGCAATTTAAAATTTAAGACTTTATATTGAAAGAGTTAATTGTTTTCTGATTCTTGGAGAATTCTAGTCTTAACAAGTCGCAGAGGAACCCAGAGTTTCTTGGCAGGGTTATCGTCTGTAGAAATGAAAGCATAGCCTCTTCCCGAATGAGGAGGTGACCCGCAATCCATTTATCATCAATTTTCACCCAGATAGGTGAATTGACTGTCTTTTGAGTTTGCATATCTTCTTGAAAGTGACATTCAGCCGCGGTATAGGGATCTCCTTGAGGTATATTTAAGAAGTTTAAGGTGAATAATGTTAAAGATAAAGAATCCATTGGAGGCATACTTGTTTTTTGTTGCTTTAATAGCTGAGTTTTTAAGCGTTCTGTGGGCACGTCCAACTATTCCTTGTCCTTGTGGATTATATGGAATTCCTGTAATATGTTTGATCTGCCATTCCTCGCAAAAGGATTTGAAGGTTTTGCTGGTGTAAACAGGACCATTATCTGTTTTTATGGTATGGGGAATACCCATGACGGAGAAGCACTGGAGTAAAAATGAACAAACAGATTTAGCTCTTTCAGACGTCATAGGAACAGCCCATATGAACCAGGAATATGTATCGATGACCACATGAAGGAAAGGTTTGTTGGGAAATAAGTTAGTATGAGTTATATCCATCTGCCACAATTGGTTTGTCTGTAAACCTTGAGGATTTGCTCCTGCTACATGAGATGTAAGAGTCTCTGCCAGCAGATTCTTCCTTAATCCGGCCCAGGTATGCTGGTCCAGAGACTCTTAGACATGGGGCAGAGCGATTCCTTGCTCTCCCTGTGCCGAGCCGTTCATGAGGCAGTCGGGAGGCATGGTGGGTTCTAGCCTTGGCCCACCACCCCGCAGAACCTCACAACAAGCCAGGCGAACACCCACCCACTCCACGGGCGCCGCCATTTTCCACATCCGGAATTCCCTCTCGTCAGAACTCCACCCAGCCGACCAGCCCATCACAGCCCGGATCATCGACACCCACCCTGCAGCAGATTCTTCCCTTAATCCGGCCCAGGTATGCTGGTCCAGAGACTCTTAGACATGGGGGCAGAGCGATTCCTTGCTCTCCCTGTGCCGAGCCGTTCATGAGGCAGTCGGGAGGCATGGTGGGTTCTAGCCTTGGCCCACCACCCCGGCAGAACCTCACAACAAGCCAGGCGAACACCCACCCACTCCACCGGGGCCCCGCCATTTTCCACATCCGGACTTCCCTCTCGTCAGAACTCCACCCAGCCGACCAGCCCATCACAGCCCGCTCGCGGCGGCCGCTCATGCAGCGCGGTTCATCAATAAATGCTTTATTTGGAGGTGTTTTAAGAGTATGCCTCCCTGACGGCAAGCCTAGCAAGCTGCTCGTGTTGTATTTGATATGCCAAATGCCAGTAACACTATATTAGGTCATTCCCATGACCTAATATAGTGGTTTGAGGCTCTTTATGTTCCTGTAGCAAGCCGATGCCCTTTGCTCTACTGGCATGAGACAGGACATATGGAGATATTACTGGTGCCCGCTCTAGCAAATAGATGATTAACGGGAAGATCGTGATCGTGATCGTGATCGTGATGCACAGTAGTGGTCAACGAAGGACCTGTAATTCCACCCCTTCCTGATGAGGAGCCATCAATATAATACACTGGAGCATCAGGAATGGGAGAGGAGCGGACAATGGTGGAAATTACAAAAAGGTGTCCTTTTCAGAAATTCCCAGGTTTTTCCAGCTGGGTAATGATAAGATATTTCTCCTGAAAAATCTGCTAAAGCTCTCTGAAGGATTTCACTGAGTGGTAAAACAGCTTCAATTTCTTTTGTAGGGTCAGCTAGTACAATTACATGGGGATCATGTCCAAGTAATACTTGGGTTCTTGATCTTCCCTTAATTATAAGGTTAGCTATCATCTCAAGGTAAGGTGTAGCAGTACAATTCTGCTTGTTATGTAAGTAAACCCATTCTAACGGTCCAATAATTGGGCTATAGCAGCAGTTGGAGACTCGGGAGTGTTGAAGACCAAGAACCATACCTTTTCTCCGGGATTAAATCTGGAGAGGTAAGATTTTTGAAGCCGATCCATGAAAAAATCTAATTCCTTCTGAGCTTTAGGAGTTAGCTGCCTTGGGCTATTTAAAGCAGGATCACCTTCAAGGGTGTGGAACAGGTGACTGAGCTCACAGTTAGAAATACCAAGGGAGGGGCGCACCCAGTTGATATCCCCCAGCAGTTTTTGAAAATCATTCAAGGTTTTGAGCCCTTTCTGACTAATGGAGATCTTTTGAGGACGTACTGTAGTGCGGTCAAGAGCATAGCCCAAATATTCATATGGAGGCTGCATCTGAATTTTTTCGGAGCTACTTGTAAGCCAGCCTCTGGTAAAACTGTCATTACATCATTATATAAATTCTGGAGATCTCTGGAATTATCACAAGCTAGCAGGATATCATCCATGTAGTGGATGATGTATGCACCAGGAAATTTAGCACGAATGGGTCGCAAAACCTCATCAACAAAGTGTTGACACATCATAGGTGAATCAGTCATTCCTTGGGGCAATACTGTCCACTGAAACCTACGTAAATGACCTTTATAATTAATGGAAGGGACTGAAAATGCAAACCTTTTCCGATCATCTGGGTGGATAGGTATGCTGTAAAAGCAGTCTTTTAAATCTATGATAATTAGAGGCCAATCTTTAGGAATAGCTGCTGGAGAGGGGAGCCCAGGTTGTAGGGCTCCCATGGGGACCATAGTAGAATTTACATTCCTTAAGTCAATCAGCAAACGCCATTTGCCTGATTTTTTCTGTATTACAAAAACAGGAGAATTCCATTCTGAAAACGTTTCCTCAATATGTCCTAATTTCAGCTGTTCTTCCACTAGATTTGTTAGCGCCTCTAATTTTTTTGGTATTGAGGGGCCACTGTGGTGTCCATATAGGTTTGTCAGACTTCCACTGAATACGGATAGGTGGTGGGCGCTTAACCACAGCGGCCCCAATTAAAAGGGTTACTCCTGGTGTTAGGCTTATTATGGAGAGCTGGAATTGGTACTCGACGGGAATTGGACGAGGTATGTGGATTACTGCCCCCCACTGCTCCAGCATGTCTCGACCCCATAAAGTTAAAGGCATAGGGGCTATATAAGGCTGGATCATGGCTACATTCCCTTCAGGGCCAATACATGGTAGCCACCTGGCACTCTGTCGGAGAAGAGAGGAGGAGATATTGCCTACCCCGCTCAGGCTATGGGACACTTTCTTTAGGGCCCAGTTAGAGGGCCAATACTTGGTGGAGATTATGGATATGTCTGCCCCTGTATCCAACATACCTTTGAATTTCCTTTTATAAAGTTCGATGGGTATAACCGGCCGCTTGGCCTGAGAAATTCTGGTAGTGTACCCAACTAGATAGTTAGCAGGTGGCTGGTGGGCTTGGTTCTGTGTGGCTGCATAACCAACAATGAAGTTGGCAGAATGGTTCGTACTGTTTAAGCCACCAGCTGTAGGGTGTTCGGACTGACTATACGGATACTCAAAAAATAATAATAGTTTAGCAAGTGGTTCCCCTTTTTAAAAGTCCATTTAGTTGGCACAGATATTGACAGTATTATCTCTCCATGAGATTCAGGATCCAGAAGTCCGAAATGCACCATAATTCCCTTAAATTTCAGCCAATCGCTCCCCTGAATTAAACCCATACTACCTGGGGAGCAGGTCCTTTTATCCCTGTTTTTAGCATGTAGGGGTCTTGACTTGGGTATATTGTGACAGTCTTAGGGCAAAGAATGTCGAGACTGCCACTGCCTGATGGGGTAGGCCAGAGAGCATTTATTGACTGTAATTCTGTGGATTCTGATTCGGAGGATACTGGGCAGGTGGAATGAAGGAGAGTGCCCCTGGATTCAGCTGGGCCTGGGGCTGGCCCCCCACCCAGTTTCCCGCATTAGGGGAGGCATAGATGTTATTTGAGCCTGCGGAGCTTGTGGAACCTGGGAGGGGGTCCATGTAACATTTCCTATAAAGGGATTATTAGAATGTTGCCCTGTATTGATAGTTTTAGAAGATGGGCAATCTCTACAGGTGTGTCCCTTCTTTCCGCAGCTAAAGCAGGTTATCTGTCCAGATGAAGCCTGAGGCTGACTTCGCCTCCAAGATTGACAGTCTCTGGCCCAATGTTTTCCTTTTCTGCACCTTGGGCATGGTCCAGGTGGGGCCCTCCAAGGGTGGAGCTGCGATTATTAGAATGATTTCTCCCATTATTGTTTATCCTTTGAGGTTTATTGTCTCTCCCCTAAAGCTGTTTGACATTTCATCCCTCTCCTGATCCTCCTGCTGTATGGGATAAGCCTCTATATCATCCTGTGTTTTATGGGAGGTTAAACCGACATTTCTACAGGCCTTTAGATACCCCATGAGGTCATCCTTTTCCTTAATACCATATAGTAATGCTCGACATTTTTGATTAGCATTCTCATATGCTAAGTTTCGTTTTAGGATTTCTTGAGTGGTTGGGTCTTGAACCTGTCTTTGGATTGTTTCACATAATCTCCCAACAAAATCAAAGTATGGTTCATCACGACCCTGGTAAATTTTCGTATAGCTACCTAGAAATTCTGGGTCGGAACCTACTCTTTCCCACGCTTTTAATGCTGTCTCCCGAACAAATTTTAAAATAGGTTCAGGTAATGTCGCTTGTTTTGCTTTCTTTTTCCATTCACCTTCACCTTTTAGCATGGCAAAAGTTATAGTATGCCCTGATTCCTTTTCTCTTAAAGTGTCAATATTCCGGTTAACCCCATCTGCATACCACATTTGCCATAGCATGTACTGTGATTTGTTTAGACAAGTATGGGCTACCATTTCAAAGTCTCCCAATACAAACTGATCATTTTCGCTCCAATCAGCTAAATATTTTAATGTATAAGGACTTGATATTCCAAACCTGTCGCAAGCCTTCCTAAACGGGGTTATTGCCTCAATTTTTAAGTCTTCATGAATCGGTTTTACTTTATCTTTAGATTGGTCATGAGAAAGATTGCTGCGCTTTTCTCTTTGACTCGAGCTAATCTGTTCCTCCCGGTTCTTCCTCATCAGAGCTTGTGGTATCTGGCAGAGGAACATCTACCCCATTGAGGGTATTAACTCTGGGTAGATTTTCAGCTTGGGAATTTGCCTCCTCTGGGTTTTCCTGTTCCTCCTCTAAGTTATCAGCCACATTAGAATTCTTTTTAGATTTTTTTGCTGGGAATGTATACACCTTTTTCAAGTCTACAGCTTTGGGGCGTGTTTGTGAACAGCTTTTAGTTGGTTCACGCCTCAGTATTGGGTATGCGCTAGGTCCTGATTGATAAGTTATGAAATCAGAAATCTCCCTGCGTAACACATCCATTTCTTGGTTTAAGTTTTCGGAGTTTCCTATATGTTTCTTCCTTTTGTTCTTTCAATCTTATGTGTAACTTCCAAACCTCCTCTTTCTGTCCATCTATTCTATCTCTCTGTTTGTCAATTTCTTCCTCTAAGATAATGCTGATTTTATCGATATCCTTCTTCTGCTCTTCAAACTTTACTTCAAATTTTAAATCCTGTTTAATAATTTTACTTTCCTGTTCTTCTAATTCCTTTTCAAATTTTAAACTCTGTTTAATAATTCTGTCCTCAAGCTTTAATACCAGTCTACCTGTAGTTTTATGATCCTCACTTATTTCTTCAATCGCTGAGTAAACCTCGTCCCTTAAGATTGCATTCAATTTATTACTTTCTTCCCTCTCTCTATTAAACATTGTCCTTACACAAAGGTACAGTTTAAAAATCGCAATGACCCAGATGATTTGTGAAAAGATAGAGTAGTTCTCAGAAAGGAACTTTATAGACTGGGCTATGTATGGTTCTGAGCCAAGAAAAGATACAATGTATCTATACCATGAGATATCCATCATTTTACTCACGGTTCGGAGGCAGATGATCTCTGTCCGATGATAATTAGACCCGACGATGTTCGTGATGCCCACGCCAGGGATGCCAAATGTCGGGCGCTCCACCGGGGTCCCGACAGTGCCGGGAAGCGAAGTTCCCTTCTACCTCCGCCGGCGAGGAATGGATGAACACTCAGGAATCCGATGCAGTTTTAAAAGGTTTTACTTATCACAGGTTCAGGCATACAAATCAATAAAAGGAAAAAACCCGATGCTTAGGATTCCAGGCTAGAACCCCAGCCACGTGTAGGCCAAGATGGCAACCACCACGTGTAAAAACTTCCAAGGGGAATAAACGCTCACAAGGCGAGATCCCGCAGGGAAGAAGAGCAGGAGAGCGGGAACCGGCTAGTTTATACCCATGCAACTCAGACCTTCCTCCCATTGTTATGGAAAGCAGGGAGTGTTAAATGTCCTTAGATAATCCCTCCCTGCACCTCACCTAGGCCCTTTAGTGTGCTAATGCAGCGGCCCTAAAGGAGTCCTGCAACAGTCATGCATTGGTGTTGCAATGAATGTCAAGAGCTAATCATTCATAGCTATTTGGTATCTGCTTTTTTGTTCTTGGGGTTCTTTTTTTCCTTTTTAAATAGTGTTTGATTTGGTATACGCTACAGTTTTTTATCCATCCATCTGTTGCTAAACTTCTTGGCCATTTCATACAATGCATATTGTTTTATATAATGCACATATGTATAAATAAATACTTTCCCCATTATTGATGCATTTTAGTTGATAATACTATCATTGACATTGTCATACATGTATAATTCTAACACATCTAAACCCATTTTGTGTGTCAGCTCCCCTACATCAATGACCCTGACCCCTTGAGGATGCTCTGCTCCCGTCCTGATAACTCAGCTCTGTAGGTCTATATATGCACAAGTGAATGATTTTGTGTTCGTTCTCAGAAACTCTGCCAGGTGTACCTGTCAGGTACACCTGGCAAAGCAGAAATCAGCTTACCCCATTGCTGGCAGCCGCTGCCGCCTGCATTTACCTCCAAATTACCACAAATATTCTACCCACCCTCTGAGAGAGCCCACAAAGTAATGAGAATATAGTGCCCGCATGGCAGAGCCTGGCAAACTGTCCGATGCGTGTTCGATATGCCAAATCCAGTAACAAAAATGTTTATTTTCCTGACCCCAAAAGAGCCCTTAATACGGCAGCAGTAAGAAAGGCAAACAAGCAGTGCCTGATAAAATTTCACGGCTGTCCTAGGCTGCCAAAACGAAGAAGAGCTAAAATGACTGTCTGTACTTTCAATGCACGTACACTGGCATCGGAAGCATATATTGAGGATCTGATGCTGCAAGCAAGAAAGATCAAGTACGACATCATTGGTCTGACTGAGACAAGGAGGCGTCAGTCGCATCATGCTGTATTTGACACCGGAGAAGAATTGTTCCTTGGAACATGTGATGAAAGAGGCGTCGGTGGCGTTGGTGTCCTTGTTAACACGAACATGGCTGACAACATTGATTCATTTGAATGCCTAACAAACCGAATAGGACGATTACACTTGAGGAGATGTGGCCCACTGCCAGCAATTTCTATCTTCATTGTCTATGCACCAACATCCACATACAAAGAAGATGAAATTGAGAAATTCTACATGGAATTGGAGGAGTTCTATAAAAAGGGATTACACATTCTACAAGATCATAGTTGGTGATTTTAATGCCAAGATAGGACCGAGAAGATCAGCTGAAGAACTCCACATCGGGACCCATGGCCTAGAATGGAACGAACAGGGTGAGAGACTATCTGAGTTCATCATGTCCACCAAGACTATTCATGGGAACTCACAGTTTCAGAAGGCTGAAGCGAAACGTTGGACATGGGAATCTCCTGGCGGACAGTTCCACAATGAAATTGACCACATCATATTCAATCGACAGTTTTGTCTGACCAATGTTGCTGTCGTCCCCAAATTCCAGACAGGATCGGACCACCGTCTCCTTCGTGCAAAATTCTACTTCCCGCAACGGGGAGAAAAAGCTGCAAAGTTTAAGAAGAGAACTCCCAGAACGACCACCAACTGGGAACTCTTTGGCACCATTGTGGCAACATGGGAAGATACCATCATTGATGACATCGATGAAGAATACAACAGACTGGTTCAGCACCTCCATGATTGTGCAAAGAATGCCGAGAGAGAGAAAGACACAAAAGGACGCTTGTCTTCAGAAACTCTTGAGCTCATTCGCCAACGTGGCAAGGCGCGAGCCTCAGGAGACCAAATGCTAACGTCCAAGCTTGCTAAACGGTGCAGAGACGCCGATAAAAGCAGACCTCAAAGACAGATGAGCAGAAATACTGGAAGATGCAGCAGAAGCCGGGAAAAGGCGCACTGCCCGCCTGTACCGCCAACTATAAGACCAAGATGACTGCCCTCCGATGCCCTGATGGATCTATCACATCTTCCAGAAAGGCAATGGAGAAGATTATCCAGGACTTCTACTCAAATCTCTTTGATAGCCACATCCACCTGCCCACATACCAAATTCCACAGGATGGATATGTCATTCCCAACGTTCTCCCTTCTGAAATCCGACATGCCATCTCATCGGTAAAGAAGGGAACAGCACCAGGCCCAGACAAAGTCAGACCCGAACATCTGAAGAATCTGGCGTCGGTACTCATCAATACACTAGCTCGGCTCTTCACACGCTACCTGTCCGAATGCAAGGTGCCCTCCCAATGGAAAACCAGCAGGACAGTTCTACTGTTCAAGAAGGGAGACATTCACGACATCGGCAACTATCTTCCCATCTGCCTGTTGTCTGTCATCTACAAGATGTTTACATGAGTCATCCTGAAAAGGATTAGCAGAACACTAGATGAAGGACAACCATGCGAGCAAGCAGGTTTCCGGAAAGGATTCAGCACAATCGACCATATCCACACAGTAACCAAGCTCATTGGCGTTTGTAGGGAGTACAAGATGCCACTCTGTCTCACGTTCATTGATTTACAGAAAGCCTTTGATTCTGTGGAGACTGAAGCAGTCATCGAAGCCCTAGTCAAACAGGGTGTTCAAACCCAATACATCAAGATCCTTCGTGAGCTGTATTCACGGATTCACCACCAGGATCTCACCATTCTACAAAGAAGTGATCATTGATGTCAAAAGAGGGGTTCGACAGGGTGATACCATCTCACCAAAACTCTTCAGTGCCACCCTCGAGAACATCATGAGACAATTAGAATGGGAAGGAATGGGAGTGAAGATAGATGGTCAGCAACTACACCACCTCCGCTTCTCTGATGACATCGTTCTAATAACACCAAACATTAGCCAAGTGGCACAAATGCTGGCTGACTTTGACCGAGAATGTGGAAAGACAGGTCTACAGCTGAATCTGAAGAAAACTATGTTCATGAGAAATGAACTAGTTCCAGAGGCCCCATTCACTCTCAATGGAACAAACATCTCTGAATGCAGCAGTTATGTGTACCTAGGTTGAGAAGTCAACATGATGAACGACCTAAAACCTGAGCTGTGCAGGAGGAAGAGAGCGGCATGGAATGCCTTCAAAGGCATCGAAGAAATAGCTAAAAGGACAAAGAACCTCCTGCTCCGGGCACATCTCTTTGACTCCACCGTTCTCCCTGCATTAACATACGCCTCAGAGACCTGGGCCCTACGAAAGCAGGATGAGAATGCTATTCGGGTCTCCCAGAGAGGCATCGAAAGAGCTATGCTTGGAATATCACGTCTCACTCAAGTGAGAGCAGGAATCCCGGAGTTCTGACCTCCGTCGCTTTCCAAAGTCAGGGACGCTGTCTCGTTTGCCAAGGCATCGAAAATTAGATGGGCTGGACATGTAATGCGATTTGGAGACAACCGCTGGACTAGAGCCGTTACCGACTGGATCCCACGGGATGTCAAAAGATCACGTGGCCGCCCACCTACAAGATGGTCAGACTTCCTTGTCAAGACCCTGAAGGAACGGTTTGAGGCTCTTCATATTCCTGAATCAACCAGATGCCATTGGGCTACATTGGCACGTGATAGGGTCCAATGGAAATGTTACTGGCGCCGCTCGAGCAAATCGATGAATAACGGGATTCAAGTGATCAAGTGATCTCAGAAACAGGAATCAAGTGCTCTGTTCTCATGATTGCGACTCTCCGTGTTATTCTCATAGAGGATCGACCTTTCCTGATAAAGTGCATGAGGGCTCCTTGCTCACACATCCCTGTCAGCACGTTTCATCTCTCTGATGCAGACACTGTCTTCCTTCCCGTTATCTGTTGGAAGAGTGAGTTATCTTGACTTCCATGTGTGCTCTTCAGGGAGACCCTATGTGGGTTTATGAATCTGTGTGTGGGTTCACTTTGTCTTCCCAGCAGTTCACCTCACACATGGTTAATACACAGCTATGGCTATCTCTGTCTCTAGTCAATCCACAGAATAGCTTATTTTTGACATTGTTCTGGAGTTAGTGATTGGCCCATCCCAGAGGTAGTATAAGATGAGCTACTCCCGGTACCAACTATGGCATCCACACGAGTCCTCACTGCTCCAGGAGCTGAGCAGAACCAGCTCCTGAGAAACTTCTGGAACTGGGTCCATTGTGTCCAAAAGCTGCAGTGGAGAGTCTCAGAGACTCCTAAGTCTGTCATATATCCCCAGACCCCACCAGTTGTCCCTCACACTAGGAAAGCGCAGGCATATGATGTGTGGCAACTACCATCATCAGGTTAATCTTCCCCTCATGTCCCCTCACATGCTCAGCACCTCCTATTCTCAGTCAGGTCCGTCCTATACAACAAGGAGAATCCAGACTGGCCCATGCTTCATGCTCAGAGTCTGTGTCTGTCCTGGTCACAGTGTAGAGACTCCAGGGCAGCCCAGGGAATCCTTACATCATGCAATGAGACCCGACCCTCTTGACTCTTCGGTATGGCAACAGCGCTGACATTTGTTGACATCAATGAGGGGCATTGCCATGAGATCAGCACAAGCAGAAACCAGCCCAAGGCCCTAGGAGACAGAGTGGGCCAGTCCAGAGGGTCAGGGGAGAGAGCATGCAGGGAGGGTTCTGTGAGGGGCGATGACAGAGGAGAGGAAGGCAGCTGTTGTCTGAACCCACCCAAGTAACCAGGAGAGAACTTTGAGAATTTTAGTTGATGCGTTTTCTCAACACATGAAAGTGAGTAAATGCAGCAATTCTGAGAGGCCCTGTAGTAGGTCCAAAGCACTGTCACCTTTAAGACACCATTTTCATTTTATTAAAGAAATATACAAAATCTTAATATTATATATTTGCAAATTGTAATTAAACTATAATAATTATAGTGCTTAATATTCATTTAGGGTCAATCAAACCTAGAAGTGTTCATTGCTGGCTTCAAAAGGAAAAGCAAATGTGAGAATGGCAAAGGTTGAGTCAGGTTTACTTTCCTTCGGACCCTCACACTTCTCATTCACAGGGAGGGACGCAGGGTGAAGGATGACCAAAATCAATTTTGATGGTCAGACTCTGTCTTCAATGATGTCTCCTAAATATAAGTTGCTGGTGGCTTTGAGAATATTGCTTCTCACACACAAAAGCTGCATTCCTTTCTGCTAGGTTGTTTTAGTGGGCCCCTAAGGCTCCTATTCACAAGGAATCACTCCTGCAGTGTTTATCCTACTTGGTGACAAAATGCACCATGTGCAATACTGCCAAGGTCCTGTAAGTACTCAGATAACTATGGGGTGAAAACACACAAAGTAACAATGTCCTGCATTCTTTATTGTTTCATGTATTCTAGTACAATAACAAGTCCATGAGCACATAATTCATATGAAAAATATGCCAAAGGTGCTAGTCACATTATCTTTAGCCAGAAAGTGTTTTTGTCTTTCCCATATGTATTCAGATATTAAGTGCTGTTTTCTGGAAAGTATGGGAATATTAACATCGGAGTATACCTATAAGTTGTAGTGTACATAAATGTATATAAATGTCGCTATGTCTCACGTTTATTGATTTAAAGAAATCCTTTGATTCTGTTGGATCGAAGCAATTTTCTAAGTCCTAGACAAATAGTGCATTCCAACCCAATACATCAAGATCCTTAGTGAGCTATATTACGGATTCACCACCAGGATCTCACCATTCTACAAGGAAGTGATCATCGATGTCAAAAGAGGGGTACAGCAGAGTGATACCACTTCACCAAAACTCTTCAGCGCCACCCTCGAGAACATAATGCGACAATATGTTTTTATTATTTTTTTTTGCTTTTTTTGGGTCACACCAAGCGATGCTCAGGAGTTCTTCCTGGCTCTGCACTCAGGAATTACTCCTGGCAGTGCTTGGGGGACCATATGGGATGCCGGGGATCCAAACTGGGCCAGCATGGGCGGCCGCATGCAAGACAAACGCCCTACCCGCTGGGCTATCATGCGACAAATTTGAATGGGAAGGAATGGGAGTGAAGATAGATGATTGACAACTACACCACATCTGCTTCTGATGACATAGTTTTAATAACACCAAATATTACCCAAGCGGCACAAATGCTGGCTGAGTTTGGCCGAGAATGTGGAAAGATATGTCTACAGCTGAATCTCAACAAAACTGTGTTTATGAAAAATGAACTAGTTCCAGAGGCCCTATTCACTCTCAATTGAACAAACATCTCTGAATGCAGCAGTACCTAGGTCAAGAAGTCAACATGATAAATGACCTAAAACCTGAACTGTGCAGAAGTAAAAGAGTGGCATGGAATGCCTTCAATATCATTGAAGAAATAGCTAAAAGGACAAAAGAACCTCCGGTTCTGGGCACATCTCTTCGACTCCACCATTCTTGCTGCATTAACATAAGCCTCAGAGAACTTGGCCTATGAAAGCAGGATGAGAATGCTATTCCGGTCTCCCAAAGAGGAATCGAAAGAGTTATGCTAGGAATATCATGCCTCACTCAAGTGAGAGAAGGAATCTGGTGTTCCAACCTCCGTCACTGTTCCAGAGTAAGGGACGCTGTCTTGTTTGCCAAGGCATCGAAAATCAGATGGACTGTACATGTAATGCGATTTGGAGATGACCACTGGACTAGAGCCATTACCAACTGGATCCCACGGGATGTCAAAAGATCATTTTGCTGCCCACCTACAAGATGGTCAGACTTCTTTGTCAAGACCTTGAATGAATGGTTTGAGGCTCTTCGTATTCCTGAAGGAAGGAGATGCCAATGGGTTACACTGGCTCGTGATAGGGTCAAATGGAAATGTTACTGGCACCCATCGAGCAAATTGATGAACAACGGGATGTCAAGTGATCAAGTGAAGTGATCACGTATATAAATGTATATATAATGGGATACCAGGAAAATATAAGAAAAGACAGAACATTGATTATTTTCTGCACTATGGCTGGAACTGGAAACTATCAGAATAAATTAAGAAGTATCAGTTATAAGGACAAATTTAGAGAATCTCATTCGTCACTGGTACTCAGAGAGCCAAGTGTCAGAATGGACAGAACCAATGACAACAGCCCCTGCACCCTAACCACACTCTGTAGGTCCTGAGAGGAGTCGGGTGGGGGCTGAGATCCCTGGGAAGAAGAGGTCGAGCACAGGGGACACAGCAGAGTGTAGGGGTCTGTGGGAATCTGGGCTAGGAGAATTGCAGTGAGGGTGTGACCCACAATCATTGAATCTCAGGCTATTGTCATTGTGTTCCCTTAATGACAGTAAAGAAGAAGATAATGCAGAAAATCCTATTTCCGTGTAAAAGCAATGAGGCCCTTATAAAGGGAAATTGACCACCCCTCACTTAATGGGATAAAACTGTCTCTTATGGACTCTGAAACAAGGAGGGGTAAGAATAATGTACTAGAAGAGGAAGTAATAACTAAAATTTGTATATATGGTTTATTAAATTTTATATATGCTTCAATAAAAGGAAAAAGGGGAAAAGGAAGGAAACGGGGCCCTACCAGGCCCCTTTCCAACTGCTCCTGGAGCTCAGCCCTATAGTCAGGGAGCAGAGCGCCCCTTGGGGGTCACACGCACCCCTGAAGCTTCCTCTGTCTCCTTAGCAGGTTTGTGTCTGGTCCATAGGGACTTGCTCTCACTGTGTCTCTTGCACAGTAATACAGGGCTGTGTCCTCAGTGAATGAGTTGCTCAGTTTTAAGTAAACTTGATTCTTGGAGGTGTCCCTGATGATGCTGACTTGCAATTGAAGACTTGGTTTATGGTCTGTCCCTCCACCACTCCATATTGCACCAACCCAATTCAGCCCCTTTCCAGGGACCTGGCGGACCCAGTGCACACCATAGCTGGTTAGAGAGAATTCCAGAGACGGAACAGGGGGGGACAGTATCTGTGAGGGTGTCACCTTTCTGGGTCCCGACTCCTGCAGCTGTACCTGAGTCAGGACACCTGGGGACAGACACCCACAGTGAGTCATGGCACAGAGGCCCCATCCTCATGTTTGAGCCTCTGTCCAGGGATACTCACTCCCAGGTCTGCTACCAGAAAGAGGAGGAGCCAGTGCTGATGCACGTTCCTGCCCACGAGGTCCATGATCTCAGACTATGTGTCAGGGGAGAGGGAAGCTGAGTTGGGCTGAGTGTGAACGTTGTTTTAATCCTGGGTCCCGACTGCAGATTTGCATGGGGGAGCCTTTGTGGAGAAATGATGGGCCCAGGGGAGGCTAGTGTCTGGGCTCCCGGGGAGGAGGTGCTGACTGTGGCTCAGAGCACTCAGTCCTCTCCCTGGGGCCCTGGTCACACCTGGGCCTCTTCCTCCAGCACAGGAAATATGCTGAGGAGCTCTCAGAGAACAGGAATTGCTCAGGGGCATTTTATTTCTGGGAACACTGATTCTGAGGTGGGGAGCAGTTGCGTTTCCCAACAAAATTGGGGGAGCAGGACAGGATCCCTTCTTTCCCAAGGGGATTGGCGAATTGCCAATAGACAAAGACTTCGCGAATCCAGCAAAGTGCATAAAGGCTTTTACTCACACAAGTGTTGGCTATAAAGTCCAATATCAGGAAAGCCCCAAACTTCCAATTCCTAGCCAGTCCCTCACAACATGCTTGAGTTATAACTGTCAAGTCGAGATGACTGCTGGACCCAAAATCATGTGCACCAGTCAAGGTCAGATCCAATCAGCAAGCAGGCAGAAAGTAATTCAAAAGGGCAGAGAGCCAAAAGGGTAGAGAGAAAGGATAGACACTTCTTATTTTATACACCTCTTAGCCCCTGACCAGGTCCACACAAGGAGTCTCAGTCAGGGACAATTCTATCAGTGTGAGAACTTGGCCTAGGTCATTCAAATTCTAATTCCCCAAGCATGGTCTTACCTACAGCTCTCCTGCAGGGACTTTGTAGAGATGCAGGAAAGGCATCTGAGGTGAAATGTATCTCAGGATAAATACAAAAGGTGTGTATCTATACCGTGAATATTCTATAGCAGGGTATATGTTTCTCCAAACTTCCATGAGATCCTTATCTTTACCTCAGGGTTGTTCTGAGCACTAGCCTTTAGAATTGCTGAGAGCCACAGTCTCTTGCCAGGAGGCAAACAGTATTTCTCTCTGATTTAATTAAGGCTGTTTTATTTAAAGGAGGGTCCAATGCAGTCAGAAAAATCTCTGGTAGAGTAGTCAGTCCTGGGGGGGCCGGGGGCGGGTCTGTGGCAGTATGATAGAAAATAGTTATACCAACTAATACAGAATTTGAGGTAAGAATATTCTGCCACATAGAGAGTCACAGATCCAATGTGTCTTCCTACCCCCCTATCTCCAATGTGATCAGTAGGAGACAGCTCCAGGCAAGATACTGACATTGTGGCACTGAGTCTAGAACTGGACAGAGCTGAAGAGGCAGATCTTTTCTAGCCAAGGCTAGGACTGTGCTTCTGCACATTTCCCTGAAGTCCCAGGATTCTTGTCCTCAAGTCCCGAACCTTTCAGGGAGCTGCTGGGGTCCCCAACAATACCAGGAAGCGAGTTCCCTTTTACCTCCGAAGCCAGCAGGGAATGGATAAAAACTAGGGAATCAAGCAAGGTTTTAAAATGCTTTACTTATCACAGGTTCAGGCATACAAATAAGCAATAAAAATCCCTGTGCTTAGATTCCCACCTAGAAGTCCAGCCACGTGTAGGCCAATATGGCGGCCACCATGTGTTAAGGCCGTGTAAAGAGGAGACAAAGACAAGGTTCCAGTAGAAAGGGGAAGAGCGACCCAAGAAGAGTGTGAGCCCCAAAAGAGAGACCAAAAAGAGAGAGCACAAGAGAGGAAGCAGGCTACTTTTATTCCCCTGCAACTCAGATCTCCCACTATTAAGGGAAGCAGGCAGGGTCAAATGCTCTCAGGTAATATCTTCCAGCACCTCACCTAGGCCCTTTTTAGATGCTAAAGTTTTGAGCCAAGATCTGCCTAGGAAATGCCTTTATAGGGTAGAGAAGGGGGTTTCTGAGATGGCATGCTTCTGTACCAAAGAATATACTAATGCCAGTTAAATATTTCTCCAAGCATTCACAAGAGTCTCGTCTTTACTTTACAGTAGTTTTGTATTTTAGTTGCCTTTAAGTTATCAGGGGAGCCATGTTGTTTGGAGGCAAACAGAATTTCTTTCTGGTCTAATTACTTAGAGATCCAACATGGCCAGGCAAATATGCTGGTAAGATCTAGCTAGTCCCACAATGATTGTGGTAGCATGAGAGAATATTTAAATCAGCAAGTACAGAATACATGATCAGATAAACTGCCACATTTAAACTAACCCCCAACCCCCACCATATCTACAAAGTGACCTGCAGGAGTCAATACAGGGCAGATGCAGAGGCTCTCAGGTGTTCTGCAATAATCTACTAGTTATGGGAAATGTTAACACCACACTATAACTGAACATTGAATGTACACAAAGGGATTTACATGATAATCCCTAAATGTCTGTATGGCAAGTTACAATGTGTGTGTGTGTGAGAGAGAGAGAGAGAGAGAAGTAAGAAGAGGAATAGGGAATAGTGCCTGCTGTACAGGCAGGTTGGAGGAGGGGGAGGAAATATGGGGACAGTATTGGTGGTGGGAATAGGGCACTGGTGGAGGGACAGGTTCTGGAAAGATGTATGACTGAAACCCAATCATGAACATCTTTTTAATTGTATATTGCATGGTGGTATAATGAAAGAATTATAAAAATAAGAATTGACCCCAGCTAAATGCTGCCTGCCCCAGCACCTCATGCCCTGCCTGCCGCCGACCCCGGCCCCCCACACCCCGCCTGCCACCTGTCCGGCCCCCATGTCTTGCCTCACCTCACCTATTGGGGGTTTGTCCTCAGCCCATAGCATTTCTATGTTGTCCTTTCCAAATATGAAAGTGGTCATAGCCACTGTCACCACGTACAACCTGGGGGGAGGAGACAGAGAGAGGGAGACAGACAGAGGGACTGAGAGAGAGAGAGAGAGCACAATGCATGCAGAGATGCATGGGCTTCCCTAGAATGGAGAGAGCCTCAGCACATGTCCCAGCATTGAAGGAGGAAAGTTCACGTCTCAAGAGTGATATGCGGGTGACATGTGCTTAAGTACCATGTGCACAGGAGGCAACACACATGTTCAGGCAACTCAGGTGCTCTGGAACCACATGTCATGAGCTTCTTTTGTTCAGGTCAGGTTCCACAGGGGTCTCTCAAGCTGGGACACATGCGGGACTTTCTACATAGGTCAGAGTCCTTGGCTAGGGGCGGCTGCCAAGGGAAAGAGTTGGGAAAAATTGATCTTCTTTGACATTAGTCCTGGCCTTTGTTTCTGCTAGAGCTTAGCTCCAAGGGGGCATTTGGCCTTCTCTGTGCTGCAGTAGCACCAGATAAAAGCCTTATGAGGTCTTATTTCCTGTGTCCACAAGGTCATTCCAAAACAACCTTAGGACTGGTTGGTATTTTTACATTCCAAAACTAATTTTCATGGTGGGTCCATTTTCCTCTCTGCTTGCCTGCTGCACCATAACTAAAGACTTCCCAGCAGAAGCAGAGAGTGTGACAAAGTCTTTCCTGCTCTGAGCAGGGATGGAGGGCTCAGAGCCACAAACCACAGGAGAAGGTGTCCATGGGGTCATCTGAGAGCTGAGGGGCAGATTAGCCCCCTGATCTCCACAGAAAGATGATTCATCTGGTCATGAGCAATGTTTCCTCAGGGCTGAGTACTCAGAGCCTCCTGGGGTCCTGCACCCCTGAAGCACCACTGCTTCCTCCTGAATGTGGTTTGTGTCTAGGCCCACAGGGCCTTCCCCTCACTGTGTGTCTTGCACAGTAGTACAGGGCCATATCCTCCATCTTAGGTTGCTCATTTGCAGATAGAGCATGTTCTTGCTGTTGTCTCTGGAGTTGGTGAATAGGTCCCTCACAGAGCCACGTAGTATGTATTATCACCACCATACTAATGCTTGAGATACGCTCGAGGCCCTTCCTGGCGCTTGCGGAACCAGTCATCCAGTGGTCACTGAATGTGGAATCCAGAGGCTTCATAGGAGAGTATCAGGGACCCCTCGGGCTGCACCCAAGTCTCCCCAGACTCCACCAGCTGCACCTCACACTGCGACCCCTGCAAATACAAAGACATTCTGGTCAGGAAACTCTCCTCACAAAGATGATCTGCCACTCCCCTCACTCCCATGCTCGGTGTCTCTTGGGTTCGATGAATTACCTCCTAACAAAGCAGCCAGGAGCAGCCAGCTTAGCCCACACTCCAAGTTGGTTCTGTCTAACTCAGGATGAGCCCCTGGGAACCCCTGAACTTACTCCTCTCCTGAGTCTGAGGCTGAGCCGGGCTGTTTTCATCATTGGAGTATCACTGTATCACTGTCTTCCCATTCATCATCGATTTGCTCGAGCGGGCCCCAGTAACATCTCCATATGTCCTGTCTCATGCTAGTAGAGCCCAAGGCATCTGCTTGCTCCAGGAACATAAAGAGCCTCAATCCATTCTGGAATGAGGTCTATAATTGTTACTGGTATTTGGCATATATATCAAATACAACACGGGTAGCTTGCCAGGCTCTGCCGTGCAGGTAGCATACTTTTGTAGGCATCTCTAAGTCCAGCATTTATTGATGAACCGCACGGCTGCAAGCGGCCGCGAGCCGGGCGCTGATAGGCTGGTCTGCTGGGTGGAGGTCTGATGAGGGAGGAGTCGGATGTGGAAAATGGAGGCCCTCATGGACTGGGGGGCTCGTCTTGCTTGTTGTGAGGCTCTGCTGAGGTGGTGGGCCAGGGCTAGAACCCACCATCCCTCCCGGGCGCCTCGTGAGCGGCTGGTCACGGGAGAGCCAGTAGCAGCTCTGCCCCATGTCTGCGAAGTCTCATCATTGGAGTAGAGGCTCATTTTCATGTCCTCCTTCTCTATTTAAAGTTTGGTTTGAGCACATAGAGAGGGTCAGGCTCCAGAGCAGGTGTGGTGACCTGGGTGTTGTTTGTGTCCAGAAAAATTTTCAGAGAGCAATGATTTAATAGCATCAAATTCTAGATGTCCCAGTTATTCATCTATTTGCTCGAGCGGCTGCCAGTAATATTTCCATTTGACCCTATCACGTGCCAGTGTAGCCCAATGGCATCTGGTTGCTTCAGGAATACAAAGAGCCTCAAGCGTTCATTCAGGGTCTTGACGAAGAAGTCTGACCATCTTGTAGGTGGGCGGCCACGTGATCTTTTGACATCCCGTGGGATCCAATCCGTAATGGCTCTAGTCCAGCGGTGATCTCCAAATCGCATTACATGTCCAGCCGATCTGATTTTGCATGCCTTGGCAAATGAGACAGCATCCCTGACTCTGGAACAGCGATGGAGGTCGGAGCTCCATGTTCCTTCTTTCACTTGAGTGAGGCATGATATTCCAAGCATAGCTCTTTCGATTCCTCTTTGGGAGACCCGAAATGCATTCTCATCCTGCTTTTGTAGGGCCCAGGTCTCTGAGGCATATGTTAATGCAGGGAGAATGGTGGAGTTGAAGAGATGTGCCCAGAGCCGGAGGTTCTTTGTCTTTTTAGCTATTTCTTTTGATGCTTTTGAAGGCATTCCATGCAACTCTCTTCCTCCTGCACAGCTCAGGTTTTAGGTCATTCATCATGTTGACTTCTCTACCTAGGTACACATAACTGCTGCATTCAGAGATGTTTGTTCCATTGAGAGTGAATGGGGCCTTGGAACTAGTTCATTTTTCATGAACATAGTTTTGCTGAGATTCAGCTGTAGACCTATCTTTCCACATTCTCGGTCGAAGTCAGCCAGCATTTGTGCCATCGGCTAATGTTTGGTGTTATTAGAACGATGTCATCAGCGAAGCGGAGGTGGTGTAGTTGCTACCCATCTATCTTCACTCCCATTCCTTCCCATTCTAATTGTCGCATGATGTTCTCGAGGGTGGCGCTGAAGAGTTTTGGTGAAATGGTATCACCCTGCTGAACCCCTCTTTTGACATCGATGATCACTTCTTTGTAGAATGGTGAGATCCTGATGGTGAATCCATAATACAGCTCATGAAGGATCTTGATGTATTGGGTTTGAACGCCCCGTTTGGCTAGGGTTTCGATGACCGCTTCAGTCTCCACAGAATCAAAGGCTTTCTTTAAATCAATGAACGTGAGACAGAGTGGCATCCTGAACTCCCTACAAACTTCAATGAGCTTGGTTACCATGTGGATATGGTCGATTGTGCTGAAGAGCCAGCTTGCTCGCATGGTTGTCCTTCATCTAATGTTCTGCCAATCCTGTTCAGGATGACTCGAGTGAACAGCTTGTAGATGACAGACAACAGGCAGATGGGGCGATAGTTGCCAATGTCGTGGATGTCTCCTCTTCTTGAACAGTAGAACTGTCCTGCTGGTTTTCCAATGGGAGGGCACCTTGCATTCGGACAGGTAGCGTGTGAAGAGCCAAGCCAGTGTATTGATGAGTACTGAAGGCAGATTCTTCAGGTGTTCGGGTCTGACTTTGTCTGGGCCTGGTGCTGTTCCCTTCTTTACTGATGAAATGGCATGTTGGATTTCAGAAGGGAGAACGTTGGGAATGACATATCCATCCTGTGGAATTTGGTATGTGGGCAGGTGGACGTGGCTATCAAAGAGATCTGAGTAGAAGTCATGGATAATCTTCTCCATTGCCTTTCTGGAAGATGTGATAGATCCATCAGGACGTTGGAGGGCAGTCATCTTGGTCTTATAGTTGGCGAAGGACAGGCGGGCATTGCGAATGCTTTTCCCGGCTTCTGCTGCATCTTCCAGTATTTCTGCTCTTCTCTCTTTGAGGTCTTCCTTTATCGCTTCTCTGCACTGCTTTGCAAGCTTGGATGTTAGCATTTGGTCGCCTGAGGCTCATGCCTTGCCACGTTGGCGAATGAGCTCGAGAGTTTTTTGAAGACAGGCGTCCTTTTGTGTTTTTTTCTCTCTCGGCATTCTTCGCACAATCATGGAGGTGCTGAACCAGTCGGTTGTATTCTTCATCGATGTCATCAATGATGGTATCTTCCCATGTTGCCGCAGTGGTGCCAAAGAGTTCCCAGTTGGTGGTCGTTCTGGGAGTTCTCTTCTTAAACTTTGCAGCCTTTTCTCCCCATTGCGTGAAGTAGAATTTTGCATGAAGGAGACGGTGGTCCGATCCTGTTTGGAATTTTGGGACGACAGCAACATCGGTCAGGCAAAACCGTCGATTGAAGATGATGGGGTCAATTTCATTGTGGAACTGTCCACCAGGGGGTTCCCATGTCCAACGTTTCGATTCAGCCTTCTGGAACTGTGAGTTCCCATGAATGGTCTTGGTGGACATGATGAACTCAGATAGTCTCTCACCCTGTTCATTCCATTCTAGGCCATGGGTCCCGATGTGGAGTTCTTCGGCTGATCTTCTCGGTCCTATCTTGGCATTAAAATCACCGACTATGATCTTGTAGAAGGTGTGATCTTTTTATAGAACTCCTCCAGTTCCATGTAGAATTTCTCAGTTTCTTCTTCCTTGTATGTGGATGTTGGTGCGTAGACAATGAAGATAGAAACTGCTGGCAGGGCCACATCTCTTCAAGTGTAATCCTCCTATCCGGTTTGTTAGGCATTCAAATGAATCAATGTTTGCGGCCATGTTTGTTGACAAGGACACCGACCAACCAACGCCTCTTTCATCGCATGTTCCGAGGAACAGTTCTTCTCCAGTGTCAAAAAACGGCATGATGCAATTGGCGCCTCCTCGTCTCAGTCAGACCAATGATGTCATACTTGATCTTTTTGCACTTGCACCATCAGGTCCTCAATATATGCTTCCGTTGCCAGTGTATGCATTACATTGAAAGTACAGACTGTCATTTTAGTCCTTCTTCGTTTTGGCAGCTTAGTATGGCCCTGAAGTTTTATCAGGCCCTCCTTGTTTGTCCTTCTTAGTGCTGCCGTATTAAGGGCTCTTTCAGGGTCAGGAAGATGAACATTTTTATTACTGATTTTGGCATATTGAATAAGCATCGGACAGCTTGCCAGGCTCTGCCGTGCGGGCGGTATACTCTTAGTAGCTTGCTGGGCTAAGCAATGCCAGGAGAAATTCCTGAGTGCAGAGCCAAGAGTAACCCCCTGAGCATCACTGAGTGTGATGTCGCTCTCTCTGCCTTGACAAGCAAGTCATACCCTTCAGTCTCTCCATGAGCCGGAGGACACATGGCCTGAGCCCTGGTCGTCCCACTGGTGGTCCTTGATGAGGCACAGTGAACATGGCAGTGGTAAAGATGGTAAAGAAAATGACTGCCAGGTATCCGTAATTGTGTCACCCTGCAGGACGAGTCTTAAGCCCAGCCAGGGTCGCCTAGAAACAGGGGCCGCAAGCATCAAATTATTAAGTGTTAATATTTTTAAATGATATGGATTGTCATTAATACTTTGGGATAAATCATGCAATGTTCTTATTTTCACTTCTTTCCCACATATACACAGTTACATAGCAAAGTTTATATGGTATGTGAAGTGTGCTGGTAGCACATATTGATAAGAAAGGGCCCAGCATCTAGACAAGTGTATCCATGACCCCAATTGAACAGGGCACTTGGCATGTAGACATAGACACAGTACAGCACTCAGGGACTTGCCTTGCACTTAATTGAATGGGTCAAATCCCCAACTCTGCTTATTATCTGCCATCCATAGCCAGGAGGTTATCTCTGAGCACAGATCCAGGTGTAACCCTGACTAGAGCTGGGCGTCACACCAAAAAACTAAACCAAAACTGAAACCAAAGCACAGAACAATGGATTGTGTGGATGTGAAGGAATATTTCCCGAAGTGGTAGAAAATTGTGTTTATCGTGAATTTGGGGATGACCGAAGCCTGTTGGAGTCCAGGATGCCTGGAGAGTATGAAATGTGACTCTTGCAGCAGTCCTGGCTCTGTGTCTCCTTACCCCTTCAGGCATTTGATTAGGAAGAAAATCACAGCAGGCCCTGCCCTACACAAGATAATGACCTACAGAGCATTGTGTTTCATGAGGGCTGACTTATACGGACAGCTGTGAAGTGTCCATCATACCTGAATTGGTGGACAAATCCTTCAACTCAATACTTCCCCTCATGGCCCATGTCATTTCCTCCCTCCACGCCTCACTAATGCATCCTGTGTATTTGGTTCAGTAGAGATGAACTGAAGTTTGCTCCTTAATGGAATTTGTGTTTATTTATTCATTCCATGGGGAATCCTAGATTACTCTCAGTCCTGAACCTTTGAAAAAAAGGCCACATTAGATTTTGTAGAAGTGTTGAACTGAATAAAGTTTGTTCTATATATTTACAGAAATAACAAAAAGAAAACTATAAAACCTGAAAAATTTCAATTAGTTTCCAACCACTCAGGGACTGAAGTCCTGGGTTTGCTCACAGCAGACACAGGGCTAGGTGGTAAGAGTTCCAACTTACTGGCCTTGTGTCCAGCAAAGGCCGCAGTAGTTCCACAAATCTCTGTCCTCTCCTATCCCCCCCCTGCAGCTGTTTCAGGCATCACAGCCCAATGTTCTGAGAAAGCCCAACAGCCCAGAGGACAGTGACAGGGGGTGTGTGGAGGGCCTGAGGCAGCAGCTGAGGGAGCAGAGCCTAAGCACGTCTGTGAACATGCCTCAGGTGACTCAGCTTAGGGACTCCCTCTCCAGACAGGGCTGTGGGGTGTTGGCTCAGCTGATAGGGCTTCTGGAAGTAGAGGACCTTCTGAGTCACAGAATGAGAGTCCCCCGCACTCAGCACTGACAGATCAGAGGTGTAGGGGGCCTAGTTCAACAGCATGAATGCTCTCATCTCCTCTTGGATATTCTCTGTAATCGAGCTTTTACAGCTACGGAGAATTATCTTTTGGTTGTAGTTTTTTTTTTTAAAAGATCATTTTTTAGAATAACACCACAGCATGGGGCAGCAATTTTCAACATCTGGCCTCCACAGATCATCAGAACTCTTCGCTGATCACTTGATCACTTGACTTCCGTGAGATCATCGATTTACTCGAGCTGGCACCAGTAATATCTAAATATGTCCTGTCACATGCAAGATAGCCCAAGGGTATCTGCCCATCCAGGAACATAAGGAGCCTCAAGCCATTCCATCAAGTCATGGGAATGAGGTCTATAATTTTATTGGTATTTGGCATGTCAAATACTATATGGGTAGCTTGCTAGGCTCTGCCGTGCAGGTGGGATAAAGCAGTTATTGATGAACCACATGGCCGCAAGTGACTGCACGAGCCTGGCTGGATCATCTCTTTGCTGGGTGGAGCTCTGAGGAGAGGGAGTCCGATGTGGAAAATGGCAGCCCTTATGTTGTGGGTGTTCCTCGGGCTTCTTGCAAGCTCTGCTGGGTGGCGGGCCAGGGCTAGAACCTTCCATCCCCTCCCGGTGCCTTGTGATCAGCTGGGCATAGGAGAGCAAGTAGCAGCTCTGCCCGTGTGTGTGTGTGTGTGTGTGTAGTCTCTGGATCAGCATACCTGGGCCAGGCTTGGAAAAGACTGCTGCAGGGTGGGTCGGTGATGAGCCAGGCTGTGATCAGCTTTTCTGCTGGCCGAGCTCTGAGGAGAGGGGAGTCCAGATGTGGAAATGGTGGCCCCATGGTGTGGTGGTTCCTCTGGCTTCTTGGGAGGT
>JAJIBD010000652.1:0-36535 GCA_021461705.1 Cryptotis parvus | reverse complement strand
AATAATAATAAAATTTAAAAGTGCAAAAACGTTGAAAAATGAAAAGAATACAGGATTTTGTATTTCATCGCATTGCAGCCTGCGCTGCTTTCTGGAAAAGCAGTAAACATAAACAGAAAACAGATTTGCAGGATGAGCAGTCAGGCTGGAGAAGGATGGCTCCCTGCCTTCACAGCAAGAGCTTCCGAGATCTCATGCTGAAGAAAGAACCTAGGCTGGAGCAGTTTTAGTATTGAGGCATGGCCAGTGCTCAGTGCTGGCTCCACAGACTGGGCGTCCTAAGTATATATACCTGCTTGCTGCTGCTGCTTCCATTTTCCCTTTATCCTGGGAACTGGAGGGCGGGAGGAGGGGGTTGGATAGGGAGGTAGCAGGAGAGGCACATTCATCTATGCTCATGGCCCACTCCTCGCTGTGTGCTCAAGGATAACTCCAGGGAGGTCTGGGAGACCCTAGTGGTGCTGGGAATCGACCCGAAGGCCAGTTGCTTGCAAAGCAAGTGCCTTTCCCCTGTTTCCCAGGCTCCCATCCCTCTACTCCTGTAAAAGACAAAGGTCCTCCAAAGTTCCTGTTGAAAGTCAATCTCCCCCGCCCCAACCCCGCCGCTTTTACATCCTTCCTTGGATACTAAAATTTCTGCAGAGAAACCAGACTTGGCCCAAATCCAGTCCTCCCACCCTGTCCCCATTCCAGCAGCCTCAGGCAGCAGGCCAGAAGCCAGCGCGCAGCCAGTCAGGCTTCATGAAATGTGGCCCATGGGAACCATGCGAACCTCTAGGGAGCCTCCTGGCCCCCCCCCCCACCCCCCCAGTGCCTCCTCCAGCCTCACCCTCAGGGAGCTCCATGATGATGGCCTCCTGTGAGATGCACACGCCGCGGTCATAGACTGGCAGGTCGTAGCAGGCCAGGCCTCGGCCAGCTGTGGTTGGAGACCTTCATGAGCGGCTCGCAGTCGTCGCGGGCGCGCTGGCACACCGACTTGCACGGCTTGATGGGGTCGTGCAGGAACTCCAGGGTACAGATGGGCGCGTACATGCGCAGAGGAAGAAGCGCAGCACGGCGCTGGAGTTCGCGTCCACCAGCTCCTCGTACTGCTGGATGGCCAGCACGGCGTTCTCCTGCGTGCTGTGGTGCAAGTGGTTGGGCATCCGCGTGATGTTCCAGGGCATCTGACTGCACCTGGGGATGCGCACGGCCTCGCACGGAGCCCCGCGCACCCCCCAGCGCCAGGCGCAGCCGCGCGCACAGCGCCGCCAGCACCGGCACGAGCATGGCGGGGTCCTGGAGCGCGTTCGCGCTGCCTGCCAGGGCCTAGGTACCGCTGTCCTCTCCCGCGGCGGGAGTCCTCGGGGGCCCGGACGCGCTCTCAGCCAGAGGCCTGCTCCCCGCCAAGTAGGATGGGGGGTCCGCGGCGGCGGCCGGCGGGTCCCCGCCTTCGGACTCGCGGAACGAACCCTCCAACCGCGTTCAGCCTCCGGGGCGCAGCGCCAGTCGCAGCTCGAGGTCAGCCAGCCAGGGGCATGCCGGGACCCTATTTATCCTGGGACCCTCCTGACGTGGGCTCGGGGCGCTGCCTTGGCAACTGCAAGCGGCGGGGACAGCCCCAGACCGCCCCACCCCGCGGCCGGTCGCAGCAGACGCGCTGACATCACCTCCTCTGGGGGCGGCCGCGGGCAGCGGTCCTGCACCCCGCGCACACCCCACGGCCCCTTCTCTGCAGTCTGGCCAGTGCTCTTGCTGCCGACTAGGAGGAAGGATCCTGGTGGTGGTTCTGGACAGCACGTGCAACAGGGGTGCAAGCGAAGAGTTCAAAAGAGAGAAGCATGCTCCTTGGATCAAAGCTGAACTTTTCTGTCCTCTAAGTTCCTCCGGAGAGCGCTGGAGGAGAGGGGAGAGCCACCTCCCTCAATTCCGAAGCATTTTGATTTTTCCACTAGGGGCAGGCGACTCGCCGAGGAGGGAAGCTGGTGTGCGGCCTGGGGTGCTGCAGAAATGGACTCGGAGCCTGTGTGGCAGGGCATTTGATTTTCCGGTTATTGTTGTGGCTAGTAGGCAAAAAATTTGGACTCAAGGCTTTCTGGACTGTCCTTTGTTCGGACCTGTTCCAGGAATAGAACTGCCCGAAGCTTCGCTCGCCTCCGTATCTGTTGAGATTTGTGTTTCATCTAGCAAAATTTCCCCTTCCTTTCCCCCCCAACTCTTTAGCCCTCTCTTCAACATGAATCAAAGCGAACGCTGGACTCCACGGTTTGAAAGCTTTGTCCCCCTTGTGCCAAACTCTTTCCAGCTTCAGTCTTATTTTATGACATGCTTCAAATCGTCTTTTACGGGTAAGAAGGTATAGACTATGGAAAGATGGTGTCTGTGTTTTTGTTTCCTCTTTTGCCTTATTTTATAAGGAAGAATTTTTTTTTAAAAACAAACCGCTGACTCAGTCACAGAAAACAAAGTTTATTGTTGTAAGTGTAAACCAATCTTCAACCAATATGTTTTCTTATTGTTGTAAGTGTAAACCAATCTTCAACCAATATGTTTTCTTAAAGCATTTGAGAACAAAAGCATGTTCTAAGTTGTAAATCTGAATGTAAGGCAGATAAAGTTTGTCTTTTCAAAGCTCATATCAACAAAGTCAGTTTAGTTTTGACCTTGACCAAGAATGAGCATTAAAAGAACCCAGTGAACAAAAACATTACTTGTGTTCCCACTGTTCATTGATTTGTTCAAGCAGGCACCAGTAACATTTCCATATGTCCTGCCACATGCTAGTGTAGCCCAATGGCCTCTGCTTGCTTCAGGAACATAAAGAGCCTCAAAACACTCCTTCACTTCATGGAAATGAGGTCTATAATTGTTACTGGTATTTGGCAGATCAAATATGACATGGGTAGCTTGCCAGGCTCTGCCATGCGGTGGGATACTCTTGTAGTCACCTCTCATCTAATGCAGCCACACATGCAACACCTTGAGGGGCAGGATACCAAACCTTAGAGTAAAATATCTATTTATTTGTTCCCAAGTGAATTTGTGCACAGAGATTTTGTCCACAGAGTTTGGATTTTTTCCTTCAGCAGGACACAAGGAATCAGCTTCACATGTTCACAAAAGCATCTTCCGTACTTTACAGGGTTAGGAATCTGTCCCCAAATCCCTGGCCTGAGTTTTTGTCCCCACTCAACTCACTGAGCACAAGTAAGGGAGCACCCAGTATCCAAAGGACTGGGCATCTATCCCAACCACACAGGACTGAGCAGCTGCCACAGATCACAGGACTGAACTTCTGCCCTGACGTGACAGAACTCATCACTTACTCCCACCCCATCGGGACAGAGCACATGTCCCTTTACACAGAACTGATAACTTTCTTTGGAAATCCCTGGGGTACAGTGACCTCTGGCTCACCATGAGTTCACAACACTGCTGTTCAGGTTCTCCTCGATAAAGCTAAAGACAGTCCCAGGAAAAGGGGTCACATCTCAGGTGCCTTTCTGGGGGCCTAGAGTACAACAGTGATGCACCTCAGTATTCCCCTCCACCCAGACATTGACACGCACCCCCCATGTACACCACGGCTTCCACCTCCATGTAGATGGGTCACACTTGTTGCTTCCGAGGAGCATTTATGCACTTGATTCTCTTCCTGCAAAGGCTCTAGAATACCAGGGTGGGCTGCGAGGGGCCACTCTACATTGTCCTGAGGGCTGAGGTCAAGCAAACATTCTTAGGGACAAGGGTGGCACCAGATCTCTGGTATCCCAGGGCTCCAGGGCACAGAAGGGAACTCTACATCATCTCTCCCCACAAAGCCAGCACAGTCAACAGGTCATTATTTATTTCTCACTCTTCCTCCATCGACCTAATACAACAAAAAAAACCTAGGAAACGTCTCAAGGCATTTCTCCCCCGACGGAATCTGCATCGCCATGTCCGCCTCCGGGAAGAAGGCACATCTCGGGCACTGTGCACAGGTGTGGCACATACTGGCGGCTCTGCCACCACGCTGGGGCCTGCTCCATGGGGAGGGCCTGGCTCACTGAAGAGCACAGCGGCTGCTGCCCGGAAGAGAAACTCGGGAAGATGGCTGGGATGGGTCCAAGAGGAAGGAGGGGAAATATTGGGCCCCAGATGGTCTCAGGGCTGCAGGAGACTGGGGGAAGGGGAGAGGGAGGGATTTAAACAATATGGGTAAATTATGGGGCTGGGACAGGGGCTTGTGCGTCCACCAGGCCAGAGTGAGGACAGCGTTGTTCCGGGGCTGTGGGGGCTGCCGCAGGTGACCATCGGCAGCTTGTCCCCAGTACCCAGTGAGCAGGTCTGGAAGCAGAGGACAGCGATGGCCACGGGTGTCCTGTGGCTGGTGCAGGTTTCTGCAGAGGACACAGAGCACAGGGGTGGAGCCAGGTGGAGAGATAAAAGGAGCCCTGAAGGCACATGGGGGAGTGGGACCCCCGGGATCCCCTCACGCCTGTGGCCCCTCCCCGGCTCTTAGGGCAGATGGCATCACAGTAGCTGTCTGCCCTCCCCCTCACCACAGTCTGTGTCCCCTCCCCCAGACCTCAGGTCCATGACATCACAGTAGCCCTCAGCCCTTCCCCCCAGGGCCTCCCCTCACACCCCTTGGCCCAGGGCTCCCCTGCCCTGTCCATGCAGTCATCACCAGGCCCTGAATTATAGTCACCTTAAGAGAACACACGTATGCAGCACCACCTCCTGTCCCCCATGGGGATGTCTCATGGCTCTCCAGGGGCAGGTTAGCATTGCCCAGCAGGTGGAGGGCGTCCACCAGGCCAGAGTGAGGACAGCGTTGTTCCAGGGCTGTGGGGGCTGCCGCAGGTGACCATCGGCAGCTTGTCCCCAGTACCCAGTGAGCAGGTCTGGAAGCAGAGGACAGCGATGGCCACGGGTGTCCTGTGGCTGGTGCAGGTTTCTGCAGAGGACACAGAGCACAGGGGTGGAGCCAGGTGGAGAGATAAAAGGAGCCCTGAAGGCACATGGGGGAGTGGGACCCCCGGGGATCCCCTCACGCCTGTGGCCCCTCCCCGGCTCTTAGGGCAGATGGCATCACAGTAGCTGTCTGCCCTCCCCCCCTCACCACAGTCTGTGTCCCCTCCCCCAGACCTCAGGTCCATGACATCACAGTAGCCCTCAGCCCTTCCCCCCAGGGCCTCCCTCACACCCCTTGGCCCAGGGCTCCCCTGCCCTGTCCATGCGGAGCATCACCAGGCCCTGAATTATAGTCACCTTAAGAGAACACACGTATGCAGCACCACCTCCTGTCCCCCATGGGGATGTCTCATGGCTCTCCAGGGGCAGGTTAGCATTGCCCAGCAGGTGGAGGGCGTCCACCAGGCCAGAGTGAGGACAGCGTTGTTCCAGGGCTGTGGGGGCTGCCGCAGGTGACCATCGGCAGCTTGTCCCCAGTACCCAGTGAGCAGGTCTGGAAGCAGAGGACAGCGATGGCCACGGGTGTCCTGTGGCTGGTGCAGGTTTCTGCAGAGGACACAGAGCACAGGGGTGGAGCCAGGTGGAGAGATAAAAGGAGCCCTGAAGGCACATGGGGGAGTGGGACCCCCGGGATCCCCTCACGCCTGTGGCCCCTCCCCGGCTCTTAGGGCAGATGGCATCACAGTAGCTGTCTGCCCTCCCCCTCACCACAGTCTGTGTCCCCTCCCCCAGACCTCAGGTCCATGACATCACAGTAGCCCTCAGCCCTTCCCCCCAGGGCCTCCCTCACACCCCTTGGCCCAGGGCTCCCCTGCCCTGTCCATGCGGTCATCACCAGGCCCTGAATTATAGTCACCTTAAGAGAACACACGTATGCAGCACCACCTCCTGTCCCCCATGGGGATGTCTCATGGCTCTCCAGGGGCAGGTTAGCATTGCCCAGCAGGTGGAGGGCGTCCACCAGGCCAGAGTGAGGACAGCGTTGTTCCGGGGCTGTGGGGGCTGCCGCAGGTGACCATCGGCAGCTTGTCCCCAGTACCCAGTGAGCAGGTCTGGAAGCAGAGGACAGCGATGGCCACGGGTGTCCTGTGGCTGGTGCAGGTTTCTGCAGAGGACACAGAGCACAGGGGGTGGAGCCAGGTGGAGAGATAAAAGGAGCCCTGAAGGCACATGGGGGAGTGGGACCCCCGGGATCCCCTCACGCCTGTGGCCCCTCCCCGGCTCTTAGGGCAGATGGCATCACAGTAGCTGCCCTCCCCCCCTCACCACAGTCTGTGTCCCCTCCCCCAGACCTCAGGTCCATGACATCACAGTAGCCCTCAGCCCTTCCCCCCCAGGGCCTCCCTCACACCCCTTGGCCCAGGGCTCCCCTGCCCTGTCCATGCGACATCACCAGGCCCTGAATTATAGTCACCTTAAGAGAACACACGTATGCAGCACCACCTCCTGTCCCCCATGGGGATGTCTCATGGCTCTCCAGGGGCAGGTTAGCATTGCCCAGCAGGTGGAGGGCGTCCACCAGGCCAGAGTGAGGACAGCGTTGTTCCGGGGCTGTGGGGGCTGCCGCAGGTGACCATCGGCAGCTTGTCCCCAGTACCCAGTGAGCAGGTCTGGAAGCAGAGGACAGCGATGGCCACGGGTGTCCTGTGGCTGGTGCAGGTTTCTGCAGAGGACACAGAGCACAGGGGTGGAGCCAGGTGGAGAGATAAAAGGAGCCCTGAAGGCACATGGGGGAGTGGGACCCCCGGGATCCCCTCACGCCTGTGGCCCCTCCCCCGGCTCTTAGGGCAGATGGCATCACAGTAGCTGTCTGCCCTCCCCCTCACCACAGTCTGTGTCCCCTCCCCCAGACCTCAGGTCCATGACATCACAGTAGCCCTCAGCCCTTCCCCCCAGGGCCTCCCTCACACCCCTTGGCCCAGGGCTCCCCGCCCCTGTCCATGCGGACATCACCAGGCCCTGAATTATAGTCACCTTAAGAGAACACACGTATGCAGCACCACCTCCTGTCCCCCATGGGGATGTCTCATGGCTCCTATGGGGCATGAAAGGGGTTCCAGTCAGGGGTGAGTGCACAGCTTCTCCGCAGGGGTCACCAGGAGAGCCTGGGTCAGCTCTGTTTAAATGTGTCCCTTAGGCCCACCCAATACAATGGCCCAAGCCTCACAGGTCCCTGCTTCCTGGATAAAGGCAGGAAACATAAGCTCCAGGGACACCAGAACGTTTCAGGGGGCTCAGAGCAACAGTTCCTCAGAGGGGACCTGTCATCCACTCCTCAGGGAACTGTGACAACTCAGACATGCTGGTGGGCTGCCCTGTGCCCCTCGGCCACCTGAGGACAGCTCCACTGCCCAGGCCCCTTCCTGCCTACTTCCCTGACATGGGCAAGTGGGACTCTCCGAAGTCCCTCAGGTCCTGCTTCTCCTCTGCAAGTGTCTCCCTGGGACCCTCAGAGGGACACTGACCTCCTCACTGTTCATGACCTGGAACTGATGGCCAGGACAGTGAGTGTCCCCAGGAGAGCCCAGACAGCAAAGGGAGCCTCTCACCTCGACCTCGGTGTGCGCGGCCTCTCCTCCTCCCTGCCTGCCAGCTGGGTCCTTTGCACTGCCCGGCCTCTCCTTCCTCTGGTCCTTCTCCATTGCTGAGAAGAAAGGGAGAGAGTGAGGGCCTGAGACTGGGAAACTCGAAGCCTCACCGGACTTGGGGCTCCTTCGGTGAACACAGGCTGGGTTTCTTCTTTGATACATTTTCAGAGATGTGAAGCCATTTTCAGACCCTCGGCCCAGTGACACAGTGGCAGCTGCGGTGATAAGGAATGTCTGGAACAAGGCCCAGGCCCATGTGCTGCTTCAGAGAGGGCCCGCCCTCTGCTTGGGACTCTTAGTTCACCAATGCCCTGATCGACCCCGCATGAAGACCCTATGAGAGTGACCTCTTACCCCCAGGTGGGTTAGTGACTGCAGGTCAAGGGTGACACTTGTGACCTCCCACACAGCTGGGACTCCAGAAGCAGCCAGTTCTCTCAGAGTGCTGTGTGGGGCTCTCCCTCACAGCTGGCCCCCACAATCAAAGAGTCACTGAACCTGAGGTAACTTTGGTGCCCTCTGAACAGCTCTGTCCCTCACATCTTCGAGAGGACTGATGTTCTCTCGTGGTCGGACACACCCACCTTAGTGTGTCTCTGAATCATCTCATTCGTGCATTCACATCTGTGCTCGGTCCCACAGGACCTCCCACATCCTTACCTGGTATTCATCATTGGTCTCATCCCTGCTATAACGTAAAATCAAGAAAAAAAATAGTAATATAAGGGAGTAGGTAAGGAGGCTAGGGTCCACATCTCTAAGGATTGGCCACTCAGAGGGGGGTTTCGGGAAATGACACAACAAATATCAAAATCCATCTCCAAATCTAAATGCTTGCCCGTGGCAAATGATCCCAGAGTGTCCAGGCACCGTTTATATACACTCTGCTGACATCACGGAACCCTGAGTCACAAAGGGTTACGCTGCGGGGGAGGGGACCCAATGGCATGGCACCCATTGGCCCTGTACACCCAGGCCTAGGTGATCTCTGCACCCTCCTAGTCCTTCAGTTTGCTGTGCCCTTCCTCCCCTACAATGTCCAAACCTGTGCCCTGCGCCTGGTTTTGCACTCTCAGAACCCAGACAGTCCTGGTGTCGCCAGCCTGACGGAGTCTCTGATTTGGGCAGACTTTCCTCTCTGTCGTGTTCCGGAGTTCACGTTCTCTTTCCTACAGTCTTTCTCAGGAATGGTTCAAGCCCCACATGAACCTGGGACTTGAGCATCCTGTACTCTACCACTGTGTTGTGAATGCAAAATCTCCCCTTGTCAGGACAGGACAGGGAGTGTACCCAGGCAGAACCCAGAGAGAAAAGGCAGTCCCTCACCTCAGTGTGCAGGGCCTCTCCTCCTCCTTCTGCCCGAAGGTGCTGAGAGGGCAGAGAGTGAGGGCCAGAGACTCGGAAATTGAACAATCCTCACCACACTCGAGGCTCCTTCATGAGCAGGCTGGAGTTCTTCCTTGGTTCCTTTACAGAGATGTTAAACTATTCACAGTTACTTTGTCAGGCCAACACCATGGTGTGATCAGCACTCTGACAAGTAATGACTGGGCCAAGGCCTCTGTCCATGTGGTGGCCTCTTTATTCCTTGGAACCTCCACACTCTGTCCTTGTTCACAGAGAAGAAAATAAAGAGATATAGGCAGATTTGGGGCTCAGTAAACATCCAGGTGGGTGGTCCAGTATTCTTGCTACATGAATCCTGTGACCAATGTCATTTCCGAATTTAGATGCAGGATAACAGACACCGAAAAGACCTCTGAATCCCAGACTGCCACACAGAAATATTTATATCTCCTGTTATCCGCTGCTATTAATTCTCTGAAAGGGCAAGGGCAGAGGTTTTCAAAGCCTTGACTTCTTTGTGTGTCTGAGATACTTGTTAGAACTCACAGTTTTCTACAGTGCCACCACTTGTTCACTTGACAATAAAAATGTTTATTTTCCCAACACTGAAAGAGTTCTTAATACCACCACAGAAGTACACATTTCCCCCTAATGGACTTCTTGAGAATTACGTATACACCAACTGAAAATTCAGAGTGGACTATAGAAGTCATGAGTCATTGTGTAAACCTGTGCACAGTCCATAAAAGTGCTCTGGGAAGAACGGGAAAAAACAAAGACTATGTTTTCTTATCACAGTGAAGATATTAAATAGAAGGAGCTGTCGGTGTCTGTCTGTGTGACCAGGGACTGTGTGTGAGTCGGGACTGGATCATTCCAGAGCGCCTCAATTAGAGCACTTAGGAATCTGGAGATTTTCTAAATTGAATCCAAGAATTTCTGTTAAATCCTTCTATGAACATGGTCACTCTAGGTGGGACAAATTCTGTTCTTTCTCATAACAACCAAAGAAAAACAGATACAGCTACACAGCACACAGCCCCATAGGTACTCTTTGTCTTCTCTATTAGTAAACCTCAGAAATGTGAATTTTGAGTTAAAATAAGAAAGGTACAGAAATTCAAGTTGAAAAGATTATATAACCTGTACTGTCTCAGAATAAGGGTAAAATCAGTGTCAGAGTTAAAACCAGTTATTGATTTTGGCTCTATGCATTTCAGCATCAGAAAGAGGGCTCTGAATCTCTTTACAAGTGATTGGAAATGTAACAATGTAGCAAGATGTTTATAAAAATCACCCACCAGCTCATTAGGAAGTGAAATCCTCAGAAATAAATATCATGCTAAAATAACAGGAATACCAGATTAGATAAATATTTATTTTGTGGTACATTTGGGAAAGAAGCCTAGAGAAGAAAAAACTTTCTGTTGTAAAAAAGAATGAGGGCAATGGATTATAAAATATTTACCACTCTTCTGTTCTAAAACAAATACAGTTGCATAGAATAGAAAGAAAAGTATTAAAACAAAATACAGACCTTAATGGATTTATGATCTAGATCTAAGTAAAAGATGTCTCTTCAATGCACTTGTTCACCCTTAAATGTTCATATTTGTTATCACTTAAAACTGCTTTGTTTGTGGGAAGGTCGACGTGTACAACCTTTCTGGAAAACAATATGGACATTCCTCCAAAGACTAGAAATTGAGATCCCTTTTGACCCAGCCATGCCACAATTGGGAATATACCTTGGGAACCCAAAAAACACACAACGGAAACACAATCTGCACTTTTATTTTCATAGCAGCACTATTCACAATAGCCAGAACCTGGAAACAACCAGTATGCCCGAGAACTGATGGCAGGATAAAGAAACAGTGGTACATCTACAAAATGGAGCTGTTAGGAAAAATGAAGTTATGAAATTTGTCTATAAATGGATGGACATGGAAAGGATCATGTTGAGTGAAATTAGTCAGAAGGAAAGAGAGAGATATAGAATGACTGCATTTATTTGCATGACATATATATATATATATATATATATATATATATATATATACATGTATACATATAATGACACCAAAATCCAGTGTCAGGAGAAATGTGGATCAGGAGGTCTTACCAAGAGTGGAAATTACCGCAAAGGTGTGGGAGTCAGAGGTTAGGTAAGATAGAGAAGGGAACAGATGTGAATAAATGTCGAAAGGGTTAAGACCAACCTAGAACTGAGCGTTAAGTACAGGCCAAAATTGCACATGATGGACTCTCTGTGTATGTAGTGCAACCCACAATGTGTAAGAGAAGGAAAAGAGAGAGAGGGAGAGAGAAAAGAGATAAAGAACCTGCCATTTAGGCAGGCTATGGGAGGGGGGGAGGGAATTGGGGACATTTGTGGTCGAAAATGGGCACTGGTGGAGGGTGGGGTGCTGCAACTCTATGTGACCGAAACCTCTAAACATGAACAACGTTGTAATTGTATCTATCAAGGTGATATAATAAAATATTTAATAAAAAAAGAATAAAAAGCAAAAAAAAACCTGCTGTAATATGGTAAGACTAAAGTTTTATGCATATAAATACTTATATAAACATATAATTTATATTTTATAGCAATTGCATTTTTAAGTATCTGGGGTATGTAACATTAGTTATCACATATTTTTATAATTTTTTCACTGAAGTTTTTATCTCCGTTCATTAATTTGTTTGGGGGCCATAGTGCATAGTGCTCAGGGCTCATACTGGCTGTCCATCAGGCATCACTTGTGTCTCAGGGGACAATATGTTGTGCAAGGGATTAGACTCAGGGTGTTTCCATTCAAGGCAAGTGCCCTACCTGCTCTTCTATGCTCCAACCCTCTTTAAGATTTATAAAAATAGCATAAAGTTTCAATAAAAACTTTTGCTGTCATTCTCATTGTTGTGGATTAGAAATAATATCCTCCGTTCAACTATGATGTTGATAAATTGTGTTCATACTTTACAGTAAGTCTAGCTGTGAATTATCAATTTTTTGCTCTTTAAAAAAAATTTAATTTTGTCACCATAATTTTGTAATGATGTTACCAATAAATTTTCAGGCATACAATATTTTCTCATCAGGTTTTTAAAAAAATTTCTCCTTTTTATTCAATAATTTAGTTTTATCATTTTATTCCTGAAATTATGTAATAGGCAAGATTTTTAGGCAACTTATGTATTAAATTATGTCATTATTTACAATCTTTACTTTGGGTTAGTGAGACAGTGCAGTGGTAAAGAGATCTTCCTCGCAGTATCAAACTTCAGTTTGGTCCCTGATATTGCATCTCCCACCCTTCCTCTTCCTTCCAAGAAACAACGAAAATGATCCCAGAGCATAGAGCAAGAGATATGTCCAGAGGAAGAATGAAGGAAGGAAGGAAGGAAGGAAGGAAGGAAGGAAGGAAGGAAGGAAGGAAGGAAGGAAGGAAGGGAGGGAGGAGGAGGGAGGGAGGGAGGAGGGAGGGAGGGAGGGAGGGAGAGAGAGAGAGAGAGAGAGAAAGAGAGAGAGAGAGAAAGAAAGAAAGAAAGAAAGAAAGAAAGAAAGAAAGAAAGAAAGAAAGAAAGAAAGAAAGAAAGAAAGAAAGAAAGAAAGAAAGAAAGAAAGAAAGAAAGAAAGAAAGAAAGAAAGAAAGAGAAGGCAGGAAAGCAGGAAGGAGGGAGGGAGGAAGGGTGTGAGGAGGCAGGGAGGGAGGGAGAAAGGAAGGAAGGAGGGAGGGAGGAAGGGACGGAGAGAAGGAGGTTGGAGGTAGGGAGGGAGGAAGGTAGGAAGGTAGGGAGGGAGGGAGGGGGAAGGAAGGAAGGACGAAGGAAGGAAAAAGAGAAAGAAAGAAAGAAAGAAAGAAAGAAAGAAAGAAAGAAAGAAAGAAAGAAAGAAAGAAAGAAAGAAAGAAAGAAAGAAAGAAAGAAAGAAAGAAAGAAAGAAAGAAAGAAAGAAAGAAAGAAAGAAAGAAAGAAAGAAAGAAAGAAAGAAAGAAAGAAAGAAAGAAAGAAAGAAAGGAGGTGAGG
Organism: Cryptotis parvus; assembly: GCA_021461705.1. Classification (NCBI taxonomy): domain Eukaryota; kingdom Metazoa; phylum Chordata; class Mammalia; order Eulipotyphla; family Soricidae; genus Cryptotis; species Cryptotis parvus. The sequence continues at coordinate 23,627 of JAJIBD010000652.1, read as the reverse complement.
AAGGAAGAGAGAGAAAGAAAGAGACAGAGAGAGAGAAAGAAAGAAAAAGATGGGGCCGGAGCAATAGCCCATTGGGTACCACATTTGCCTTGCATGCAGTAGGCCTAGGCAGGCCCTGGTTTTATCCCCCGGCATCCTATATGATCCCCTTCGCACCACCAGGAGTAATTCCTGAGTGCAGAGCAAGGAGTAACCACTGAGCATCGCCAGGTGTGACCCAAGAAGCAAAAAAAAAAAAAAAAAGACGAAGAAGAAAGAAAGAAAAATAAAGGACAAAGTCAGAAGAAGGAAAGGAAAGAAGGAAGGCAAGGAAGGAAGAAAAGAAAGGAAAAAGAAAGAGGGAGGGAGAGTAGACAGAGGAAGGGAGGATGAGAAAATGAGAGAGAGAGAAAGGAAGAGAGTAAGAGTGAGAAAGCAAAAAAAAAAGCAGGAACGGTCTACAGTCTCCTGTTTGCCAAAAAGAAAAAAAATGCAAGGTATTGTTTTTTACTGAACCTGACTGCTAATGAAACACACTTTGAAATTATATTTGGTGAAATGGAAACATCTGGTTTACTTCGTGTCTGAATCCAAGTTTATTTTCTTCTTCCTGTTCATATATGTGGTGTTCTTAATATATACAGTGTTCTATCCTATAGCTCTACTAACGTTGGTTTTTTAACTATACACCCGTCTTGAAATTGATTTAAGATTCTTATTTAGTGGAATCTTGGTACCAGTTTTTGGCAGCTCATGAGAAACATGGTGAATTTTTCTGACATTATAGAATTTGGTTATTAATATCAACCACTACTTGATATTGATATCAACCACTACTTGATATTAATATCAACCACTACTTTATCCAGAGACTCACAGGCATTGGGTAGAGCTGCTACCGCCTATCCCTTTGCCCAGCCGATCTCGAGCCACCCGGGAGGGATGGCGGGTTCTCGTCGTGGCCCGCCACTCCAGCAGAGCCCCTCAAAAAGCCAGACGACTGACCCACCACTCCATGAGGGCCACCATTTTCCACATCAGGACTCCCTCTCAGCAGAACTCCACCCAGTAGAAGAGCTGATCACAGCCCGGCTCGCGCAGCTGCAAGTAGCCTCAAGGTTCATCAATAAATGCTAGAGATTAAACGTGACTACAAGAGGATGCCACCCGAACGGTAGAGTCTGGCAAGCTAACCGTGTCGTATTGATATACCCAATACCAGTAACAATTATAGACCTCATTCCCATGACCTGATGGAATGGTTTGAAGCTCTTTGATGTTCCTGGAGCAAGCAGATGCCCTTGAGCTCTAGTAGAGCCAGGACCTATGGACAGGACATATGAGGCAGGATGTATGGAGATGTTACAGATGCCCGCTCGAGCAAATCATGATAAATGGGAAGACAGTGATACAGTGATATTGATATTAATTTACAAAATGAAAATATGCAAACAATGATTTTCTACATATTAAGCAAAAGTAAAAAATTCTCAACAGTCATAAACTCTCCATTTGTTATATATCATTTTACTATCTTTTAAGCTCATGAGATTATTTATTCTTTTTTTTTTGGTAAAAATATTAAAGCATATTTTCCAGAAAGGCTGCACCAGTCAACATTCCCACTAGCACTGAATAAGGGTCATTCCCCCTATAGCCAAGGTCATTTTTCTTCTCTTTGTCTGTGGTGTGAGGTAATAGCTCATTGTTCTAATTTGCATTTCCCTGGTGATAAAAACTACTGACATTTTTCAATAAACTAAGAAGTAGCTTCTATTGACCCAGCAATTCCACATCTTAGACTATACCCCAAGAGCCCAAAAAGCACATTGGAAAAAATACATTTGCACTCATGTATTCATTGCAGCATTATTCACAATATCCCCAACCAGGAAACAACCAAAGTGCCCAAGAACTGATGACTGGAAAAAGACACATTGGAACATGCGCGCATGCAAAGCCCCTGAAGATGAACACATACAGTTTGTAGCTAGGTGCCTGGATCTGGCGATATCATACTGAGTAAAGTTAGAAAGAGAGAAACTGACTCAGAATTATCTCTCTCCTATGAAGAACATTTAGAAACACTGTGGGGGACAGAAAAATGCCTAAAGGTAATAGATGCATTGTAGTTTCTTTATCCTCTCTTCTGTTCTAGGGTGATACCATTTCACCAAAACACTTCATCACCACCCTCGAGAACAACTTGCGACAATTAGAATGGGAGTGAAGATAGATGGTCAGCAACTACACCACCTCCGCTTCACTGAAGACATCGTTCTAATAATACCAAACATTAGCCAAGCGGCACAAATGCTGGCTGACTTTGACTAAGAATGTGGAAAGATAGGTCTATAGCTGAATCTGAAGAAAACTATATTCATGAAAAATGAACTAATTCCTGAGGCCCCATTCACTCTCAATGGAACAAACATCTTTGAATGCAGCAGTTATGTGTACCTAGGTCGAGAAGTCAACATGATGAACGACCTAAAACCTGAGCTGCGCAGGAAGAAGAGAGTGGCATGGAATACCTTCAAAGTCTTCGAAGAAATAGTTAAAAGGAAAAAAAACCTCAGGCTCTGGGCACATCTCTTTGACTCCAACTGTCTCCCTGCATTAACATACGCCTCAGAGACCTGGGCCCTATGAAAGCAGGATGACAATGCTATTCGGTTCTCCCAGAGAGGAATCCAAAGAGCTATGCTTGGAATATCAGGCCTCACTCAAGTGAGAGAAGGAAAGAGAGGAAACTGGGGTACCTGCTATTAAGGCGGCCTGGGGGCGGGAGGGGGAGGGGTACATTGGTGGTGGAAATGGGGCACTGGTGGAGGGATGGGTGCTGGAATACTGTATTACCAAGAACCAATTATGAACACCTTTGTAATTGTATGTTTCACGGTGGTATAATAAAAAAAATTAAAAAAAAAAAACCTGAGCTGCGCGGGAGGAAGAGGACAGTATGGAATGCCTTCAAAGGCATCGAAGAAATAGCTGAAAGGACAAAGAACCTCCAGCTCTGGGCACATCTCTTTGACTCCACTGTTCTCCCTGCATTAACGTACGCCTCAGAGCACTAGGCCCTACGAAAGCAGGATGAGAATGCTATTCGGGTCTCCCAGAGAGGAATCGAAAGAGCTATGCTTGGAATATCACACCTCACTCAAGTGAGAGAAGGAATCTGGAGTTCTGACCTCCGTCGCTATTCCACAATCAGGGACGCTGTCTCATTTGCCAAGGCATCAAAAATCAGATGGACTGGACATGTAATGCGATTTGGAGACAACCGCTGGACTAGAGCCGTTACCAACTGGATTATTTTCCCAAAAAAGACCCATCAATGTTGCCATTCTCAATAAATGATAGCAAAACTAGGTTATGTCCCTCTGAAATTTTAATATTATGTGTTTCATTATTCTTAGAACCTTAATTTTGTATTTATTACAAAAAATAATAGCTCCATCTGTCTTCTCATTCAAATGATATTAAAATTGGATCATAGAATGTGAAATATTTTATATAAAAAAAGAAAACAATAAATAAACCCAAAAAAGCTGCATTAAGTTTCAGTTTGTTGTAATCATTAAGGTGATGAACTTAAAGTGAATTCTAAACTATTTATTTTCTCTATCATCCTACTTGATGGATTCAACTGTCTGGATTTGAAATAGAGGTTTTGTATATTCACATTGAGAAATTAGATTTTAAAGAATATATGCCATTTAAGTCATTTTAAAATGCAATAATTTGCCAACTCACTTTGTGTTTGTGTGCGAACAATGATGCAGATGCTAAGAGAAGCAGAAGATGAAAAGAATAAAGTAACATAGTGCCAGAACTCAGTTTCTCTTTCCTGAACCGTCTCCCATATTTATAGGTCCAGGAAATATACAAATCAGCCAGACACTAACATAACTATGATAGAAGAAACATACAGACAATATTGACAGTGATTATGGGGAGGGAGAAAGATCAGTGTATTTATTTATTGTTTTACCTTTAAGCTACTGCTGGCAGTGCTCAGGGCTGACACCTGACTCGGTGCTCAGGGATCACTGGGGGCTGATCTTCCAAGAAAACTGTAAGCATGAGATGGAGCAGGAAATCCTCCTCAACAAAAAGATGCTGGGAACACAAATCAGTCACATGTAAGAAATAATAACCTTAGAGACTCCCTATTCCACACCATGCAAAAAAGCAGTACAAAAGGGACTCTACCCGCCTGGGGGGATTTCAGGAAGCGATTCCCCCTGGATCTAGACCAGAGAAAGGACCCTCGTGAGAAGATAAGGCAGCGTTCTATGAGCACCACAGAGCAGCTAAACACTAACTGGGGGCCCATTTTCCTACTTGGGTGCCAACGTGCTGAAAGACGTGAATCTCGGAGAACGCTAGGGAACCTGTACAGTGGCAGCTCCGGACTTAACCCCAGAGAGGTCATTTACAAAAAAAAAATAAAAGCTAATGTCATTGCAGAAGCTAGCGGGAGTCCTCTACTCTAACTGGAGCTAGAGATTGCATACTGTCTCTGCTTTTCTTTTTGGGGGGCTTGTGGGATGGGCACAAGGCCGGCTCTTTCAGTGTTTACTCCTGACTCTGTGCTCAAGATACTAAGACACCATACCACCCGCACAGTTCGAACCCAGGTTGGCTACACTCAAGGCAAGTGCCCTACCCGCTGTGTTTATTTTTTTTTTTGTTTTTGTGCCACGCCTGTATATGCTCAGGGGTTATTTCTGGCCCTGTGCTCTGGAGTCACTCTTGGTCTTACTCGGGGACCATATGGGATGCCGAGGATGCCCCTTATCTTATCTCTACGACCCCCTTACCCACTGTCCTATCTCTCGGGTCTCCTGTAGATTCCAGGCTGCTAACCCTGAAGAAAGACCAGGGAGCGCTGGGAGCAAAGGGAAACATGCACTTAGCAGAGCAAGGGGGCAGAAGGGCAGGAGGCTATGGGCACTAAAGACGGAGGAGGAACGACCTAGAGAGGGGGGCAATGCGGCACGGGAAGTGGGAGATTTGGGCTCAGCTGTCCCGCAAGCAGCTGTCATATGCACTGCCTGGGCTGTGAGGTTCTCAGGCCCCCTCCGAGAGCTCGGGGCTTGCAGCTCGCGACCTGGCTCGAGGGTAGCTCAAGAGAAGGCAGGAAACGTTGGCCCATTCCGCCTGCCTGAACGCTTAGAGGGGGAACCATGTGAGCAGAAGACTCCCGGGCCCCTGTCTCCCCAATCCGCACCTGTGACACCCCAGGTACAGGGCCCAGGAAGTCTGTCTGTATTGTTAATGCTCATCCCAGCCTAGCTTGGAAGAGTATCTGCTTGTTCCTTGGGGTAGACGAACGCAGCGCCTTGTGTTGGCTGCAAACTTGTTTGTAGCCTTGTCTTTGTTTAGACCAGTGTCTGTTATAACCTGAGCGGACAGACAGACAGGCAGGCAGGCAGACAGGCAGGCAGGCAGGCAGACAGACCTGTACCCAATCAAGGTTTCTGAATTTACTGAACAAGGCGTCCATGCCGCAGTGAATTAATATCCGTGGAAACTTCGAGAGACAGACAATCTAGAAATAGGTGTGTGGACACCTCCTTTCCACACAGAGAAAGAGAACACGTACACACCTTCGGGAAAGTGAGCAGAAGTAAGCCAAAAGATATTTCGCCACTTGCCAGGCTTGCTGGGGACCAGGGCTGCGTGGATTGCTCCGGGAGGCTCCCAACAAATGGCTCCTATCTGACCCGGAAGGGGAAGACTGCAGCATCCGGTAGGGCTGCAGTGCGTTTTGATGTTGCTCCAATACGGACTATTTCATTTGCCTCCTCTATTCCTTGCTTTTTTGTCGTGCTAGTGAATAAATGGTGAGCAGAAAGCGAGAAATCCAGCAACAGGTAGGCATGACTTTATTCTTGTCTAGCTCCCTTCGCAGGGGGGACACAGTTCTCAGACCCCCTGTCCCCCTGTTTTATTCAGACAGTGGTCAATAGCCAACCCCAGTGGGACGAGATGTTGCAGAACAAAGGCCTGACAGGTATTGGGGTATGCAGCACCACCTCCTGTCCCCCATGGGGATGTCTCATGGCCCTCCAGGGGCAGGTTAGCATTGCCCAGCAGGTGGAGGGCGTCCACCAGGCCAGAGTGAGGACAGCGCTGTTCCAGGGCTGTGGGGGCTGCCGCAGGTGACCATCGGCAGCTTGTCCCCAGTACCCAGTGAGCAGGTCTGGAAGCAGAGGACAGCGATGGCCACGGTGTCCTGTGGCTGGTGCAGGTTTCTGCAGAAGACACAGAGCACAGGGGTGGAGCCAGGTGGAGAGATAAAAGGAGCCCTGAAGGCACATGGGGAGTGGGAACCCAGGGATCCCTCACGCCTGTGGCCCCTCCCCGGCTCTTAGGGCAGATGGCATCACAGTAGCTGTCTGCCCTCCCTCCTCACCACAGTCTGTGTCCCCTCCCCCAGACCTCAGGTCCATGACATCACAGTAGCCCTCAGCCCTTCCCCCCAGGGCCTCCCTCACACCCCTTGGCCCAGGGCTCCCCTGCCCCTGTCCATGCAGTCATCACCAGGCCCTGAATTATAGTCACCTTAAGAGAACACACGTATGCAGCACCACCTCCTGTCCCCCATGGGGATGTCTCATGGCTCTCCAGGGGCAGGTTAGCATTGCCCAGCAGGTGGAGGGCGTCCACCAGGCCAGACTGAGGACAGCGTTGTTCCGGGGCTGTGGGGGCTGCCGCAGGTGACCATCGGCAGCTTGTCCCCAGTACCCAGTGAGCAGGTCTGGAAGCAGAGCACAGCGATGGCCACGGGTGTCCTGTGGCTGGTGCAGGTTTCTGCAGAGGACACAGAGCACAGGGGTGGAGCCAGGTGGAGAGATAAAAGGAGCCTGAAGGCACATGGGGGAGTGAGACCCCCGAATCCCCTCACGCCTGTGGCCCCTCCCCGGCTCTTAGGGCAGATGGCATCACAGTAGCTGTCTGCCCTCCCTCCTCCACCACAGTCTGTGTCCCCTCCCCCAGACCTCAGGTCCATGATATCACAGTAGCCCTCAGCCCCTTCCCCCCGGGGCCTCCCTCACACCCCTTGGCCCAGGGCCCCCCGCCCCTGTCCATGCGGACATCACCAGGCCCTGAATTATAGTCACCTTAAGAGAACACACGTATGCAGCACCACCTCCCTGTCCCCCATGGGGATGTCTCATGGCTCTCCAGGGGCAGGTTAGCATTGCCCAGCAGGTGGAGGGCGTCCACCAGGCCAGAGTGAGGACAGCGTTGTTCGGGGGCTGTGGGGGCTGCCGCAGGTGACCATCGGCAGCTTGTCCCCAGTACCCAGTGAGCAGGTCTGGAAGCAGAGCACAGCGATGGCCACGGGTGTCCTGTGGCTGGTGCAGGTTTCTGCAGAGGACACAGAGCACAGGGGGTGGAGCCAAAGGAGCCCTGAAGGCACATGGGGAGTGGGACCCTCGGGATCCCCTCACGCCTGTGGGTCCTCCCCGGCTCTTAGGGCAGATGGCATCGCAGTAGCTGTCTGCCCTCCCCCCTCACCACAGTCTGTGTCCCCTCCCCCAGACCTCAGGTCCATGAGGTCACAGTAGCCCTCAGCCCTACCCCCCAGGGCCCCCCTCAGGCCCCTTGGCCCAGGGCTCCCCCGCCCTGTCCTTGCGGACATCACTAGGCCCTGAATTATAGTCACCTTAAGAGGGACACAAGTATGCAGCACCACCTCCTGTCCCCCCATGGGGATGTCTCATGGCTCCTATGGGGCATGAGAGGGTTCCAGTCAGGGGTGAGTGCACAGCTTCCTCAGGGGTCACCAGGAGAGCCTGGGTCAGCTCTGTTTAAATGTGTCCCTTAGGCCCACCCAATACAATGGCCCAAGCCTCACAGGTCCCTGCTTCTGGATAAAGGCAGGAAACATAAGCTCCAGGGACACCAGAACGTTTCAGGGGGCTCAGAGCAACAGTTCCTCAGAGGGGACCTGTCATCCACTCCTCAGGGAACTGTGACAACTCAGACATGCTGGTGGGCTGCCCTGTGCCCCTCGGCCACCTGAGGACAGCTCCACTGCCCCGGCCCCTTCCTGCCTACTTCCCTGACATGGGCAAGTGGGACTCCCCCCAAATCCCTCAGGTCCTGCTTCTCCTCTGCAAGTGTCTCCCTGGGACCCTCAGAGGGACACTGACCTCCTCACTGTTCATGACCTGGAACTGATGGCCAGGACAGTGAGTGTCCCCAGGAGAGCCCAGACAGCAAAGGGAGCCTCTCACCTCGACCTCGGTGTGCGCTGCCTCTCCTCCTCCTGCCTGCTAGCTGGGTCCTTTTTACTGCCCGGCCTCTCCTTCCTCTGGTCCTTCTCCATTGCTGAGAAGAAAGGGAGAGAGTGAGGGCCTGAGACTGGGAAACTCGAAGCCTCACCGGACTTGGGGCTCCTTCGGTGAACACAGGCTGGGTTTCTTCTTTGATACATTTTCAGAGATGTGAAGCCATTTTCAGACCCTCGGGCCAGGGACACAGTGGCAGCTGCGGTGATAAGGAATGCCTGGAACAAGGCCCAGGCCCATGTGCTGCTTCAGAGAGGGCCCGCGTCCCCTCTGCTTGGGACTCTTAGTTCACCAATGCCCTGATCGACCCCGCATGAAGACCCTATGAGAGTGACCTCTTACCCCCAGGTGGGTTAGTGACTGCAGGTCAAAGGTGACACTTGTGACCTCCCACACAGCTGGGACTCCAGAAGCAGCCAGTTCTCTCAGAGTGCTGTGTGGGGCTCTCCCTCACAGCTGGCCCCCCACAATCAAAGAGTCACTGAACCTGAGGTAACTTTGGTGGCCTCTGAACAGCTCTGTCCCTCACATCTTCGAGAGGACTGATGTTCTCTCGTGGTCGGACACACCCACCTTAGTGTGTCTCTGAATCATCTCATTCGTGCATTCACATCTGTGCTCGGTCCCACAGGACCTCCCACATCCTTACCTGGTATTCATCATTGGTCTCATCCCTGCTATAATGTAAAATCAAGAAAAAAAATAGTAATATAAGGGAGTAGGTAAGGAGGCTAGGGTCCACATCTCTAAGGATTGGCCACTCAGAGGGGGTTTCGGGAAATGACACAACAAATATCAAAATCCATCTCGAAATCTAAATGCTTGCCCGTGTCAAATGATCCCAGAGTGTCCAGGCACCCTTTATATACACTCTGCTGACATCACGGAACCCTGAGTCACAAAGGGTTACGCTGGGGAGGGGACCCAATGGCATGGCACCCATTGGCCCTGTACACCCAGGCCTAGGTGATCTCTGCACCCTCCTAGTCCTTCAGTTTGCTGTGCCCTTCCTCCCCCTACAATGTCCAAACCTGTGCCCTGCGCCTGGTTTTGCACTCTCAGAACCCAGACAGTCCTGGTGTCGCCAGCCTGGACGGAGTCTCTGATTTGGGCAGACTTTCCTCTCTGTCGTGTTCGGAGTTCACGTTCTCTTTCCTACAGTCTTTCTCAGGAATGGTTCAAACCCCACATGAACCTGGGACTTGAGCATCCTGTACTCTACCACTGTGTTGTGAATGCAAAATCTCTCCTTGTCAGGACAGGACAGGGAGTGTACCCAGGCAGAACCCAGAGAGAAAAGGCAGTCCCTCACCTCAGTGTGCAGGGCCTCTCCTCCTCCTTCTGCCCGAAGGTGCTGAGAGGGCAGAGAGTGAGGGCCAGAGACTCGGAAATTGAACAATCCTCACCACACTCGAGGCTCCTTCATGAGCAGGCTGGAGTTCTTCCTTGGTTCCTTTACAGAGATGTTAAACTATTCACAGTTACTTTGTCAGGCCAACACCATGGTGTGATCAGCACTCTGACAAGGAATGACTGGGCCAAGGCCTCTGTCCATGTGGTGGCCTCTTTATTCCTTGGAACCTCCACACTCTGTCCTTGTTCACAGAGAAGAAAATAAAGAGATACAGGCAGATTTGGGGCTCAGTAAACATCCAGGTGGGTGGTCCAGTATTCTTGCTACATGAATCCTGTGACCAATGTCATTTCCGAATTTAGATGCAGGATAACAGACACCGAAAAGACCTCTGAATCCCAGACTGCCACACAGAAATATTTATATCTCCTGTTATCCGCTGCTATTAATTCTCTGAAAGGGCAAGGGCAGAGGTTTTCAAAGCCTTGACTTCTTTGTGTGTCTGAGATACTTGTTAGAACTCACAGTTTTCTACAGTGCCACCACTTGTTCACTTGACAATAAAAATGTTTATTTTCCCAACACTGAAAGAGTTCTTAATACCACCACAGAAGTACACATTTCCCCCTAATGGACTTCTTGAGAATTACGTATACTATCACTATCACTATCACTATCACTATCTTCCCGTTAATCATCTATTTGCTAGAGCGGGCACCAGTAATATCTCCATATGTCCTGTCTCATGCGAGTAGAACCCAAAGGCATCCGCTTGCTCCAGGAACATAAAGAGCCTCAAACAATTATATTAGGTCAAGGGAATGACCTAATACAAATGTTACTGGTATTTGGCATATCAAATACTACACGAGCAGCTTGCCAAACTTGCTGTGCAGGTGGCATACTGTTGTAGTCACCTCTAAATAAAGCATTTATTGATGAACCACGCGGCCGCTGGGCTGTGATAGTCTGGTCTGCTGGGTGGAGTTGTGATGAGAGGGAAGTCCGGATGTAGAAAATGGCGGGCCCCATGGAGTAGGGAGGGTGGTCTGGCTTGTTGTGAGGCTCTGCTGGGGTGGCAGGCCAGGGCTAGAACCCGCCATGCCTCCCAGGCGCCTCACGAGCAGCTGGGCACAGGGAGAGCAAGTAGCAGCTCTGCCCTGACCCGGTACCTAGATGTGGTTATTATTATAAACAAATAAGAAAACATGAATCTGACAGCAATTATAAGGGAGTTTATAGTAAGATTTAACATGGGGAGAAAGAATAGGAAAAACCTAATTCTACAAAACACAAAAGAAAAGGATTGAAACTGCTGTAATAAGAAATAGATATTAGTAGAGTTTTGCCTGGTTCAGCCTCTAGGAAAGCCAGTATGGAGATTTCTCCCCAAAAATAAGACTACAGAGGCCAGAGAGATATAGTTCAGTGGTTAAGGCCTTGCAAGCGGCTGCCTAGGTTCAATCCCTAATACCACATATGGTTCCCCGAGCCCATCAGGACTGGTCTGAGTGCAGAGCCAGGAGAAAGTCCTGAGAACAGCCTGTCCCACAACACACACACACACACACACACACACACACACGATAAAACTTCATATAATACCATGTCATGCACACACACACACAAGGTACCATGTTTCCACTTTCATATGATACCATGTTTCCACTTTTTGGTATCTATTCCCAAAATCTTAATTCAGAAAGATATGCACATGTATGTTCATTGCTACACCAACTGAAAATTCAGAGTGGACTATAGAAGTCATGAGTCATTGTGTAAACCTGTGCACAGTCCATAAAATTGCTCTGGGAAGAACGGGAAAAAACAAAGACTATGTTTTCTTATCACAGTGAAGATATTAAATAGAAGGAGCTGTCGGTGTCTGTCTGTGTGACCAGGGACTGTGTGTGAGTCGGGACTGGATCATTCCAGAGCGCCTCAATTAGAGCACTTAGGAATCTGGAGATTTTCTAAATTGAATCCAAGAATTTCTGTTAAATCCTTCTATGAACATGGTCACTCTAGGTGGGACAAATTCTGTTCTTTCTCATAACAACCAAAGAAAAACAGATACAGCTACACAGCACATAGCCCCATAGGTACTCTTTGTCTTCTCTATTAGTAAACCTCAGAAATGTGAATTTTGAGTTAAAATAAGAAAGGTACAGAAATTCAAGTTGAAAAGATTATATAACCTGTACTGTCTCAGAATAAGGGTAAAATCAGTGTCAGAGTTAAAACCAGTTATTGATTTTGGCTCTATGCATTTCAGCATCAGAAAGAGGGCTCTGAATCTCTTTACAAGTGATTGGAAATGTAACAATGTAGCAAGATGTTTATAAAAATCACCCACCAGCTCATTAGGAAGTGAAATCCTCAGAAATAAATATCATGCTAAAATAACAGGAATACCAGATTAGATAAATATTTATTTTGTGGTACATTTGGGAAAGAAGCCTAGAGAAGAAAAAACTTTCTGTTGTAAAAAGAATGAGGGCAATGGATTATAAAATATTTACCACTCTTCTGTTCTAAAACAAATACAGTTGCATAGAATAGAAAGAAAAGTATTAAAACAAAATACAGACCTTAATGGATTTATGATCTAGATCTAAGTAAAAGATGTCTCTTCAATGCACTTGTTCACCCTTAAATGTTCATATTTGTTATCACTTAAAACTGCTTTGTTTCTGGGAAGGTCGACGTGTACAACCTTTCTGGAAAACAATATGGACATTCCTCCAAAGACTAGAAATTGAGATCCCTTTTGACCCAGCCATGCCACAATTGGGAATATACCTTGGGAACCCAAAAAACACACAACTGAAACACAATCTGCACTTTTATTTTCATAGCAGCATTATTCACAATAGCCAGAACCTGGAAACAACCAGTATGCCCGAGAACTGATGGCAGGATAAAGAAACAGTGGTACATCTACAAAATGGAGCTGTTAGGAAAAATGAAGTTATGAAATTTGTCTATAAATGGATGGACATGGAAAGGATCATGTTGAGTGAAATTAGTCAGAAGGAAAGAGAGAGATATAGAATGACTGCATTTATTTGCATGACATATATATATATATATATATATATATATATATATATATATACATGTATACATATAATGACACCAAAATCCAGTGTCAGGAGAAATGTGGATCAGGAGGTCTTACCAAGAGTGGAAATTACCGCAAAGGTGTGGGAGTCAGAGGTTAGGTAAGATAGAGAAGGGAACAGATGTGAATAAATGTCGAAAGGGTTAAGACCAACCTAGAACTGAGCGTTAAGTACAGGCCAAAATTGCACATGATGGACTCTCTGTGTATGTAGTGCAACCCACAATGTGTAAGAGAAGGAAAAGAGAGAGAGGGAGAGAGAAAAGAGATAAAGAACCTGCCATTTAGGCAGGCTATGGGAGGGGGGAGGGAATTGGGGACATTTGTGGTCGAAAATGGGCACTGGTGGAGGGTGGGGTGCTGCAACTCTATGTGACCGAAACCTCTAAACATGAACAACGTTGTAATTGTATCTATCAAGGTGATATAATAAAATATTTAATAAAAAAGAATAAAAGCAAAAAAAAACCTGCTGTAATATGGTAAGACTAAAGTTTTATGCATATAAATACTTATATAAACATATAATTTATATTTTATAGCAATTGCATTTTTAAGTATCTGGGGTATGTAACATTAGTTATCACATATTTTTATAATTTTTTCACTGAAGTTTTTATCTCCGTTCATTAATTTGTTTGGGGGCCATAGTGCATAGTGCTCAGGGCTCATACTGGCTGTCCATCAGGCATCACTTGTGTCTCAGGGGACAATATGTTGTGCAAGGGATTAGACTCAGGGTGTTTCCATTCAAGGCAAGTGCCCTACCTGCTCTTCTATGCTCCAACCCTCTTTAAGATTTATAAAAATAGCATAAAGTTTCAATAAAAACTTTTGCTGTCATTCTCATTGTTGTGGATTAGAAATAATATCCTCCGTTCAACTATGATATTGATAAATTGTGTTCATACTTTACAGTAAGTCTAGCTGTGAATTATCAATTTTTTGCTCTTTAAAAAAATTTAATTTTGTCACCATAATTTTGTAATGATGTTACCAATAAATTTTCAGGCATACAATATTTTCTCATCAGGTTTTTAAAAAAATTTCTCCTTTTTATTCAATAATTTAGTTTTATCATTTTATTCCTGAAATTATGTAATAGGCAAGATTTTTAGGCAACTTATGTATTAAATTATGTCATTATTTACAATCTTTACTTTGGGTTAGTGAGACAGTGCAGTGGTAAAGAGATCTGCCTCGCAGTATCAAACTTCAGTTTGGTCCCTGATATTGCATCTCCAACCCTTCCTCTTCCATCCAAGAAACAACGAAAATGATCCCAGAGCATAGAGCAAGAGATATGTCCAGAGGAAGAATGAAGGAAGGAAGGAAGGAAGTTAGGAAGGAAGGAAGGAAGGAAGGAAGGAAGGAAGGAAGGAAGGAAGGAAGGAAGGAAGGAAGGAAGGAAGGAAGGAAGGAAGGAAGGAAGGAAGGAAGGAAGGAAGGGAGGAGAGGAGGCAGGGAGGGAGGAGGGAGGGAGGGAGAGAGAGAGAGAGAGAGAGAGAGAGAGAGAGAGAGAGAAAGAAAGAAAGAAAGAAAGAAAGAAAGAAAGAAAGAAAGAAAGAAAGAAAGAAAGAAAGAAAGAAAGAAAGAAAGAAAGAAAGAAAGAAAGAAAGAAAGAAAGAAAGAAAGAAGAAAGAGAAGGCAGGAAAGCAGGAAGGAGGGAGGGAGGAAGGGGTGTGAGGGAGGCAGGGAGGGAGGGAGAAAGGAAGGAAGGAGGGAGGGAGGAAGGGACGGAGAGAAGGAGGTTGGATGTAGGGAGGGAGGAAGGTAGGAAGGTAGGAAGGGAGGGAGGGAGGAAGGAAGGAAGGAAGGAAGAAGAAAGGAGAAAGAAAGAAAGAAAGAAAGAAAGAAAGAAAGAAAAAGAAAGAAAGAAAGAAAGAAAGAAAGAAAGAAAGAAAGAAAGAAAGAAAGAAAGAAAGAAAGAAGAAAGAAAGAAAGAAAGAAAGAAAGAAAGAAAGAAAGAAAGAAAGAAAGAAAGTAGGTGAGGAAGGAAGAGAGAGAAAGAAAGAGACAGAGAGAGAGAAAGAAAGAAAAAAGATGGGGCCGGAGCAATAGCCCATTGGGTACCACATTTGCCTTGCATGCAGTAGGCCTAGGCAGGCCCTGGTTTTATCCCCAGCATCCTATATGATCCCCTTCGCACCACCAGGAGTAATTCCTGAGTGCAGAGCAAGGAGTAACCACTGAGCATCGCCAGGTGTGACCCAAGAAGCAAAAAAAAAAAAAAAAGACGAAGAAGAAAGAAAGAAAAATAAAGGACAAAGTCAGAAGAAGGAAAGGAAAGAAGGAAGGCAAGGAAGGAAGAAAAAGAAAGGAAAAAAGAAAGAGGGAGGGAGAGTAGACAGAGGAAGGGAGGATGAGAAAATGAGAGAGAGAGAAAGGAAGAGAGTAAGAGTGAGAAAGTAAAAAAAAAGCAGGAACGGTCTACAGTCTCCTGTTTGCCAAAAAGAAAAAAAATGCAAGGTATTGTTTTTTACTGAACCTGACTGCTAATGAAACGCACTTTGAAATTATATTTGGTGAAATGGAAACATCTGGTTTATTCGTGTCTGAATCCAAGTTTATTTTCTTCTTCCTGTTCATATATGTGGTGTTCTTAATATATACAGTGTTCTATCCTATAGCTCTACTAACGTTGGTTTTTTAACTATACACCCGTCTTGAAATTGATTTAAGATTCTTATTTAGTGGAATCTTGGTACCAGTTTTTGGCAGCTCATGAGAAACATGGTGAATTTTTCTGACATTATAGAATTTGGTTATTAATATCAACCACTACTTGATATTGATATCAACCACTACTTGATATTAATATCAACCACTACTTTATCCAGAGACTCACAGGCATTGGGTAGAGCTGCTACCGCCTATCCCTTTGCCCAGCCGATCTCGAGCCACCCGGGAGGGATGGCGGGTTCCCGTCGTGGCCCGCCACTCCAGCAGAGCCCCTCAAAAAGCCAGACGACTGACCCACCACTCCATGAGGGCCACCATTTTCCACATCAGGACTCCCCTCTCAGCAGAACTCCACCCAGTAGAAGAGCTGATCACAGCCCGGCTCGGCGCAGCTGCAAGTAGCCTCAAGGTTCATCAATAAATGCTAGAGATTAAACGTGACTACAAGAGGATGCCACCCGAACGGTAGAGTCTGGCAAGCTAACCATGTCGTATTGGATATACCCAATACCAGTAACAATTATAGACCTCATTCCCATGACCTGATGGAATGGTTTGAAGCTCTTTGATGTTCCTGGAGCAAGCAGATGCCCTTGAGCTCTAGTAGAGCCAGGACCTATGGACAGGACATATGAGGCAGGATGTATGGAGATGTTACAGATGCCCGCTCGAGCAAATCATGATAAATGGGAAGACAGTGATACAGTGATATTGATATTAATTTACAAAATGAAAATATGCAAACAATGATTTTCTACATATTAAGCAAAAGTAAAAAATTCTCAACAGTCATAAACTCTCCATATATATCATTTTACTATCTTTTAAGCTCATGAGATTATTTATTCTTTTTTTTTTGGTAAAAATATTAAAGCATATTTTCCAGAAAGGCTGCACCAGTCAACATTCCCACTAGCACTGAATAAGGGTCATTCCCCCTATAGCCAAGGTCATTTTTCTTCTCTTTGTCTGTGGTGTGAGGTAATAGCTCATTGTTCTAATTTGCATTTCCCTGGTGATAAAAACTACTGACATTTTTCAATAAACTAAGAAGTAGCTTCTATTGACCCAGCAATTCCACATCTTAGACTATACCCCAAGAGCCCAAAAGCACATTGGAAAAAATACATTTGCACTCATGTATTCATTGCAGCATTATTCACAATATCCCCAACCAGGAAACAACCAAAGTGCCCAAGAACTGATGACTGGAAAAAGACACATTGGAACATGCGCACATGCAAAGCCCCTGAAGATGAACACATACAGTTTGTAGCTAGGTGCCTGGATCTGGCGATATCATACTGAGTAAAGTTAGAAAGAGAGAAACTGACTCAGAATTATCTCTCTCCTATGAAGAACATTTAGAAACACTGTGGGGGACAGAAAAATGCCTAAAGGTAATAGATGCATTGTAGTTTCTTTATCCTCTCTTCTGTTCTAGGGTGATACCATTTCACCAAAACACTTCATCACCACCCTCGAGAACAACTTGCGACAATTAGAATGGGAGTGAAGATAGATGGTCAGCAACTACACCACCTCCGCTTCACTGAAGACATCGTTCTAATAATACCAAACATTAGCCAAGCGGCACAAATGCTGGCTGACTTTGACTAAGAATGTGGAAAGATAGGTCTATAGCTGAATCTGAAGAAAACTATATTCATGAAAAATGAACTAATTCCTGAGGCCCCATTCACTCTCAATGGAACAAACATCTTTGAATGCAGCAGTTATGTGTACCTAGGTCGAGAAGTCAACATGATGAACGACCTAAAACCTGAGCTGCGCAGGAAGAAGAGAGTGGCATGGAATACCTTCAAAGTCTTCGAAGAAATAGTTAAAAGGAAAAAAAACCTCAGGCTCTGGGCACATCTCTTTGACTCCAACTGTCTCCCTGCATTAACATACGCCTCAGAGACCTGGGCCCTATGAAAGCAGGATGACAATGCTATTCGGTTCTCCCAGAGAGGAATCCAAAGAGCTATGCTTGGAATATCAGGCCTCACTCAAGTGAGAGAAGGAAAGAGAGGAAACTGGGGTACCTGCTATTAAGGCGGCCTGGGGGCGGGAGGGGGAGGGGTACATTGGTGGTGGAAATGGGGCACTGGTGGAGGGATGGGTGCTGGAATACTGTATTACCAAGAACCAATTATGAACACCTTTGTAATTGTATGTTTCACGGTGGTATAATAAAAAAATTTAAAAAAAAAACCTGAGCTGCGCGGGAGGAAGAGGACAGTATGGAATGCCTTCAAAGGCATCGAAGAAATAGCTGAAAGGACAAAGAACCTCCAGCTCTGGGCACATCTCTTTGACTCCACTGTTCTCCCTGCATTAACGTACGCCTCAGAGCACTAGGCCCTACGAAAGCAGGATGAGAATGCTATTCGGGTCTCCCAGAGAGGAATCGAAAGAGCTATGCTTGGAATATCACACCTCACTCAAGTGAGAGAAGGAATCTGGAGTTCTGACCTCCGTCGCTATTCCACAATCAGGGACGCTGTCTCATTTGCCAAGGCATCAAAAAATCAGATGGACTGGACATGTAATGCGATTTGGAGACAACCGCTGGACTAGAGCCGTTACCAACTGGATTATTTTCCCAAAAAAAGACCCATCAATGTTGCCATTCTCCATAAATGATAGCAAAACTAGGTTATGTCCCTCTGAAATTTTAATATTATGTGTTTCATTATTCTTAGAACCTTAATTTTGTATTTATTACAAAAATAATAGCTCCATCTGTCTTTTCATTCAAATGATATTAAAATTGGATCATAGAATGTGAAATATTTTATATAAAAAAGAAAACAATAAATAAACCCAAAAAAGCTGCATTAAGTTTCAGTTTGTTGTAATCATTAAGGTGATGAACTTAAAGTGAATTCTAAACTATTTATTTTCTCTATCATCCTACTTGATGGATTCAACTGTCTGGATTTGAAATAGAGGTTTTGTATATTCACATTGAGAAATTAGATTTTAAAGAATATATGCCATTTAAGTCATTTTAAAATGCAATAATTTGCCAACTCACTTTGTGTTTGTGTGCGAACAATGATGCAGATGCTAAGAGAAGCAGAAGATGAAAAGAATAAAGTAACATAGTGCCAGAACTCAGTTTCTCTTTCCTGAACCGTCTCCCATATTTATAGGTCCAGGAAATATACAAATCAGCCAGACACTAACATAACTATGATAGAAGAAACATACAGACAATATTGACAGTGATTATGGGGAGGGAGAAAGATCAGTGTATTTATTTATTGTTTTACCTTTAAGCTACTGCTGGCAGTGCTCAGGGCTGACACCTGACTCGGTGCTCAGGGATCACTGGGGGCTGATCTTCCAAGAAAACTGTAAGCATGAGATGGAGCAGGAAATCCTCCTCAACAAAAGATGCTGGGAACACAAATCAGTCACATGTAAGAAATAATAACCTTAGAGACTCCCTATTCCACACCATGCAAAAAAAGCAGTACAAAAGGGACTCTACCCGCCTGGGGGATTTCAGGAAGCGATTCCCCCTGGATCTAGACCAGAGAAAGGACCCTCGTGAGAAGATAAGGCAGCGTTCTATGAGCACCACAGAGCAGCTAAACACTAACTGGGGCCCATTTTCCTACTTGGGTGCCAACGTGCTGAAAGACGTGAATCTCGGAGAACGCTAGGGAACCTGTACAGTGGCAGCTCTGGACTTAACCCCAGAGAGGTCATTTACAAAAAAAAATAAAAGCTAATGTCATTGCAGAAGCTAGCGGGAGTCCTCTACTCTAACTGGAGCTAGAGATTGCATATTGTCTCTGTTTTTCTTTTGGGGGGCTTGTGGGATGGGCACAAGGCCGGCTCTTTCAGTGTTTACTCCTGACACTGTGCTCAAGATAGTAAGACACCATACCACCCGCACAGTTCGAACCCAGGTTGGCTACACTCAAGGCAAGTGCCCTACCCGCTGTGTTTATTTTTTTTTTTGTTTTTTGTGCCACACCTGTATATGCTCAGGTGTTATTTCTGGCCCTGTGCTCTGGAGTCACTCTTGGCCGTACTCGGGGACCATATGGGATGCCGAGGATGCCCCCTTATCTTATCTCTACGACCCCCTTACCCACTGTCCTATCTCTCGGGTCTCCTGTAGATTCCAGGCTGCTAACCCTGAAGAAAGACCAGGGAGCGCTGGGAGCAAAGGGAAACGTGCACTTAGCAGAGCAAGGGGGCAGAAGGGCAGGAGGCTATGGGCACTAAATATGGAGGAGGAACGACCTAGAGAGGGGGGCAATGCGCGGCACGGGAAGTGGGAGATTTGGGCTCAGCTGTTCCGCAAGCAGCTGTCATATGCACTGCCTGGGCTGTGCGGTTCTCAGGCCCCCTCCGAGAGCTCGGGGCTTGCAGCTCGCGACCTGGCTCGAGGGTAGCTCAAGAGAAGGCAGGAAACCTTGGCCCATTCCGCCTGCCTGAACGCTTAGAGGGGGACCATGTGAGCAGAAGACTCCCGGGCCCCTGTCTCCCCCAATCCGCACCTGTGACACCCCCAGGTACAGGGCCCAGGAAGTCTGTCTGTATTGTTAATGCTGTCCCAGCCTAGCTGGGAAGAGGATCTGTTTGTTCCTTGGGGTAGACGAACGCAGCGCCTTGTGTTGGCTGCAAACTTGTTTGTAGCCTTGTCTTTGTTTAGACCAGTGTCTGTTATAACCTGAGCGGACAGACAGACAGGCAGGCAGGCAGGCAGACAGGCAGGCAGGCAGACAGACCTGTACCCAATCAAGGTTTCTGAATTTACTGAACAAGGCGTCCATGCCGCAGTGAATTAAAATCCGTGGAAACTTCGAGAGACAGACAATCTAGAAATAGGTGTGTGGACACCTCCTTTCCACACAGAGAAAGAGAACACGTACACACCTTCGGGAAAGTGAGCAGAAGTAAGCCGAAAGATATTTCGCCACTTGCCAGGCTTGCTGGGGACCAGGGCTGCGTGAATGCTCCGGGGAGGCTCCCGACAAATGGCTCCTATCTGACCCGGAAGGGGAAGACTGCAGCATCCGGTAGGGCTGCAGTGCGTTCGATGTTGCTCCAATACGGACTATTTCATTTGCCTCCTCTATTCTTTGCTTTTTTGTCGTGCTAGTGAATAAATGGCGAGCAGAAAGCGAGAAATCCAGCTACAGGTAGGCATGACTTTATTCTTGTCTAGCTCCCTTCGCAGGGGGACACAGTTCTCAGACCCCCTGTCCCCCTGTTTTATTCAGACAGTGGTCAATAGCCAACCCCAGTGGGACGAGATGTTGCAGAACAAAGGCCTGACAGGTATTGGGGCCCTCTCATTGCCCAGCCATGCAGACAGAGCTCAGCGGGGCACCTTGGGGCCACTCACAGCCAAGCCTGCTTTGCCATGCCTCTTCCTCTCTTTCAAATAAGCTGATATCCCCCATTTATTTGGCTCGCTTGTCTGATAAATATTGCTGCCTTCTAGTGATCGATGTTTACCAAGCCTGGTGTGGACCGTGCAAAGCGATACAAGCTTTATTCCGAAAACTGAAAAAAGGAGCTGAATGAAGATGAATTACTGCATTTTGTTGTAGTAAGGATTCCCTTTCCATTAAACTATCATTGTCTTGTTACGTTATGTGTTTAAGGTTTTCAATTTCTTTTTTAAGGGCTGCCTTGGTTTTAAACTGTCAGCAATTTAAAATAAATGTTTAGTTGGCAGTTTTACTGTACAGTCTGGCCACTAGATCTGAGACAAATGTGATTTTTTTAATGTCATTTCAATAATGTTGGAGCCATTCACCATGGTAAAAAGAGATAGAAATGGATAAAATTATTTCTTTTTCTTTATGCATAGCCACTTGTTCCATGTGCATTCCTTAGATTAACGGTTGCAAACAAGGCTTGTCTGTTAATATTGTGTAACCTCCTAGGTATTTGATAGTTTCTAACTTTCCAAGGTTATTGACTGATGTCCCCCTGACCCATTGTCATCGGATTTGTGGAATATGTGGGAACAACTCCAGGGATGTGTGTGGTTTGGTGTGAGGTGGACAAGAAGCGTAAGAGCAGAGAATTCTACTATGATTTGCCAGGGTCCTGTTTCAGCTCAGGGCTGCGTGAGGATAGAGGTCATTAACAAATGTCTTGATTTTTAAAATTTCATAGGAGGTGACATGGTTTAGAACACTGCTTAAGTTCACACACGTCCTGTAGAAAATCACTGCCCCTAAAGCCCAAGGCTTCACCCCACCCTTGTCGCCATGTTGACTCTGGGGAGCAGTTTCCTCCTTCCCCTCTCTCCCACTTAATATCATCTCTGTATTCAGAGTCCAAAATATTATTATAGCTTAATACTTTCCTTTGTTTTTTGTGGGATGAGGGGTGCCTCTCCAGTAACTCTCAGGAGATGTTGATGACACCCTTGGTGATCTGAGGAGCTGAACCACAGCGGTTCTGGCCAAGATCAGAGATGTGATACTGAGCAGCCTTGAGATTTCGGTCCACCCAGGTCATGCTCTGACCCTTCAGAGCTGTATTCGCATGCACTGAATAGAACATTGAAGCTAACTTCAATGTTGTAGAGTTACAAATTTCCTAGAGTGAAAATCGCTGAACATTCCCTATCAAGTAATGGAGGGGCGCCGTCTACTGGATATTTTGCTTTCCACTGCTAACTTCAGAAAAGGATCCTCATTGGGTTTGAAATCTCACCTCTTTTATTCAATATAGTGCTGGAAGTACTTGCCATAGCAATCAGAGAAGAAAAAGGACATCAAGGGCATCCAGATAGGCAAGGAAGATGTCAAGCTATCATTATTCGCAGATGACATGATATTATACCTAGAGAACCCTAAACTCTCTACCAAACAGCTTCTAGAAACAATAGACGCATATAGTAGAGTGCAGGATACAAAATCAACACCCAAAATTAGGTGGATTTCCTATATACAAATAACCAAAGAGAAGAAAGGGATATTGAGGAAACGATCCCATTCACAATTGTGCCACAGAAAAACCAAATACCTAGGAATGAATTTACCCAATTGTGTAAATGACCTGTACAAAAGAAAACTACAAGACACTGCTCCAAGAGATAAAAGAGGACACAAGGAAATAGAAATATATTCCCTGCTCATGGATGGGGAGAATCAATATTGTCAAAATGGTAATAATCCCTAGAGCTCTATACAGATTCAATCCAGTCCCTATAAGGATACCCATGACATTCTTCAAAGAAATTGTCCAAATGTTCCGAAATTTGGATGGAACAATAAACCCCCTAGGATAGCTAAAGCAATCCTCGGAAAAAAGAAGATGGGAGGCATCACCTTTCCCAACTTCAAACTGTACTACAAGGCAGTAGTAATTAAAACAGCATGGTATTGGAATAAAAACAGACCTGTTGACCTATGGAATAGAATTGAGTATCCTGACACACAACCTCAAGCACATGATCATTTAATCATTGATAAAGCTGCAAAGAGTCCAAAATGGAGTAAGGAAAGCCTCTTCAACAAGTGGTGTTGAGAAAACTGGGCAGCGACATATAAAAAAAATGAATTTGGACCTGTGTCTAACACCATGCACAAAAATCAGATCAAAATGGATTAAAGATCTCAATATCAGACTTGAATCCATAAAGTGCATTGAAGAAAATATAGGAAAAACCCTCCACGACATTGAAGCTAAAGGCATCTTCAACGGTGAACTGTCACTAACAAAGCAACTAGAAGAAAAGATAAACACATGGGACTACATGAAATAAAAAGCTTCTGCACCTCAAAAGAAACAGTAACTAAGATACAAAGGCAGTCCACAGAATGGGAAAGAATATTCACCCAATACCCATCTGATAAGGCGTTAATATCCAGGATATATCAGGCACTGGTAGAACTTTTTACAAGAAGAAAACAAACAACCCCATCAAAAAAATGGGGAGAAGTGAACAGAAACTTCAGCAAGGGAAGAAATTCGAATGGCAAAAAAACATATGAAAAAATACTCATCATCACTAATCATCAGAGAGATGCAAATCAAAACAACAATGAGATATCACTTTACACCACAGAGACAGGCACATATTCAAAAGAGCAAGAACAACAAGTGCTGGCGTGGATGGGAAAAGGGGGGCACTCATCCATTGTTGGTGGGAATGCCGCTGGTACAGCCTTTCTGGAAAACAATA